>JAZAYU010000002.1:6082829-6599080 GCA_038501625.1 Corbicula japonica | reverse complement strand
GAGAAATTAGTATAGAGAACTCTGCTCCATTATCAATCATTATCTTTTACTCCATATATGGATTTTATCATGTGTGACACCAGAGTAGATCCAGATCAGCAGGCACATTAATGCCTGTCTTATTTGGATCTACACTAATCAAATCTTGGGTCAGAAATAACCCAGTGAATTTAAAAATGAAGAGAGTCAGATGCGCCGGCTGAATTGGATCAACACTGCTTACCACACGGTAAAGGTGTATCTATGGAGTAAATGTAATATAAAACAAATAAGTGATTGATGATAATGCAGGTTTTGAATATGAACATATCAGTTTGTTTTAGTGTGTAAACATGTGGTTTTAAGTTCCTTTTTCCAGTGAATTTCAGATTGTTAGTTACAATCTAAGAACTTATGGTAATATGTTTTGCTACTGTTGTTTTGATTTTATTACAGTCTTGGCATATTTAGAAAAATACAGCTTTAATGTCACTGGTACTTAACCTGTCAAACCACTGAGGGTACAGGAAAATCAGATTCAGAAACGATTATTGGAAAATGAAGCATGTATATGTCACAATCTGATTTATTCAAATGTGAATAACTTGTCGCTTATTCTGAAAAAATAATAATAATTTTTTATCCTTTTACGATAAATGAGAATACTGGAGAAATGTAACAATTGCTTTTAATCCTTTACTGCATAAATATTACTTTTATGGTACAAATGTATGTGTAAGCAGTGTACAGTAGATCCACATCAGCCAGCACATTCACGCTCTTTGATCAGGATCTACATTGTTAGCACTTTTATTCTGTAGGTAATTACTGACACAAGATGCCCACAGTGTTGATCCTTATCTGATAGCACAGATGTGCCTTCTGATCTGGATCTGCACTGTTCGCACATGCGAAGAGGTTTTCAATAGAGATGTTTCATTATTTGGTTGCATGAAATATGATTGTTGAGGTTTTAGTAAAATAGCTAGATTGAAAAAAAATTTCAAAGTTTGCTATAGAAGACTTTACTGTTTATTTTCGTACCTATGCAAAATAACTCTGTTGTTGAGTAAACAACAAACGTTTCATATCAGTCATAAAAGTATGCAGTTATTTATTTATTCTTGTTGACTTGAAAGATTTGTGTGTATAAAGTTGACTTATATCTAAGTCATTAGATATAGATCTATTAACTAGATAACAGGTTTATTATAATCTAGATGTTATAGATGTCTAACTATATTTGAGTTAAACATAAGTGTTAGTCACATAATTATATGAACTGAATCAATTTAACCCTTTCCTCCATATATACGCCTTTTAACACATGTGTGACCAGTGTTGATCCAAATCAGCCGGCACATCCGTGCCATCCAATCAGGATCTTTACTGGTCGCATTTAGGTCAGAAATAACCTAATGAATCATAAAGCAACAGTTTAGATCCTGATCAGATGGCATGGATGTGCCGGCTGATCTGGATCTAAACTGTTCGCCCTCGCAATAAAGGTGTGTCTAAGGAGGAAAGGGTAAAAAATGTTTTACCTTCCTTAAATGAACAGTCGCTTGGTACCAAATGTTTACATAGACTTTAGGGATGGTGTTATCGATAACTATTTATGAGCTAAACGTACATACTTGATAATTAAATGAACTCAATCAGTAAAAATAATTAAATGAAGTCATTCAGTAAAAACAGGTGTTTTACTTTATTAAAATGAACAATCTCTTGATGCCAAGTACACAATTTTCATTGACTTTGGGGATGGTATAACTGATAATTACATGACGAGTCAATAACAATTTGATAGAGACTATCAAAGCTGATATTTTCTAGTCCAATAATGGACATGGTATAAAGATTTGAATTAAAAGTGAGCCAACATAATCATTAACTCTAGACTCTTCGGGATGTGGCTGTTAACCCATGGGCGAACAATAGATCCATACACATCCATGCTTCAGAACACATCCATGCTGTCTGATCAGAATCTGCACTATTTGCTTTTGATTCATGAGGTTATTTCCGACTAATATGGGACCAGTGCTAATCTATATCAGATGGCACAGATGTGCCAGCTGATCAGGATCTACCCATTTTGCACACGCCATAAAATGTGTATACATGGAGTAAAGGGATATGGTAAACTTATGACTGCTGTACTGTAAGTAATCAAGTGGTTAGAGCTGTAGAATGTTAATCTGAAGTAGAGCAGAAAGACATGTCCTACTCTATCCTTTACTCCCTTGATATGCCTTATATCACATGGATGACCAGTGTAGATACAGATAAGCTGGCACATTTGTGCCATATGATCGAAATCTACACTGTTTGCTTCTTGGTCAGAAATAACATAATTCTAAAAGCAATATGTTTAGATCCTGTTCAGATGGCACAGATGTGCTGTCTGATTTAGATCTACACTGTTAGCCAGTGCCAAAGGTTATTAAACTGAGCATGGAAACCAGTCTCAAATCTCAAACATCTCATTGGCTGAAATGGCAACCAGTTTTAATCTCGGTTTTATAACCTTGGCAACAGATCTATGGAATACAGTTAAAAGATTAAACAATAATGTACAGTTTTGGGAAATTATTGGCCCTAAATCCCCACCATTTGCTCACATATACTTGAATAAGCAGAAGATTCAACACTTGATAGTTGCATTAGATGTTTACTAGTACATTTAAAGCAAGCAAGTCAATATGAATTCATTTTATAATTTCAAAACAGTCATTTTATAAAGCATAATAATAGATAAAAACAGTAAAGGTTAATTGAGGCAGCACCTTTTGGTCTTTTCAAATCCATGGCAAAATAAATTTGAGAATTCTGTGTTGTAAATAAAGATTTTCTTGTGATGATGTTTTCCAAGAAAACATAAATTCTAAATAGCCCTTTAAACCATATATACACCTTTATAGAATGGTTAAACAGTGTAGATCTGGATCAGAAAGATGGCACATCCAAGCCATCTGATCAGAATCTTAACTGGCTGCCTTTAGATTCATCAGGTTATTGCCGACCACGATGCGACTTGTTCAGATCGAGATCAAACATCATGGATCTACACTGGTAACACATGTATTCATACAAGTATATATGGAGTAAAGGGTTAAACTGTCGGGTTGCACGACATTGAACAAATTGTTCTGTCTGATATAGAAAGTGTAGGCTAGTTTGGAATGATTCCGAAGTGAGTATTCATATTCTTACGTTACATTTTGGAAAAAGTATATATTGTTAGTCAGTTATTCTGCATGTTTTTTAGTCATTTGTTCCACATAATTTTTTAATCTTGACATTTCATAAAGGTTTGCAGATAATCAACATTGGCATTGAAATTTTGAAGGTTATAGCTATTGTGTGTGTGTGTGGTGGGGTGACCCCACTTCTTCAGTCTTGAGACACACAAATATTACCTATCCTTATGATGCAGAAACAAATTCTATGTTTAGATTGTTTGTTTAACTTTTATTTGACCTCAAAATTTTATCATTCCAAATTTGAACTCGTTTGTTATGAAAATGTTTGATTCTTGTTATGAAAACCCTAAGTATTGAAAATTTAGGGAAGGTTTAACCAGATTTTCATATATTTTCATATATATTCGAATAAAATTACAAGACAGTTTGATGGAAATGTTTCAAGTAGACTGAGAACACAGACACAAACTTCAGAGCATTAGAAATTCTTCAAGGGAGAAATTCTTGGATACTTTGAGAAATCTTTAGTATAATATAATATATAGTTCTATCTTTATAAATGTCATTGTGCTACTTCCTTTGATTTTGAAAAGAATGCAGGTTTGAGATGGCTTCCAAATGACTTTGTATTCCTGTAAAACTATGGCATACATGAATTAGTCAAGTGTTCTATCCTGTAACATGTCACATGACTACCTGTAACATGTCACATGACTACCTGTAACATGTCACATGACTTAGGAGATGCAAGTCACTGTTATGTAGAGTGGGAGAAATTTTATTTTGTTATCTATTAAGCCCTGTTGTACAGATTTCTTAAGAGCTATAATGTTATTACTATGTACAAGTCTACTAAAACTAACTTTCATACATAATGGAATGGATCTGTTTATTTTTACACTATATCTGTTGTTAAAAATATGTATTATACAAATATCAATGATAATAAATGTACAAGACTTTGCTGTTTATTGTCTTTAGTGTTGAGAGACCCCAACTGTTCACTTTACTCGACAGATGCAACTTTTATGGCATGGGCCAACAGTGTAAGCCAGATCAGCTGGAACATCCATGCTGTCCGATCACGATCTAAAATGTTTACTTTTAGATAATTTAGGATATGTCTTTGGATATTTCTGATCAAGAAGTGAACAGTGCAGCTCCAGATCAGGCGGTTTAATTTTGTTTAACGACCACAATTCATGGTGTACAGGGTTACTTTACTCGACAGATGCAACTTTTATGGCATGGGCCAACAGCGAAAGACAGACCAGCTGAAACATCCATGCTGTCGGATCAGGATCTACAATGTTTACTTTTAGATAATTGAGGATATGTCTTTGGATATTTCTGATCAAGAAGTGAACAGTGCAGCTCCAGATAGGCGGATTAATTATGTATAACGACCATAATGCATGGTGTGCTGGATTAAGCTGACCAGGTGAGGTACTGTGACAAGTAGCTTGCAGTTCTAAGTAAATGATTGCCCTCATTTTGGAATAAATGATTCAAAATGATTAAACTAGATGGATGTTCAGCTGAAAACTTGTGTCATCCTCTGGTACTTTGACAGAATAAAAAATCCCAAGTACAAAAAGGGGCATAACTCCATCAAATGAAAACTTGATTTAAAGCGTTGGTAAAAGTTTTAAACGTTGAATTTTCTTGTCAAAATCCAATTACAAGAAGGGGCATAACTCAAATCATGTGACCTTGACCTTAAGAATTTGCAATCATCATCGCCATGTTGTCATAAGCAATATTATTTCAAAGTTTGATTAAGAAATATTAAGAAAAAGCAAAGTAATAGCCTGTTAAGTTTTCATGTCAAAATCCTAGTACAAAAAGGGGCATAACACCATCAAATGTGACCTTTACCTAAAGAATTTGGCATCATCATTGCATGTTGGCATAAGCAATATAATTTGAATGTTTGATGAAGAAATATTAAGAAAAGAAGTTATAGCCAACGTTTATTTTATCTGATGGACAGATGGACCAACAAACAGATGAACATTGCAATCCCTATTTATTGCCTTTTTGTGTCGCCAAACTAGGCGACATACAGGGATTACTTCGGTCAGCTTTGACGGTGTCAGCAGCTTCCAAATTTCCTTGTCCAGAGCCTAACTTGGTCACCGTAGGTCCAAATGACTCCAAACTTGGTATGCATGTTTCTGGCAATGACTCAAAGTGCAGTGCACAAGAACCTCAACTCTACCTTCTTCCGTTTTTTAGTTATTCCCCTTCGATTCATTTTTATAGAGCATTTCTTGTCCAGAGCCTAACTTTCTCACCATAGGTTCAAATGACTCCAAACTTTGTGTGCATGTTTCTTGCAATGACTTGAAGTGCAGTGCACAAGAACCATAACTCTACCTTGTTCCGTTTTTGAATTATTCCCCTTTGATTGATTTTTATAAGGTTGTTTAATGTGAATTTTGTGCAAATACATTGCTAATAACTGTACAACAAAAAACTAATAACATTTTTTATGTCGACTAACAAAACTTTGACCAGGCGACACATCCGACTGGCCTAGTTCTAGTCTTTGAAAAGGCAACACAACATGTAGTATTTATAATCCATGAAACCTTTTCATTCTTACGGCTGATTCTGAAACTCTGTTGATATCTGATGAATCTGTGGCCAACAACTAGGCCATTTAGTTATATTAGCAAAACACATTTTAGAGGCCACATTTTTTTTTCATCTAGAGTAAAACAAGATTGTGTCCATAGGACACTAATGCTCACATATGTATGAAAAGTACTAAAATCAAATGAGGTGTTGGCAACACAAGAACAGTTTTTATTATACTGAAAAAATTATTAGGCCATAACTAAAAAAATTTTTTTAGCAACCATCTACACATCCTGGGACAACACGAAATCAGAAAAGGCAGTAATGAGTATGGACAGACAAGCAGGATTCATATAATGCCCCAAAAAACGGTCGGTTTCATGTGAGAAACTACTCGATGGGAAAAACTGAAATTTGGTTTTGATCATTTCAAAACTACAGCATAAACTCAAGTATCTTAGATTGTCTATTGAATTGAAGTTCATCTTACACTATACAATACTTTGATATGTTTATTTTCATAGACTTTTATTACTATATTTGGGTATGGTTTGTGTGACCTTAAAATAGAAAACAAACTATTCTTGCAAATAAATATTATTATAATATTATAATTATTAAATAATACATACCAATAATAATAGAAAATTACTGTTTGTAAATTATTGTATACATTTTATTATTTTGAAACTGTTATTACAATATTGTTTACACAATAAGCAGGCTTCAAAATGCCATATAATTCTACATTTTAGTTTTGCTTTTGGACAAGCGAGGATTACACATTTGTAAGACAGATTTATGCATAATGAATACCCACATAGACAGCACAACTAACACTTAATAGCCTTTCTACATCAAATAAAAACACATCGCTGTCATAAGACTTATTTAATATTTCTAAAAACGAGGCAAACAATTTGAATAAGAGATCTGTTCTGAACAAAAAATCATTTCAAAAACTATACTTACAAAATAATAATACCACAATACATGTATACATGTAAAAAATATAAATAACTTTGAAGGAGGCCCAGCAAGGAAACTGTATAGATACAACTTTTATCTCATGGGGAGAACATTGTAGATCCAGGTCAGCCAGCATATTTATACCATCTAATCTGGATCTACAACATTCATGCCTTGGATCAGAAATAAAAATGCATCTAAAAGAAAACAACGTAGATCCTGGTCAGATGGCACAGGTCTGCCAGCTGATCTGTGCCCAAGGTTATAAAGCTGAGCATGGAAACCAGTCTCAAATCTCAAGCATCTGATTGGCTGAAATGGCGACCAGTCGCCATTTCAGCCAATCAGATGCTTGAGATTTGAGACTGGTTTCCAATCTCAGCTTTATAACCTTCAGTCCTGGAATTGAACTGTTTGCTCATGCCATGAAAGTTATATATATGAAGGAAAGAGTTCACATACTTCAACAAACATTTCTGACATGGAAATACTGAATAAAGTTAAACCCTTTCCTCCATAGACACACCTTTATTGCATAGGCGAACAGTGTAGATCCAGATCAGCCAGCACATTTGCTTATTTCCTTAGCTATTTAAAACCTACATTGTTTTTAAACTAAATAAAAATGATAAGATGTGAAATAAGAAGAAATTAAAACTTATTGTTAGTCCCTGTTATCTCTTTTCACACGTCAACCATGCTTGAAAACTGCAAATACTCTAGTTACCATTGAAACAATTATACAAGAAAATTTACATAACAATTTTCACCACATGTATGTTTTTGTTCGGAGGGCTTGCATCATTCAAATATAAGACACATTGTCTAAATTTACACTCTGGCTATGACTTCATAATGAAACTGATGGCAGTGATGCACAACCTGAAAGACAACTGCACAAATCACAATAATGTCTTTGAATATAATGTCAAACAGGTTTGTATTTTCTATGACTGAATCAACATCTTGAAATTTTATAGTAACTCTACAAGATCTATTTCATCACAACACATCTCTTAACCCTTTCCTTCATAAATACACATTTTTAAGCATGTGCGACCCGTATAGATCCATATCAGCCAGCACATACGTGCCATCTGATCAGGATCTGCACTGGTCGCATTTTGGTCCGAAATAACCTAATAAATAAACAAGAGTGCCAAACTGACACAAAATACGCCCGTCAGAATGCTGATCATCAAAGTTGTGTAACGATCCGATGAAAATTATTCGACTTGGAGAGCAGATACCGCTAATTCAGTTTTTGGACAATTCAAGGGCCATAATTCAGGAGTGCCTGGGGGGATTTGGCAGGTTATAGAACTTGGTCGAGATATTATGCCCACCAACACACTAAGTTTGATAAAGACCGGATGAAAACTCTGACTGAGAGCGGAAACAGTAATTTTGGACAATTCAAGGGCCATAATTCAGGAGTGCCTGGGGGGATTTGGCTGGTTATAGAACTTGGTCGAGATATTATGCCCGCCAACATATTCACCAAGTTTGATAAAGATCAGATGAAAACTCATTGACTTTGAGAGTGTAAACCCTTATTTTTGACAATTCAAGGGCCATAAAACTCTGAGAGGGGAAACAGTAATTTTGGACAATTCAAGGGCCATAATTCAGGAGTGCCTGGGGGGATTTGGCTGGTTGAGATATTATGCCCACCAACATATTCACCAAGTTTGATAAAGATCGGATGAAAACTCTTTGACTTAGAGAGCGGAAACCATGTGGACGCCGCCCGCCCGCCAACCAACCGCAGGTGTTCCCATAATACGTCCCGTTTTTCAAACGGGCGTATAAAGAGCAAACAGTTTAGATCCTGATCAGACGGCACAGTTTGCCCACGCAATAAAGGTTTATCTATGGAAGAAAGGGTTAAGTAACCATTCATGGCACATTATCACAGGTGCTATTTTGTTTTCTATTTGATACTTTGATCAACTGGGCACCTTTCATAATTCAATGCATGCTGTGTGTATTATCATGAACAGAATTTTCCTTCAGTCCACAGTTTATGGATGGATGTATGTCTGGCATTTTGCATCGTCTTCTTACAGACGTCTAACAGCTCCCTCTGTAGGTCATCCACTGATCTGTCTGCATCTATCACCTAGCAACAGAAAACAGGAATATTATGTTATTTGATGATCATGATTTAAGGTAAAACTGACATAGCCCAATGTTATCATCAGGGGCTTCCAAAGAAAACCTTGTAAAAATGTCTAGCTATTAATTTTCAGGTAGTAAAGTGGAGACTGCACAAAAATTTTGGGTAATGCTCAATTAAATGCCAATGTTTGAAATTTAGAATTTGAGATCCCCTGCTTTAAAGTTATAATGAACCATTACATTTTTTAATTTCTCAATAAATCCTCTGCATGGTTTTGTAGACAACAGTACAGAATTCTACACCTGCCACGAATCATCCTTCAACAAATCAAAATTCTCCGCCACTTTCTTCTGGAAGTCTGTTTGTTCATATCTCTCATCTCCAAACCCGCCTCTTTTAGCTGCTGCCTCACTTGACAGTGTTAGATATAACACCTTATCTGGACACGGTAACCCAATATCTGGCTGCTTACACCAATCTATATCAAATTCCTACAAATATTTAAAGTCAAATATTAGTTTTGTTAATTGGTTGCCATTGATTTTCAGCAGAGTGATCAAATTTACATGTTAACCAGTCGTTGTTTGCAGCACAGTTGGATATCATGCTTTTACTTCATACCACATTTTTATCCCCAACTGTTTTATTTGTTCTTTGATTTAAGTCAAAAACTAGTTTCTTAGGTGTATAACTGTTACACAATTATGCAATAACCTGCCTGTTTGTGGGTTGTACACATTTTAATGCATGTGTGAATAGTGCTGTTTGATCAGGATCTGCACTGTTTACTTTTTGATTTGAGGTTATTTCTTACCAAAAAGCAAACTGAAGATCCTGATCAAACAGCACAGATGTGCGCGCTGATCTGGATCTACACTGTTCCCCACGCTATATAGGTATTTATATAGAGGAAAGGGTCAACACTCAACTTTTTTCTGTTCTCTTACCTCCTTTGCTGCAGTAAAAGCCACGCCAGAAAAGGCATATCTATCAACAATCAATGTGGTCCCACTGTGAAGTAAATCTAGCATCTTGGGTCTGCAAAGAAAATTTAACTTCTAAACTTACAGAGCATAAATGTTTAAATGATAATAGCTTGAGGCACAGTCTGTTATTAATTTTATAAACTGTTCACAGAAAATGTATCTGGAGTCTTCAGTGACAGACTGGGAAATCTCCTAGTCCTTCTCTATTTCTATAACAGGTATGTCCATTTTGGGATAAAACCCAATGCAAGACAACAAGCTCTTTTATTTCCTCCAGCAAGTGTTTCAGGCACCAACTTGAACTTCTGTGTAACACTTACAGACATGGTGGTGTGTATTTCACAGTTAGTATGGAAATTAGTTTTGTACTGTATACATCTTGATTCCAAAAGCACATTAAGTAACAACCAGGGGCCTATAAAATTCTTTTAATGTTCAAAGTTTGAAAAGTTTTGTTAAACACACAATTCAAAGCAGAGAAATTAATATCATCAGAGTAGAGGCTTACAGCACTGGATAAAGAGCAATTCATTTGAGATCACAGTCTGTTAGCCAAATTACATTTTGTTCACTCGTATTATTTAAAATTAGCTTATGTACAGATTTTTCTATGTACAGAAAAATAGATATGAATGCAGTTGTTTAACCCTTTACTCAATAGATACACCTTTTTTTGCATGGTGAACAGTTTAGATCCAGATCAGCCTGCACATCTGTGCCACTTGATCAGGATCTATACTGTTCACTTTTTGATTCATTAGGTTATTTCTGACATAAATGTGACTAGTGCAGATCCAGATCAGACGGCACGGATGTGCCAGCTGATCTGGATCTACACTGGTCGCACATTCGTAAAATTGTGTATATATGAAGGAAAGGGTTAACATAACAAAAATAACTAAAAGGTTGATAAGTTGAGTGTTTCTTTCATTGAACTCTTTGGTCACTAAAATTATTCCGTTATTATAGTACTAAATAATCTATCATAATAGAAGTGCACTTTGATGATTTCATCTGGATTATTGATAATGATTGGAGGAAAATTAAAGACAGTGCTTTAGGAATTATAAAACTTACACTCGTTCCCATCTGTTGGCAGAGAACAGCAAGTGTACAGCATGGTCCTCGACCTCTTTCTTACATGCCAAGTAATCGTTGATCATCTGGCCAATAACTGTTGTTCTATCTGTAAGATTATCATTCATCATATTAATATTAATATTACATATATTACTACTTGTACCTTACCAACTGCATGTAGTTAAGTAACATAAACTTTGCATATATATACAGAATTTTGCATTTACAAAGCACTCTTTTGGAGTGTCAAAACCCGAGCTGCACATGTTTTAACCTAGTTGGTTTGATGACTACCCAGGTCTTCATTTATAATTAGGTATTTGATGTTTTTGAAAAGCCTTAAAATCCGGAAGAAAAATAACTTTAAATATTGTTCTAAAATAAACAAACTTAGTAACCATTCTATACATGCATCTCTAGTTTTATTATTTAAGGTTTTAGAACTGTAATTGCACTTTTGCAGATTGGGATTTTGTTGTTTTCATTTCCATGTACATCCATTTAGACATCTAAACAAGAGTTTTAAAAAACATTCACCTTGCCTAACTCGGGAAATTCAGTATTTTAGAAGGGGACCCTCTGTTTCGAAAAATGGGCTTAAAATCAAACATACTAGAAGCTAAATTCATCTCTATTTCTTTCAAACCTTGTAAAATTTTGTAAAATAAAAGCTTATTGTTAAAGGACATCATACCTGAACAGGAAAAAACGAGCATTATTTTTAGAAATTATTTCTAACACTTTATAAATTGACTTTTTTAAGTGCACTCCAGCTTCGGAAATGCACATTTTTCCGAGCTGCAAAAATTAAGCAAGTTTTTATATGGGCTGTTTCAAAAAAAAATGGCTGGAAAAGTGAAAAAATAGTGAGAAATTAAAGTTCATAAAAATTCCAAACTTGTTATTCTGTATTTTTTGCTTATTGAAACTGAGTACAGAACAGAAAAGATTTTTGAAATCGGTCAACTGGTTGCTGAGATATTGTCATTTGAAAAATGGCAAGTGAAGTGAAAAAAAATGTACAGAATTTAAGTTCATAAAAAGTCCAAACTGGTTGGTCCATATGTTTGTACAGTCTTTACAGTGATCAAAATCAATCAAGTTATAGTCATATGTGAAAGAATAAAAATTTTATGGAGCTTTATTGACCAACATTAAATAAATCAAAGAATTTTAATTTATGTGCTTAAAACACAAGTATTACTGTTTCTTATTATTTAAATGTGCATTTCTGTTAAAATACATGTTGAAGCATAAAAAATAAGTGCTTTAGAACTTGTGGTATAGCATAAAGATAAAAAATTCATATTGTTAAAAAAAGTGTGTCACACTCCAGACAACCACATAAGTGCAGTGTACTCAAAAATGTTTCACTAAGGCCATTCCTGTTTGTCACAATTAAACAAAACATGACATAGACTTCTAGGAAAAAACATGCTCTTGTTTTCATTTAAAGGATATGTTGACAAAATATTGCAATATGTGCATAATGTCACACTCCTGACAAATTTAGCTGACATTTTTTGAAGAGGGCTGCAGACAAATATAATTTCAATAGAGGTGATAATATTATAATTATTGCATCTAGAAACATAAAACTTAATGATACACAATACATTTCTTATGTACTAATAATCTTTAAAGTCCTATAAATAAATAAAGCAAAGATGTACTGGTTTTCTTGAGGTATTTTCTAATCTAAATGAAGAATAATAACAATTATATCCGAATTTTAAAACTATTGATTATACCATTTTTCACAAAAAAAATAAGTCACAATTATTAGAAAAAAAGAAGAAAAAGGAAAAAAGTTCCTCTCCCGAGGATTGAACCGGGTCCGTCAAAACGAGTCTTGATCGCTACCATTGCGCCACAAAGGATTAATCAAGTGTATGTCAATTTCATATAACATGTATTCATTGCTGAATGTTGTTTGTCTACAGTCTTATTTTGAGTATTTGTTATGAAAATATTTATTTACATTACATCAATTTCATATCCGCACTTTTTTATTGTTTGATTTAGTAATTAATGACGTCATAATCGCGGGAAAAACCTAAAGAGTAGTCTCCAGGTACGAAAAAAGTATCAACCTGAAACGTACGAATCGGCGTTCGGAAAACACGAATAAGGAACGGCATAAGTCGACGTTTGGCGGAAATATTACAGTTCTTAAACCTTAAACTTTAACTAATTTAATTATCAGGTCTAGGAAACGGCTGTTTTTATGGACTGTCTGTAAATTTACAGAATGTCAGTTTATTTATAGATAAATGTGTCTGTAAATTTATGGACAAGGGTTGATACAAAAGTTGACACATTTTAGAAATTCACAAATCTCAAGCATTTTTGTTGATTCTGATAGGAAAGAGCATAGCATAGGACATAAATATAAATGGTTTAAGTTTGATCACACTGGTATTTCCTCTCCATCATAGTCATCGATGACCTAACAACATTTCACATAATCATCTGAACATAATAATGATCTCTTTAAAAAAGTTATGTTTATTTACAATAAGAAATACTAATTTATTTGTAGATTTTCATTCATTTTTATCCCAGTGTGGTGTAGAACCAAGATTTTAATTTTTGACACCTTTTGAAACCACCCTTGTCCATAAATTCACAGATGTATTTATCTATAAATAAACTGACTGTCTGTAAATTTACAGACAGTCTGTAAAAATAGACGTTTCCTAGACCTGATTATGCTACAAAATTTCTGCCTCCCCAATATATTAAAAACTTGCCTACAACCTAGCATATTATAATAAAATTATTTCTTGGTTAGCAATCTGTGGAATTTAACAGAGGAATAAATAAGGTGTCAATTTATACCCAATTGGGTAAGATTTGTTAAATATTTTTTATGTCATTTACTTAAAAATGTATAACAATTGCTTTATAAAAAATTATAAACGTGGTAGGTACCCAGGGGTTTTCCTAGCCTTTCCCCAAGCAAACGGACCCTTTCCCAATCCGAAATTTCTTCCATTTTCCCAATTGAATCCACAAATAATTTTCAAAACATAAGATATCCAATATATCGCACTTGGTCCGTGGATTCCAATTTTTTTGTACATTTACAATGTATATGTTTGTTCATTCTTCGTGGTGGTAAAAAAGGTCAAAATTATTCAATCAACGTTGGCGACAAATTCACGAAACGCACGCTTTTTTCGCGTCGTATTACGTCATTATCGGCGACGGCTGTTTATTACATTTTGTGTGCAGGGATTTAAGAGGCGATGTACACGTTCACAAACGGATACAATTTAACATCAAACGTATGAAAATAAATGAAAGGTGGTTTTTTAACAATTATGTTGCTTCTGATTTGACATGAAACCCCCTTTGTGACGAACAATGCGAAAAACACCAAGCTGACAACAGTACTGGCAGAATTTCGTTCACGAGACAAACCGCAAATTAGCGACAATAAATGCAAGTTGCTAACCATAATAGACATGAGCAGGAAACGTCAAAACAGTTTGTTGTTTTGACATTACCTGCTCATTGACATATCAAGCTGGTAAACGACGGACGACGACGAACTGACATCGCCGACCATGACCGACTAACAGATCGTCGATCAGTTGAAAGTACCGAAAACAATAATACAGCACCATTGGAAATTGATGATGGCGATCTTTGTTTGAACATTAATTAATTTCTTTTAATTAAAAATAAATCTTAATAAATAATACAGTTGTTTTAAAACATTTGTCCAGCACGGAACGTACTCTGATTTACCCGTAGATTTCAAGGCGTGTTAAATATGCAACACCGCGATATACATGCATCTGACAGCAGAAACAAATAAATTCTCATTGTTTTAGCGTGATTATTTACTTATATCGCGCTCCGTTTATATCGCAGTTGGTGGGCTTGGACCCCAATGTCCGCGATATAATGGAGTTGCAATGTATGCATTGAGGGCCAGGCCTCCTTAGATGATGCCACCCTGGAGGAACTATGCGATGCGTTCAAGCACAGAAAAGAAAGAAAAATAGTCATTTGTTGACTTCAACAAATTAAAATTATTCCATACCTTGAGTTTTTTTTTCTGGAAAAAAAGCCTGTATATAGGTTTTAAACACTAAACCACCCTGAGTGAATAAAAAGTTAACTGATCCTTCCTTGTAAAAGTTTTAAAAAAGGGGGAAAATGCATAAAACAATGATTTCAAAATTCCCAAAACTTGTATTTTTGTCGATAAAAATTCCCAATTGAGACGTTTCAGGCACTAAAATTTTCCCAATTCTGGCCAGGGTCCTTTTCCCAAAATGGCCAGGAAAACCCCTGGTACCACACGTAAACCGTACTTTATCGGTGTCCAATCTGTCACAGTTGTAAATAGACTTAGTTTTAACCGTTTAAATTACATCTTTTTTTAAGAAAAAACTTTATTTTACTAACTAAAAATACCATAAAATGTTTAATTTCTGCTATACAATAATGTTCTAACCATTAACGTGTATAATAAAGCCGATCGGACAGTTTAAAAAATGCTCTCGCTCAAATCTAAGATGGTTTGTTGTCCGCCAGTTTGACAAAATTACAAGGTCACATGACCGAAAAAAAAGTTGTTTTTAGGTGCTCGATATGCATAAAATTTGATGACGTAACATGTTCTCCCAAGATGAAAGAGGTCCCAAGCAGGAAATGTATTTCTTTTCCTGTTTCTTAAAACATTCACTTAGAAAATACTACCTATGAAAAAATAGTATATTTCAAACTGTCATATCTTTTTATCGGCTTATTCAGGATGAGATGGGATAGTACCAAACTAATATTTAACCTTTATTCTACAAGAATGAATATTAACTTTGCCCCCGTGTATTGCTGCAAGCTGCCGATTTCTACCTAAAATTACCCCCTCTAAAGGCCTTAGCTTGAGCACACTTCATGTTAACATGGGAAGTAATTCAATTACACTTCCGGTTTATCCGAAATAGCTTCAATTTCGTAAGAAATATTTATTCTCAATCGCAATTCATGACTAATTCTCATTGTTTTAATTACTGTTATTGGAAAACTTGCACAGTGTAAAGTATGACATGGATTTCTTTTGTTATTTTTTTTCTTTCTTCCTCATATTTATACAAACTGATTACGTTAAACATGTTTTGTCCTCAATGAAAGAGCAGACGAAATGACTTAATGAGTGACGAGTTGGGTGTTCGGAACTGAAGTTCTGCTCTGTGTTAAGGCATTAGGCTGTTGTCGGGGCCGAAAATAGTTTCCAAATTGTATGATACTCAATTATAAATAACAGCATTAAACATGCAACGTTTTGGGAAAACACAGCCTACTAAAAAAGCATTGATGTTGTTATCTGACATCTATAAACTTGAAGCAATTAGCGGTTTGTATTTAGTTTATAGAATCATTAATGAATTAAAAACCTGAGGATATTCCAGCCCTTCCAATCTGAAACTGCCTCAGGTCCATAACTGAATGATTCATACACAGATTTAAAGAAATATTATATATGAAATAAAATGTTAACTATCTGACAGACAACTTTCGCACGGTCATGTTACTCAAAGTGTTGTAACTTGAGTTGTGATGTTGATACAATCAAATGGATAACATCATTGTTTCTCTCTCAAAATTCCCTTTAAAATGATATATAACATATGCATATTTATAAGATTTTTAAAAATCACTTATTTTTATAAGCCTTTTTTGTCGAATCAAATATGTCTTTGGCTTTGATTTGCCTTCCGGGGAAAATGATTATTTTATTTGCCAGATGTAAATCACTAAATGCAGACCTTCGTTCCAAATCTCTGTGTTGTCACGCTTTCTTTGCATTTTGCCATATAAAATCTCCACATGTTTAATGCCTCGGGGGGGGGGGGGGGGGCAACTGCCACTAGGAACCCCTTATGTGTTCCTACAACTTATAAAAAGCTGGCTACGCCCCTGAATATGGCCATTCTTCGCAATCAAATTTAACATGTGGGTCAAACTGTTACTGAGTAGGGCAATTTGTTAATCATATGGAGTGACACGTAATGATGTGAAATGTGAGTGTAGCAAATCTTTATATTGTATAAAACCCGTATGAAATTATACGCATGCTCTAGCGAGCGAGCCCCCAAAGGGGGCTCGCGAGCGGGCGAGCGTTTACGGTAACATGCGTATGTAAAATAGGATAGTTTACCGAAGCTCCAAACCTTCTACAACGTTTACAGAATCTACAGGAAGTTGGGTTCCTTGACACCGGTTTATTAGTCTTGACCCCCTGACCTTATCATTACTGAGAGCTGTACGACGGGAACCAGGTAGCGGTTAATTAGAGTTATGTTCTCCTGATAGCCTCGTTTTCAATAGGCAATGAATTACTACGCGACGGTGTAAATAGGCATTGCCAACATAACCATAATGTAGTCAGTGTTTATTTATTTTTCAATCCGTCTTTTTTAATAAATACATGTTTATGTATTTGTGTTTTCATTTAAATTTGTCATAACGAAATTCCCATAATAATAGTTATGTCTAAATCTTTAGTAACTAATGAGAAAAAGGTTATGACGTCTGTCCCTTAAATGGATGGTGTTTCAACTGTTTACAACGTCACGAGAACGCTTTCAATTTTTTACTGAAAATGAGCAATGTTACACGATAGTACGGGAGGCTTTTTTGTCAATAAATGTTAACAAAGAAACAAGCTAACGGTTTTGTATGTTTTTCCTATTTTAATTTTACCAAATAATTAATATTTCGCACATTCTCCGTGTAATTTTGTCCTATAGCGCGTACTGACGACGTTACCATTTCTATATTCGATTCTTAAATGCAGTCCAGCAGGGCGTAACTCCGCCCATTAGTGACGTAATTTCTATCCCAGAGTTCGTTGCGCACACTGTCAATGAAATCGAGGCTGTCAAATCTTAGCGGCTGCTGTATTAAAGTTTCTGAAACTGCCAGTTATATTTTCGTTGTCCCTTTCAACAGGAAGATATTTTTGTCGAATTTAACCTGGGGCCACTTAACCTTTGAATTATTTTCCAGGTCGAAGATGGTAAACTGGCTATATTTACATAGCATCGCTTTGTTTACGTAACAACGTGATAATGTTTACATAACAAATGGCATGAAAAATTGGGTCACTTTCTTATTGCAAGTCTTCTAAATACAAAATAATCCAGAAAACATCATATTTGGCTTTTTTTTTTGTTTTGTTACCTTTTTTCTTCTTGACTGTTTTATAAACACTTTAACATGATGGCAAACTACTGGCAAAGCTCTCAGTGGCGTAGCTACTATAAGGCCATGTTGGCCCGGGCCTTTAAGTTTGACAGGAAAAAAACGCTTTCCAAAGTTCCAAAAATACAATAAAAAAATAACGGGGTTGTATAGTAGCAGGTTCAAGCCTTTTTCGTCGAATCAAAATGTCTTTGGCTTTGATTTGCCATCAGGGAAAATGATTATTTCATATGTCAGATGTAAATGTAGACCTTCGTTCCAAATCTCTGTGTTGTCACGCTTTCTTTGCATTTGCTATATAAAATCTCCACATGTTTAATGCCACTTTGAGGGGGGGGGGGGGGGGGAGGCAACCGCCACTAGGAACCCCTAATATGTGCCTACAACTTATTAAAAGCTGGCTACGCCCCTGGCTCTAAAATGTATTTGCATATCAATAACCAGTTGTTTGCAGTACATCAGGTGCCTGGAGATGGAGATTGTTTTTTCTACTGCATTAGCTTTGCTTTGCACAGAAATCTGGACAGTTCTAAAATTTTTAGAAATCTTATTTGTTTCAAAATTGCCAATGCATAGCCAACTTGGCAGGAAAAAGTTAAATTGTTCCATGGGGATTTTTTAACTGCAGTTATTTAGTTATAAACAATGGTGGGCTGCAGCTTGTGAAGTTGAGGCTGCCACACAGCCTTTATCTTGCTGAATAAAAGTATTGTACAAGGCGATACAAGTTAGGTCAAGTAACATTTTCAGATCAAAATTTTGAATTTTATATTTTTGATAAGTATTACACCAACAGAACAGTGTGCATTATATATATACATGCGTTATTCAGGATACAGCCAAAAACCATTTCTTTAGATCTGTCATTTGCATGTTATTTTCTATTTTTCGGGAGCAAAATTAATGTAACTATGCAATTGCAAAATTCCAGCTTCTGGTTTTCAGTGATATCACATTTGTGAATTATATTTAATTTTGATTAGTACAATTTTTATCCATCATTATTTTATTCTACACAATGTAGAATAAATGCTTTGAAAAAGGTTATAAAATGTTTATTTGTAATGAAATATATAAAAAATAGAAAAAAATATTTAAAAAACTTTAAAAAAAAATAGGCAACTGCGCCATCGACCGGGTCCCGAGTGCGAAAGCAGGAGGGACTATTTTTTATTGGAAAGACATGTATGTGATATGTTATATGTACCTGCTGGAATGTTTTACGCAAACAATAGTTAGTCTTCAACCTAGCTACAAAAGGTTAGTATTTATGCCCTATTATTTAACAAAGCTTGAGCTCGCGTTGAGGCTTTGCCTTAGTTCATATTATCGATACCTGGGAACTTCAACAATTCCACGTTTGCACCTTCATCTATCAGATTCTTATAAAGCATGTTGCATTGCGTTGTTTTTCCACTTCTATCACATCCTTCAAGTACGATCAGTGCTCCACGTCCGTTGTCAGTCATTGTTGACACAAATCTGTGTTGTCTTAATTCTGATTCGAAATTCTTAAAATTTGGCGGCAATTTATTGGGCCGGAAATGGTCATTGTTTACATACGGTTGCCCTCTGTTCTTTCCCTTAAAAAATCGTCGATCATACCACTTCCATACATGACGAAAAACAGATTGTCTTAACATTTATTTGGATACATTTCATTACAGTATTGCTTAAATATTGGCCATGAAATATAAGATCAACACACATGGTCTAAATATAGACCATAGTTAATTTCAATCTCCACGCATAGGTTTATTTTACGCCTCACACCGTTCGCCGACAAACACCTCTGCTAACGCCTGAAAAAAATTACCGGAAACTGGTAATTTTTTTAATTTCGTGAAACCCATTTATTGCTTTGATTTTTTTTTAATTTTTGATGAAAAAATATTGTGTTTCATTTAGATATACCGAATTAATAAAATTAAGTATACTGATTTATAGTGTTTTTGAAATTTATTTAGGGAACTTTATTTCTGTAGAAAGTTGGGTAACGCGGTCCAACTTTTACTATGTTCTTACGCATTGTTTACAAATAAAATGGACGCCGAAAGAATAAAACTTTTAGCCTTGGATTACGATCCTTCAGTAAAATTGAAACCAAAACAGTTGGAGGCTTTGGTTTCGTTGGCTTCGGGAACAGACACCATAGTTAGCGTTCCTGTTGGTTACGGGAAAAGTTTAATTTATCATCTTTTGCCAAAGGTGCGTTATCTGTTATTCCTTATCTTCCAGTAATTTTATGACATTATGTTTAAAAATCTTATACATTTCCCTGAAATGAATTTTCGCCAGTAATAGCTTGACAGGGGTCCATGTTTACCACAAATGGAGTAGTGGTGTCATAACAGCATAGTGTGATGGCCTCAGTAGCTCAACTGATATGTCTGAAACCTGGATTAAAACACGGTCCGAACTGTTTACTTTTTTCACAATCTCGGACAGATTTGGGTGGGAATAAGTTACCTCAAACCACAAACATCCAGCTTAAAGTGCCAGTGCTCTACCAATCTTTCAACTAAATATATTATGATTCGCCCCCCTTACGAATAGCCCCATTCCATAACGACTGCCCCAATTTCAAATCCAATAGATCTAACATCTCGCTCCATATTTAATAACAACTTGCCATATTTTAACAATAGGATTAGCATTATCACTTATTATATATCTGTCGCTTAACCATTTCCTCCATTGATATACATGTACCTTTATTGCAGGCAAACAGTGTAGAACCAGATCAGCTAGCAGATCCGTGTGGTTTGATCAGGATCTGAACTGTACACTTTTTGATTAGTTCGGTTATTTTTGACCAAAATGCGACCAGTGCAGATCCTGATAAGATGGCACAGTTGTGTCAGCTGATCTGGATCTCTACACTGGTCGCACATGCATAAAATGCATTAAAATGTGTATATATGGAGGAAAGGGTTAATCTGTTTGTGCAGTGATGATTAATGTTTTGTTTTTGAATGGATAAAACTGACATAACTATTGACCTTGTGGATTATATTTATTTGCAGTTTTGCATTTGATTTGTAATTTATTTATTGCATGTTCAAAACTTGGCGATAATGAGTTGGATGCTATCCAATGATACCCCTGCATTAAGCAGATAATACCACATGTCTTATTGCAAGCTTGTGGGGGGACCAGGAAGCATGAACATGCAGTGCAAAATATATTACTTTAACAGTATAGTCAATATTTACAAATTTAAAGGTAAAACTATGCATACTCTTTTGGGAAATTGCTTAGAAATGCAATCGTGTAATAGTGTATGAATTTCCAGGATTTTTCTCATACTTTTTTGTTAAATACATAAGAAATTCTCACCTGAATTAATATTCACTGAAGATATGCCGAAATGCATCAAGAATTGTATTTGTTAATGTTTGAAGACATAGTTTGTAATTTTACAGAACTAATTATGGATATCATTGTAATAAAATGCTAGAAAGTGTTACAAGTGCTATAATTATAGGTTATTAACCGGTGTTCAAGGGCCGGGAGGTGATATCGGCCCCGCAGAGCAATATTGGCCCGAGAGCTTTAGCTCGAGGGCCTATGTTGCTCTGCCGGGCCGATATCACCTCCCCGCCCTTGAACACCGGTTTATAACCTTTTTATTACATGTGCCGGGCTGATATCAAAGTCTGCCATTTTTATGCTCTGTAATTCATAAATTAACTGAGCACTTGTCTATTCGTTAATTAACTACGTCACGATGAATGCTTACGCTACTACGTCATTTAGAGTTTTGTGACGTAATTAGGCCTAAAGATTGTTTACATTTTCAAACTTTAAGAGTTGATTTTTTAGTTTCATTTTGTTTTAAGTGATTATGTCTTCGAACGATTTGATAAAATTGTGCTGGATATGAGATTGTAAAAATGTGTATTCTGGAAGTGTTTTACAGCGGTATGGGTATGTAAAGACTGTTATTTGCGAGTGTTTCATTCTCATACCGCTGCTGCGAGCTTCAATTCAACAAAAACATAATGTAGACATAGCTTGTATCAAAGAATCAAAGAAGAATAGGCCTAAAGCCTAAATATGAAGGAACATGATTATGGAAATACAGTGATTTTTGTTCTTGGTTGTCTCCAGGTATGTACAATTTCTCCATGTTTCTCTTGCCATTTTATCGCTCTCAGAATATGTCTCATGTTAGAGCAAGCAAGTTCTATTTTTAATATGCTACTTCTTGCATCTACCTCCAAACGACTTGAATGTGACTCGATCGATTTAATCGTCGCCATCTTGAAATGTAAAAGTTAAATCCTGTATTTATGGTTACCACGTGCAAAAATTCGTGATACGGGATTTCTGCCCGCGATATCAGGTTTTCGGCCCGCGATATCAGGTTTTCGGCCCGCCCTATATCATGCAAAGTACCCGGGCATTTTGGTCATTATTTGTTACTATTTATAGTAACACATGTAATAAAGAATTATGAACGATGTGTATTTTTTATTAGAATCCTATTCCTAGTAATATATATATAATATATCCTAAAGATCGGCATATTTTTATGTATTATTCTAGTAATATAAAGTAACTGCAAACATCTTCCTGATTCATTTAATAGTTTAATTATCAAATTATAGATATTTTATATTTTTATATTTTATAATACAGGTACTTGGAGAATCAGTGGCAAATTCAGTGGTTATTGTTTTGTCACCTCTGAACATAATACAGAGGGACCAGATGTTTGCTCTCAGTAAACATGGAATATCAGGATGCAGGCTAGATATGAACACAAATGTATGTCAGACAACTGATCCTCTGCAAACAAAAGTCAACATTTCCAATGTTGTTACAGGCAGATATTCAATTGTATTCGCTCATCCAGAAGCTTTTTTGAATACAGAGAAAGGGAGAGAATTACTAAAAAGCGAAGATTTCTCAAGTAGGGTAGTAGCACTTGTCATTGATGAAGTTCACATCATTGAAAAATGGTAAGATAAAACTGACTTAATGAATAATCATTGAATTAGACATAATTGGTTTGCAATGAGCACCAAATGAATTCTCAATTGTACTCCAATGTATGTAACAATACTGTAAATTACAGAGTATGGCTAAGCTGAGATTTTACTATTATACACATCAATAATAACTTCGGGTGGGTAAGATATGGGACATACTTTTCTGGCCAGACTTTCCATAAAATTCACACTGTGGACTTTTTTTAATCACCTGCCTATGAAATCATAACTGTTTCGGTGTTGTCCGTCCCGCCTTCCAAATTTCGTTTCCGCACTATTTCTCTGCAACCAATGGATGGATTTCAACGAAACGTTTTTGGAAGCATCAATACCATGTTATGACTGTTCGATAACTTATACATTTTGCATATGGAGCAGTATTCGTTTCCTTGCTATTTCTCTTCAACTACTGGATGGATTTCAATCAATACCATCAATACCAAGACAAGATGCCCATATTGTGGTCTTGTTCTGGTCTGATGGTTTAAACACACAGTTAATGAGTTATGGCCCTTTGATAAGTTATGCACTTTGCATACAGAGTAGTATTTGTTTCCATGCTACTTCTCTGCAACTTCTGCATGGATTTCAATTAATCACCATGCTATTGTTTTTACTACTGCTTTCATCATTTCAACAGCTTGAAGACTTTATGTCACATTTCCTGAAAGTTGCCAGACCGAAGGACCTGTCTGGTAAATTTTCAGCCGGTCAGACATGTTTTCTAATGTTATCTGACCGAATGTCAGACAAAAATTTGAACTCCTAATACTTTATTATACCTTTTTAACATGTTTCGGTCAGACAGTTTTTAACATCTTGTCTGACCAAATGTCTGACACTTTTTGTCAACTTTCGGGAAGTCTGTTATGTCTCATTCTTATATTTTGGTGAGCTGACCAACCCTTTTCACCATCTTAAGTTTTTTTCACTGTTTTGCCATGATAAATATCTAAACAATGCCCTATGTATTCAGCTGTTGTGTTAGTAATAACCAGTACTCGGCGGGAGATATAAATTCAACAAATTTTCCTGTTTTGTTTTATATTTCATTTAAATTAAAAATTAAACAAAACATAACTTATTTCTAAGCAAATTTTAAGTACATGTATTCTTTATCATGTTTAATAATTCATGATAATAATTATCCTTAGCACAACTTTATGAAATTCATAAATTTTATATCAATGAAAACCAGAAATTGGAATATTCCAATTGTATACTTATATTTAATTTTATGCCATAGAATTTGAGAATGATATGTAAATTACAAACCTAAAGAAAGTGTATTTGGCTGTTACTTAATAATTAAACCATGTATTTTTAATTAAAAGATTCTGTGAATACATTTCATAGATGTTGCTTGAAATTTATGAACAAATAATAGACATTTACAAAATTCTAGTTGTGAGTATATGGGTGTTTATTAACCCAGTCAAGATATCAAATCTTTGACATTGAACTTAATATAACAAAATATGCAACATGAAATCTTATTAATTATTTATCATTATTGTAAATGACATGTAAATGTAAATGCAAACCTTTTTTTTTATTATAAGACTTGTTTTCAAATGAATAATTGTTTATGATAACAATTATTTTACATAAAACATATCAAAACTTAAAAATATATACACATTTGCTGCCTTAATAAGTCATGTTTTTAGTATTTTATAAATAGACATTTAAACTGAAATAATACTTCACACAAGACTGGCTTTTAAGTTACATATATTTGAACATTTATATGATATATAAAACAACAGATATATGAACATTTAAAAACAGTATTTTAACCCTTTCCTCAATATACATGTTTACGCATTTTTACGCATGTGTAACCAGTGTAGATCCATATCAGCCGGAACATCCATGCCGTCTGATCAGGATCTTCACTTGTTGTATTTGGGTCAGAAATGACCTAACGAATCATAAAGAGAACAGTGCAGATCCTAATTAAATGGCACAGATTGCTAATCTGGGTCTACACTGTTTACTCACACAATAAAGGTGTGTCTATGGAAGAAAGGGTTAAGGATAGTGACTTTCATTGCCCACACTGAGTTCAACTTTTAGTAAAATAGATTTGGGTAAGTGAAATATGTACATGTAATACTCAAATGTTTTCAAATGCAAAACAAAAGCACATATCTAAATATTTATAAGTGTGCACACATTATGTAATTCCTAATGGCAACACATCTGTGCCCTCTGATCAGGATCTGCACTGGTCTCATTTTGGTCAGAAATAATTTAACAAATCAAAAGGAGAACAGTTTAGATTCTGATCAAATGGCAAGGATGTTCCAACTTAGCTTAATCTAAACTGTTAGTCCATGCAATAAAGGTGTATCTGTGGAGGAAATGGTTAACTTAAAGAAATTACTTTTTCCAGGGGAGCTGAATTTCGCACTGCTTTCAAGCAAATGCAGAATATTAAAGTGTTCTACCCTAAGGCAGTACTTCTGGCATTGAGTGGTACACTGACTATGGAACAGAAAGTAAATATACCAAAGCAGTTAGGCCTGAAGAGTTTCACACTTGTTGAGTTGTCACCTGACAAGCCAAATATATTTCTAGAAAAGAAGAGAAAAGAAAAGTGTTCAGATGTGCTTGGCGAGTATGAGAGTATAGTTTTCCCTGTTTGTGATGAGTTGTGTGAAAAGGGAGAATCATTTCCAGTCACCCTATTGTTTCTTCCAATTTTTTACATGAGTGAAGCAATGATGTATTTGAGAGGAAAATTGGGTTTGTCATGCATACACGACTCAACATTCAGTGCCATTTGTTCTGGGCAAGATGAAGAAGTAATCAATGTCACAGTGAATGAGCTGAAAAAGGAAAATCCCAAAATTCGCTTAATTTTAACAACTTCCATTGCTGGTATGGGTTTTGACCCACTCAATGTGAGCAGAATAATTCATGCTTATCCTCCAAGGAATATCTCTCAATATCTCCAAGAGATAGGTAGGGCTGGTCGACATGGACAGTCTGCTGTAGCTACATTACATTTTGGGAATCGTGACCTTTCCAAGAATCTTCCTGGCATCCAGGATGACATTATAAATTACTGTCGGAATGATTCTTGTTGCATGAGAAACACTTTGTTGTCTGTATTTGGTTTTCAGAAAGAAATGTTTATTCAGGGATGTAAATGTTGCTCCATCTGCAAGATTGACTGCACTTGTGAGTTATGCAAAGAATCTGTACAGACAAAGTGAGTCATTGTCATGATACAGGGTGATACCATTTCGAAATTCAAGAGTGTTGATATCAGCAGACATAGGCATACAATTTTCTCAAAATAAAAATCAAGAGGCTTTAAAGTTTTGTTTGATATATAGCAAAGCATACTTCTGTAGGGAATGCAATCTGTATATTGAAAACAATATTTATAACAAATGGTAAATTTGACGTCAATATTTGGTGATTATTACGTCAAGTCTTTTCTTGAAATGGTCTAATTTGACTGATGTGCACATCTGTGAATTTATATTTCTCTTTTTTTTTGTAAACTGATGTTTTTAGCTCTAGCACTGATGTTTTTTTAGGTGTAGACCTTACGTTTTAAATGTCCCCAACGAAAAAAGTTGGCCTCATAAAATTTCAAGAAAATACTTGACGTTATAATCACCAAAATTGACGTCACATTGAACATTTGTTAAAAATATTATTTTGGATATACCGACAGCATTTCTTATTCAAGTATGGTGTGTTGTATATCAAACAAAACTTTGAAGCCTCCAGATTATTACTATGTTAAAATTGTATGCCTTTGTTTGTTGATATTAATACAATTAAACTTCAAAAGGGTATCAGATATTATGGATCACCCTGTACTTGAAAACAATTGATACCTTATTGTTACTATCGTGACCTATATGTTTATTTTTAATAACACCCTTCTGATAATATATACTGGGATAGAATAGTATTATAACTAAATATAATACTCACAGTTAAAATTTTGGTAAAATGTCCAGCAGATGCATAGTTAATGGAGATAAAGTGCTATGAATTAGTTTGTAATTCATATTTAGGTATTCAAACATTAATTTTTGCAAAATTATTTTTTAACATCAGCATTATACAAACAATCAAAATATTTGATTATAAATCTTGTTTTAAGATGTCCAATCCCTTTTCAAACCAAAAGAAATGTTATCGACATAGTCACTAGTTTTAACACATAAATATTGCAAAAGGTAGTGAAAAATTATTTTTAAATAGCTAAGCAACAAACAATTTAAATTCAGATATATGCTTTTGTTTTGCAAAAATAGACACTCAGAACTAATACATATCAACAATGTGATTTTTTTATCTGTAATAATTTTGACAAAAATATTTTCAGTTGTTATTCCAGAAAAGTTAATAACATCACTGTACTATTATTGATTCTTAGCCAATGATTAACAGTGTATAAGTGAATTAAGAGGACCACCTAGATCTGTATTGTTCACCTTAATCTTGGATGCATGTAACTGGAGTTACAACAAATTGCAATTAAATGATAAATATACTGCTTAATAAGCTTAAATGAATTCTAGATTTCTGGCTTTATACCATTGGAAATGAATTGTTTGAAGCGAATTTGAACTTTCAGCCATATCTCTACATTTCATAGTATGTAATTAAGTTTATTTTACATTTTTCTCATTGGACTTGCAAGAGTATAGTATAGAAATTCCACTTGCATGCTATTTTGAGAGTACAAAGTAGTTTTAAAGTCACCTATTGTGACCTGGTGAAATCTAGTCCGTGTGTTCAATATTTTTTAAATGGCCATTATAACACAATAACAATTCATATAATATAAAAGGACTTTTTAACCTTTTCCTCAATAGATACACCTTTATTGCATGGGTGAACGGTTTAGATCCAGATTAGCCGGCACATCCGCGCCTTCTGATCAGGATCTAAACTGTTCACTTTTTTATTCTTTCGATTATTTCTGACCAAAATGCAACCCGTGCAGATCCTGATCAGATGGCACGGATGTGCCAGATGATCTGGATCTACACTGGTCACACATGCGTAAAAATATGTACAATGTGTATATATGGACGAAAGGGTTAATCAAATTCAACATGAAAATATGTTACCATAATGAGTTAAAATTAATATTGATTAATTGATGAATAAAAAGTGTTATTATATTGGGTAAATCAGCCATTATGGTTATATGACCGCAATTAAGAAGAGGCTGAACTGATGAATTAATGTATGAATGCATATTGTTATCACAGTTTATCAGTTATCACAGTTTGGGCTTATAAAACATAACTAATGTGCACTATACTGGTTTAAGCTTGTGACAAACAGTATAAATCTTAATCGGCAAGCACATCAATGCCATCTGATCAGGATCTACTCTGTTCTATTCTTGTTCATAAGTAACATATTGATTCAAAATGCAAACAATGTTGAATCTGATGAGATGACATGCTGTGTCAGCTGATCGGGTTCTACACTGGTCTCACATGCAATTTAACCTGTAACCTTATAATCAGTCAATATAATTAGCAATCTGAATGTGCTTATAACAAGAATACTGTGGTATCATTATATTTTGCGGTGGTTTAATTTTCGCATAATTCTCCCCAGGCTTAATGTGTGTAATCAAACCCTAGCAAAATCAAACCATTGGATCTAGTCAATACCAGAGGGCGAATTTAACCCTTTGCGAAAAAGTCACTTATGTCATTTGCGCGAAATTTGATCCCCACGAAATTAAATGATACAACAGTTTGTGCACTGTTCAGTAGCTTTATAATTTTATATGAACAGCCACGGTAACAACATAGAAACCAACAGTCTGATTTAAAGAAGTATAATTCATACTAAAATACCATACTTCTTTTATCCAAATCTTATATGGATAAATATTGCATTGTTAACACAATGTTATTACACAACACCATATTTTCAATATATTCAAACTCGTCTGAATTAGAGTTATTACATTTGTCAAAGCAATATGCTATGCGGAATAACACGTTGTGAGAAGAAAAATGTATCAGCATCTTCAGGTTATTTCATAACACCATTTGTCTCAATGTTATTTATTGAAACATACTTGTTTTATTCCTCTCAACTCATCTGGAATTGAGTTATTATAAGAAGTCCATGGCATTAGCAAGCTAAATTTGCTAACAACAAGAAACAATGAACTGTTCATTAAGCAAATCATTTTACATGAAAAGCCATGTTGCAATTATAAGATAACTAAGTTGTGGCTGCAGATTTTCAAGAATACTTTATTCCTTTGCAATGATAACAGAAAAGCAAATTTGTGCACATTATAGAATTTTGAGTTTTCGTTTTCAAATTTTACAAAATTAAAAATAGGAACGTGGATACTTTCTATTTTGGTTGAGTATTTAACAGATAAAGCTAAGCTATGCTCACTAGAATATTAATGCTAATATTGTTACACTAACTATTCTTACCTGGTCTTCATTTCTTCAACTAGATCGTGAAGTAATTTGTCTGAGTTGACCATTAAATCATTTATATTTCTGTACTTGTAAAGTACAGATGAACTGTCATCACTTGTGGACATCAGGTCTGATGCTTGAATGCGAATCTCCTGCAGTAGTTTGTTTCTTGTATGATCACTTTTATCAGTCAGGAGCAGCCCTTCAAGTACTTCAGGAACTGACTGGTCTTTTATCATGGTGGGTGCACAGCTTACATAACTGTGATCACCAAAACCATGCACATCTGCTGCATCATCAAATAATAAACATTTTTTTTAAATAAAAATGAAATCTTAACTTTTTTTAACCAACCTTTTAATCAAATATGCTATTAAAATTAACAGTATACATGTAGTATTTTCTTAGTATTTTTGTCATGTCCAGGCTACCTGGTCCCCCACAGGCTTAACAATCTGTTACAATGATGCTAGTAAGCCATGTGGTATTATCTGCTTAGAGCAGGGGTAACATTGAATAGCATCCAACTCAATGTCTCTAGGTTCTGAACACGCAGCAGTTACTTACTTCCACAAAGTAACTTATTCCTTCAATGATAAAATTTAAAAAGAAAAAAAACAAAACAATAAATCACAATTCATCATGATTTTAATCTATCAACATTTTATTATCAGCTGTTAACCCTCTATTCAGATTTCTCATTATTTCAAAACAATAAATTAACTAATACCTTGTTAACAAATGTATCATACCTGAAGCATCAACATGAAGCTCTTGCAGAAGTTTTGTTTCTGGACAGTCTATCTGTACTTTATCAGTCAATACCTGCCCTTCAAGATTATTTAACCCCTGCACATCTCCTGCATCATTAAATAATTAATGTTTATTGTAATAAATACTATTAAAATAAGTAATGTCCAGGCTAACTGGTCCCCCCACAAGCTTAACAATATGTTACACTGATGCAGATAAGCCATGTGGTATTATCTGCTTAGAGCAGGGGTATCATTGGATAGCATCCAACTCAATGTCGCCAGGTTCTGAACACATACTGTTTACATACTTCCACAAGGTAACTTCTTCTTTCATTAATAAAATTATGTCATAAACACTAAATCATGTTTCTAAACTATTAACAGTATAATTATCAGTTGCAAATCCTTCAGATTTCTCATTATAGCAAAAAGAAAAAAAATGACTAATAAAAATAACACAATTATAAACGCTGATAAATATTTTCTTTTGATTTACTTACCACTTTTATTATGGTCACCACACCTGGGTTCCAACACATCAGCAGCTTCTGTATCCCCTTTACATCTTCTTTCAACATTACAACACAGTTCTCCATTTCCTGCTGTGGTGAAAATACAATTAAGTTTTATGTAATTAGAATTAAAGTTGAGACTGTATTATACAGATGACCAGGGTTGTCACTAGAAATATTTTGAGCAGGCTCAATTGACTTTTGAGGAGGCAAGAGTATGCAAGCACTGAAGCAATGTGGCCCGGGGCAACTCCCCCTGCTATTTTGAAAATGTAGACTTAAAGTCATGACATCTGAGCCATTCTGGAACATAATTTAAATGATTTGGACAAGTCAAACTCAGGAAATTTATTTCAGAAATAAAGTTTGTTGCAACCGTAATTTATCATATTTGTAAACATTTCTATTGAGATCTAATACCTTGAGACCCATTGAGCTCAAGAGATATCAACTTAACAGTAACTGAAACTAGAATTATCACTGAAAGTTATTAAATACCCCCACATGTATGCTTGATAATTGAACTGGGAATGCTTCGAATCAATGGCATAATGTGCCCCACTTTCAATCCAAAGTGTCGTCTTCACAGTAGCCACATATTCAGCAAGTTTCATCACAATATCTCATTCCTTCTAAATTTATTGAGCAGAAATGGTTTAAATATGTTAGTAACAGTGGCCTTTATCTAACTTTTATCTAAGAACTGTGTGCCAAACATTGTTTATGAGAAATCATCCAGAAACCATTTTTTCGATTTATTAGTAACAGTGACCTTGACCCCATCAGGCCCAATTTCAATACCAAGTTTCGTCTTCACAGACACTACCTATATAGCAATTTTCATTACAATATCTCATTCTGAACCAAAGTTATTGAGCATACAGTTTATTTTCTATTTTTAGTAACAATGACCTTGACCCCACAGGCCTTGAATCCCAAAAGTCATCTTCACAAAAACCATCAATACACCAAATTTCATTTAAGAATCTCATTCCAAGCTATAGTTACTGAGTGGAAACGAAGTTTTGAAGTTTAAATAACAGTGACCTTGACCTTGAACCCACAGGCCCCAAAGTCAAACCTTATCTTTATCTTGTTATGTTACATCTGTGTCCCAAAAAATAATTAAATCTATGAAGTATTTCATGAGTTATAGTCCAGAAACATTTTTTCTTTTTTAAGTTACAGTGACCTTGACACTGACCCCTCAGGCCCCAAAGTCGAACTCGACCTGTATCTTCTGATATTACATATATGTACCAAAAAAGGATTTAATCTGTGAAGTTTTTCATGAGTTATTATCTGGAAACCCTTTTTCTATTTTTAGTAATACTGACCTTGACATTGACCCCACCAGCCCCAAAGTCGAACTTGACCTGTATCTTGTGATGTTACATCTATTTACCAAACAAGGATTAAATCTGTGAAGTGTTTCATGAGTTATCATCCGGAAACCATTTTTCTATTTTTAGTAACAGTGACCTTGACACTGATCCCACCAGCCCCAAAATCGAACTTGACCTGTATCTTATGACGATATACCTGTGTACCAAAAATTATTTAATTCTGTCAAGCCTTTCAAGAGTTATCATCTGGAAACGAAGAATCTGACCGACCGACCGACAGACCGACCGACCGACCGACAAGCTCACTCCTATATACCCCCTCAAACTTCGTAGTGGGGGTATAATTATTTTCAAAAATACACACTTATGAACTTTTTCATTTTACTTAAAGTTTTTTTTCAATTGTGAGGCGGCCCAAATTTCATTTGAGGCGGTCAAATTGGCCACCAGCCGCCTCCTAATGACAACCCTGGATGACAATCACCCTGCCCTTCCCCTTTACAACCTTGAAAGAGCAATAGAGATTCTGGCATATTTCGTAAAACTCTCGTATGACATGTTAAAAATTGGAAAAAAGGGGGTGGCCACATAGCATTTTTTATTGACAAAATACCTGAGAATAGCAGTAAAAACTAAGAAAAGTAGCAGGAACCCTATCCTTCCTTGACAAACAAAACCTGTCTAATATTGACACTGCTGGCTTTGGTAAGCTTTGAAATGATAAACATTTTGTGTTATTCTTGCCGTCCATATTTTTTTCTTTCATTAGAATCAAGGCATATCCATATTCAAGATGGTCCTAACCATAACTAACAGTAAAAGCTAAATGGTTTCAATAGACTAGTCAATAGGACAGAGCTAAAGTAAACATTTGGCCGAGTAAGATTAGGACAGTCACTTTTCTACAAACCTTTCTCTTCCAGTATCTGATACTTGGTTGGCAGACCTGAACAAATGGGTGATGACGGCCCCCTTTTTGCAGACTGCACGTCATTTTGAAAAAAAACCTGGCACCTTTTTTTAATTAAATCCAAAAAGTTGAAAACATTGCTTGACTTTCTGTAGCATTTTCTACAAATTGATGCATTATTTAAGGATGACTGCAATGAAATATCTAAAAAACATTCACGTAACTTTGAAATAAAATGTTCTTTCATTAATTTCTTTCCCTTTAGACGAAAAAGGGTTACCCCTGTAGATAAACAAATAAAACACAAATCCATCAGTCCACCATTTTGCAGAAGTGCGTCACGTGAATGTAAACGTCACATGATAAATCGAACTACTTTCGGCCAGGGGTCAAAAGAGGTGAAAGACGTAGGAGTGCCCTCTGGTGGAGATTGAGTTAATTTATCAAATATATGAACTCAAAGATAAAGAACAACACTTCCTCTACTGTACGTGACTGTTTCACTGCGCACATCTGTACTTCATCAGACAAGCAGGCAGTAGTAAACCATGTCTGGCAATTATAGTCGCCAGAAAATCCTGTGAGAGCTTCAGTTATCTTTCTTTGAGGTTTAAAATAGGCGGTAATCCCCACGTATACAAGTAAAGTACATTCTGCTGGAGATTAAGAACACCATTACGTGTTAGATTTAAAAATACAACAAACTCAGAGTCATATTACAAGATGCATGTTTACCATTATCTCAATAGGGTTGCTGGTAGCAAATTGATGCCACTTAGCCTGGTCACTGATTTATTGCCATACATATGTTTGGAATGCCTACTATACTGAGATATGTTAAACCTTCGAGTTGGACAAATGCTGCACAATGTTTGCATGTCGAACAGTGCGCTGTTTACACTTTCTAGTTGCTGGTTTAAGCAAGTATAAGCTGTACCACTTCTATATATACGATGGTCGCCCTTTAAAGGACAAACATCTATAAAAAGTCAGTATGATAATGGGTCTGTGCTTGCCGTCGAATTATTGAGACTAGTTGATAAGAAGCTAGAGAGAAAATTTTAGAATAGATACAGAAAGCAAGTTTGACGTCATCCAGCAGCCAATCAGAGGCCTCTAGTTTTTTGGTTTACTTTCCACTAAAATGATTAATAAAAAATAATAACAATATTCACGTCCATGTTAATTACTCTAGTGCCAACATTTTTTTGGATTAACCTCCCCCCCTTCCCAACTACCACTGACAAGGTTAACCACTGTGCAAGTAGAACGCTGTAGAAAACAGTACATAGTCTTCATATAATAATAATAATAATAATAATAATAAATTTATCATCATCATAATAATAATAATAATAATAATAATAAAGGAGGAATAGTAATAGTTGTTAAAGTAGTTGTAGTTTTTAGTAGTAATAGTTGTGGTACTAGTAGAAGTATTTTTTATCGGTAGTGCTGGTTATTTTTGTAGTAGTTGTAATTGATACCAATAAATATCGTTGATATCAAATTAACCTGAAAGTTATTAAACGAACACGATGAACACGTTACGTTTGAAAATTTATGTGAAAATATTACAAACCTACAATTGAAATATGCATATCCGGAATCGCCACACTCACAAAACATATCCTCTTCACGCAGTGAAAAAGAAGAGAAGAAAAGAGACCTTTTTTTTAGATTATCAAATTTAAAAAAAAACGCCAAAAACAACTTAAAAAATGAACGTTATATGATGATGATTTTTAGATTGGAGTGCGCATGCGCGACAGTCTTAAGTAACGATGCCGTGAACTCTGCGACGCGCAGTCTTTAACTTCGGGTGTATCATTGCGACCACGAGAGCGTATCAAGTAAGTGGGGTCTTGTGGTAACCGCGAGAGCAGGCCGAAATGTTCTGCACAAGTGTGAAGCACAATGCAGCACACCATTCCACGAATGCTGAGCGATTGATAGTAAGTTTCCGTGTAATTTTGGAGCATCCATGCCAAAAACGCCAGCTAACAAATGTAGAGTGAAATAACGACCAGCTACGACAGTGAACAAGCAACTGGATATGCATGAGTAGTTTAGTTACGCCTGAAAGATTTAGTAGTTGTGTGGCATAAAAAGTAGTGCATTTTAAGAAAATACAAATATTTCGAGAAGGAATGCGAACTTTGAAAGATAATGCTACAAATAAAAACAAGAAAACTATTTAATGTTGTTGTTCGGACAACTATGAAAGTATATTAAATAAACGATTAAAACAAATCAGTCACGTGACATGCGGGAGATAGCGTGGGTTGCCATTTTGGTTAGGTTGGAGTAGTTGTGCCCGACAACCGTTAACAAGCTTTGATCTATTTCCAACAAGCGTTAAATTCGCCAACATCCGTTTATTCAAAATCGACATGTCATATATAATTTTCTGTTTCTTGCATTGTAAACACAGGTCGCTTTTCAATACACACCTCATTCAAGGTTAAGCAATGGGCGATTTGACCAATCACAATCGATTTCTTTACTATCAGCTGGTTAACTCCGCCTCTCTACGTGGTCGCAAGTCTGACGGTGTCGTTTGATCGTATTTTGGCTCTGCCGACTGTTGATATTATCAATAGAGTTCTTTCACATTGTTACCTCCCCTTAGTGCTCTCTAAAACTGAAGAGCATATTTAGTCGATAAATGCACGCGAGGGGGCATCGTTTACTATTGTTAATATGACTGAGTGATTATAAAATTAAGAAAATGTTGATTAATCATTTCAAATTTATAAATAAGTAAGTTCAGTCAAACAACGAAGAATAAAAAAAACGTTATGATCATTTACAAGCACATCAAGAAAGTTTATGCGCATTTTAAACATTGTTTATCGCGGTATTTTCAGGACGCGAGTATCCAACGGAATTCTTTGGTTTTTTTATGAAAATACACACGTGAATTGTGTTTACTAAAAATAAATCTGTATAATTGACAATTCAGACGAACATTATCGGACATTTTACCGTTTTACGGCATTTTTTTGTAACGCTATAATTTATAGTGGAATGAGACATAATTATATTCTTATGTAGCTCGTCGGCGACTAGGTTGATATGTGTTCTGCGTGTTTTGCTTTTGAGAAAAAATATTAAGTATTTACACAATAGGATGATTCCAGCTACAACCCGAGAAATCGTTAAATTGATTGAACCAAACGAATATTGCCGGACGGCAGGCCAACCAAAACCTATGAAAAAAAATCCAGAGAGTTTTGTTGTTGTTGTTTTTTAAATAAAAAATATTTTAATGTTGAAGTTCGTTATTGTTGTCGCTGAAGGTTTTGAAATATAATATTTTCATTTCTGTTTAAAATCAAAATGACCATGGACCAAAACAAATGAACGGGACTGCGATATTCAGGTCCGAGTTTAGTTTTATGACACTTAGCTGTTGTGTACATGTGTGCCCGAGGCAGCGTGTCACTTTCACGTAATCTCTCAATAAACAGGAAATTTTGGAGCCGTGACCAAGACCAAGTTTCTTAATATTAATTAATATATATGTAAAACCCATTCTAAATTCAGTTAAATTTATGTTTCATTAAATATCCTTTTCAATATTTTTAAATCCTGAGATTTTGCCTGAAAATCCTTAGATCCGGAGAAGAACCTTACGGTCCGGAGATTTCAGATAAAATCCTGAGATTTTGGAGGTCTGCGGACATTTTATCTACTTTCTACATCATTCCCGTAACACGTAGATATGCATGAAATGCGACTTAAACTAATGTCTTTTGACTATGGCTGACGATTTTATATAAAAAAAGATGTTTATAATAACACGAATAACTTAATAAGCTTAACGGGCGTTGAATACAACGACGAAACATTGCTGAATTCATCCGATTACATCCAATTTAGAGAGATCATGTACCATAAAATATATTTCTTGCAGTAAACGCATTTTGTCAGAAAAACTCGATACGCTTATATATGTGTCTGTGGAAAATATACATTAACGTGTAATCCACAATGTATTTGTTTTCATATAAGACTTCCCGATTCAAAGTGGCAATCACGTCTTTGATTGTTTTACGCTTTTCATTGTCAAATATTGCCGACCAGACGTTTTAAGCCTATTATATTCGGAAATTCTAAAACTCGAATTTATTATGCTTGATCATAATTTTTATTATAATTTATCATTAGCTTTAAGACGACACCGTGATCATGTCTGTTCATTCTGTTAGCAATGACACAGTTAAATGCCCCCTCACTTGTCGGTTTAGGATAAAACCAATTTTTTTCGCACCTAACGTGGCGTACGACGCATGCGCACAACAATGTGAAAGACCTCTATTAATAGCGGGTGTGTTTGACATAATGTTCAATGATTTTAAAGAGATGCGATCGTGAGTAATAATTTGGTTATACTTTGTTCTGTGATTAGAAGACAACACTTCGAAAATTGTACTGTATACATGTATGCAAATATTGCGCGATAATTGATGTTTAAACAAATCTATTGGCAAGTTGCAGTTGGAACTTATATTGCAAAAGAAATGCATTCTGTGGCATTTTACTGCGCTATCATCGTAACGATCAGTTCATTTTCGTCGGACACATTTTCAATTATGGTTGTGCGAAAGAACGACGACTCGTCGATTCTATTTATTTCAAGAGAAACCGGGCTTGTGAGGCTGATGCCAACTCCATCGGTTATTCTGAACTTCAAAATTCAAGAAATGAGATCGAGATCATTCCGGATAGCCCTTCAAGAGCGACTCTGACGACGCAAAGTACCCCTTCACGTCGGGAAATTACTCCGACGCCGGACGCGGTACCCCAATATGCCGAGACACTGAATCAACGCCGGCTACCTCGAACAGCCAGTTCGATCCAGTCAGGTGTCGATCCTAAGTGGAAGAAAGTCTACTCCTGGTTGCAAGAAGTTGGCAATGGTTTTATATATATTAACTTAGCCTTGTGACTTGCATTAAATAAATAAAATAACTCAATTTTCATGCTACTGTAATAAAAAGGGAAATATGCATATCAAGAATCGCCACGCTCATAAAACACAGCCTCCCCCTGCAGCAAAAAGAAGAGAGGAAAATAAATGATTTGTTTGTTGATTGTTTAACAAACAAGAAAACCGTATGGGTTAGCGCCTTGGAACAGTCAGTGGCAAAATAATTTGCTACTGGGGCTTTAAACCAGGTTCTAGGGTGCACTATATAATTTATTATACCTGTTTGTGTTAACTGAATACCTATTATGATATTATTTATATAAATATATATATGAAGCTGTCTATATGTTTATTGGTATCGTAAATTAATTTAATTTCAAATTGTGAGTGGGGTTTTCCACCTTATCAAATGATAGTGTCTCTAGCTGGGAGAGTGAAATAAAAGCTTAGAAGCAGGCTTAACAATTCAACATTAAATTCATTGTTAATGATATCGATGGAAGGTCCTGGTGTACTTAAGTTTGATTATAATAAGGCAGTCAGCTGCACTTGGGCACAAGAAAAAAAGAGCGTCTAAATGTTTAATCCTAATCCTGTCAGTTGTAATGAAACACTGAGTTTGATATGTGTGAGATATCTTGGACAATGAAGGTGAATCAAAGCGCTGAAAGCGTTGAAAGACTGGCGCGCTGGTTGAATCGAACGTGCCCTGCACAGATATCATTACTCTAAACATATGAAACTATGTGTGATTTTTTCGTTAAACTTTGTGACAGTTACTATCATCAACATTAGCAAATAATTCTATATATTCAGGGATTTCAATAGATGCAAGTACTTGTATTTTGATGCAAGGAAATTAGGTTTTCCACTTTTTTTTCACCTGAATCTTAGGTGGGGGTCTTTTTGGTGCAGAAGCGTATGATTAAGGGGTAAATTTTGCTAGAATAACGATGATCAGGCTCCGCCACAACTGAGTATTGTCAACAATAAAATGCACAAGGCTCACGTACCTTAAGAGACTGAAACAGTTACAATCTTAATTTTTACGTCGATCGCAACAATGCATTAACAAAAATATTCGCCAACTTACTAACGGTCTCCCCAGGATTTTTGGAAGGGTTGTCGCTGGACTGTTCGTGAATTTAAGCTCGCGAAACATTATTTTTTAACTATCATTTTATACAATTTTATATTTGTACCAAAGTTTACTGCAACAACTGTATATAGTACATAGATGTTTTTTTTATCTCTTTAGAGCCAAGAAAGGTACAAAGTTAAAAAACATAAATAATGTGAAACAATGTGTAAACAGTATGTCAACATGTGTTTTATTAACATAAACTGATCTGATCTCATCAAGTTACAATGTCAACTATAAACTCTGTATAGTTAGTTTTTCACCTTCATTGTCCAAGATATCTCACACATATCAAACTCAGTGTTTCATTACAACTGACAGAATTAGGATTAAACTTTCAGAAGCCTCTTTTTTTCTTCGGCCCAAGTGCTGACTGCCTTATTATAATCAAACTTCAGTATATCAGGACCTTCCATGGATATCATTAACAATGAATTTAATGTTGAATTGTTAAGCCTGCTTCCAAGCTTTTATTTCACTCTTGATAAGGTGGAAAAACCCCACTCACAATCTGAAATTAAATTAATTTACGATACCAGTAAACATATAGACAGCTTCACATATATAAAAATAATATCATAATAGGTATTCAGTTAACACAAGCAGGTATAATAAATTATGTAGTGCACCCCTAGAACCTGGTTTAAACCCCTAGTAGCAAATCATTTTGCTACTGACTGTTCCAAGGAGCTAACCCATACGGCTCCCCTTTTTTGTTAAACAATCAACAAACAAATCATTTATTTTCCTCTCTTCTTTTTGCTTCAGGGGAGGCTGTGTTTAATGAGTGTGGCGATTCCTGATATGCATATTTCCCTTTTTATATATAGTAGCATGAAAATTGAGTTATTTTATTTATTTAATGCAAGTAACAAGATTAAGTAAATATATATATATAAAAAAAACAACTTCTTGCAACCAGGTATAGACTTTCTTCCACTTAGGATCGACACCTGACTGGATCGAACTGGCTGTTCGAGGTAGCCGTCGTTGATTCAGTGTCTCGGCATGGTGGGGTACCGCGTCCCGCGTCGGAGTAATTTCACGACGTGAAGGGGTACTTGGCGTCGTCAGAGTCGCTCTTGAAGGGCTATCCGGAATGATCTCGATCTCATTTCTAGAATTTTGAAGTTCAGAATGCCCGATAGAGTTGGCATCAGCCTCACAAGGCCGGTTTCTCTTGAAATAAGATAGAATTGACGAGTCGTCGTTCTTTCGCGCATGCATACTTGAAAATGTGTCCGACGAAAATGAACTGATCGTTACGATGAAAGCGCAGTAAAATGCCACAGAATGTATTTCTTTTGCAATTTAAGTTCTAACTGCAACTTGCCAATACAGCTCTAGAAAAATGTCTAACCTCAGGATCCAGAAGATGCTGGGCTTATCAGCTACAGAGATCAGTGATTGTCAATTAAATGGCCATAAATCTCGATAACCTGCTGAGCTGACCATGATCAGTAGAAACATTTAATCCCACCTAATTAATTGATAGCAGACCACATGTTTGCTGACCATTTGCTTATAGACAGTTTCATGAATGTGTACATAATATAATATCTTGTAAGCCAGATTTTTTTCAGTGAAAGAAATTATTAAAAGTTGGCAGAATGCGCAAAATGTAAGAACACTTTTAAATACAGTTAATATTCCATGTAATGTAGAGGTTAAATATCTCTAACATAATGTTATTTAAACAGGGGTTGTCTATTTAAATTGACAAAAACATTAAATGTAGTGTCAGGATTTTCCTTAAAAATCTATTAATGATAAAACTGAAATAATCTTGATCATTTCATACGTTTCTGTGTTGTTGTTTTTTTCCAGAATACGTTACAACTGAAAATGTCTTTTAAAATACCAATTTTAAAGGATTTATCAGTCGTCAGCGATGAAAATGGAGTGTGTTGGATATATTTTAGTGATCTCCGGGAATTCATGAACATAATAAAACATGAGTCTGAAAATAACATAAAGAGCAGTAACGTTTTTAAATGGCTAAAAGGAAAAGACAGAATTGTAAAAGAAATCAATGGGAAGCCAGTATTTAGTGTGAACCGTGTGCTTCAGTTCTTTTTAGCTCACACAGAAAATTATCATGTCTGTCAGAACATTTCAAAAGATATTCAAATTCATCTTATGACAAATCATTCAGATAGTCCAGTTATGCTCACCCGGTTAAAGAATATATTGGCTGTGTCAAAGGCGGATTTCTTCGACAAAGAGCTCTTGTCAAATATAAAAATAACCGAAGATGAAATTGAAACTTCATATCCTTTCCGCGCCCGACCCTGTTTTCCGGAAGGACGTCCGTAACGTATTTAAACGTGACAAAATTTTGACTTCCCCGACCCTGTTTTACTAGAGGTCGCCCGAAACGTAAACGTATTTAAACGTGTGCTTTTTTCACGATTTTAAAAACCATAACTAAATCTGCATAAATTTCATTTTAATGCCCGTTGAAAAGTGTATGTTTGAATAAAGCATATACGCTTTTGTCCGTTACCGGTATTCTACCTTTTAAAGAAATTCGGAATTTTCAACATGGTAAGAAGCCCGTGTAAAACACGTTATCTAACGTTACGGTCTTTCTTCTTTAAACAAAGGTGTAAAAATGCATATCAAGAATAGAATATCCCGAATTTCAACGCTCTTTTACGTAATTGGTGAAAAATTCGGTATATCGCAGGAAGACTGTAACGTAAAATTCCGTAAATTAATTAATATAATTAACAGTAATTAATTTTTATGCCATAGCAAGAAATGTCATTTTTAAGTAATTACTAGGTAGATTTAGGATTTTTTTTTAAATAATGAATAATTGTTTTGGAGCCACTTTTTTATTTTGACAATGAAAGATGAAGAAACAGCAACACATGTAATTAGATTTTTTTTCTTAAAATTGAACTTTTTAAAATTACTAATTTTCTTATCAGATATTCTAGGTCAAATGTATTCTTACTAAATTATATTTGAGAGAAAATATGCGATGCATTCAAAGGACTAATAGTTTTAAAATACTGATCGATGATTCCGCGTTCTTTTAAATAGCCACCAAAGTAAGGACTTTTTTAAAAATGAAAAATAAATTGACGGGTTTCCGACGAAAAAACAGAATCGGGTTTTGAAAAGCGATTTTTTTATACGTTTAAATACGTTTCGGGCGTCTTCCCGTAAAACAGGGTCGGGGTTTGGGAAGTCAAAATCTTGTCACGTTTAAATACGTTATAGTCGTGGAAAGGATATAGTCTATAAAAGTGAGTTTTCCGAATATGAATGGAAAAAAATTTGTTTCTTTGAAAAACATTTCATGCGATCTCAAAAGCTAAATTTAGCTAATGAAACTTACAAAAGCATGGTTATGAAAAAATCTTTGTATTTTGAAAATGCCGTAAAAACAAACGCCATTGCAAAGACGTGGTTGGAAGATCAGCCTGCACATTCATGCGATCTGATCAGGATCTGCACTGGTTATATTTTGAATAGAAATGACTGAAAAAAATAATAAAAAAGCAAACAGTGTAGATCTTGTTCAGATGGTAAGGATATGCCAGCTGATCTGGATCTACACTGTTCACCCATGCAATAAAGGTATATATACACACACGAAGGAAAGGATTAAAATAAATCATCAATATTCCATCTGATTTCTTTCAATGATTTCTTTTACTAGATATATTCTCCAAACTGACCAAGTACACCTTACTTTGTAATTTGATACGGCCATTAATAGAGCATTAGCTGGGCAAATTAATGATTCCTGGGGTCAAGCATGTTATTATGATTTCATGGATACTGATCATCTAGCAGATTAGAAATCCAGGTGATTCGGGGAAGTTAGACTTGTTTATTGTACTGAATAGATTTGTTTAAAACAAATCCATTATCGCACAATTATTTTCATAGGTGTATACAGTATACTTTTAGAAGTGTTTGTCTTCTAATCACAGAACTAAGAATAACCAAATCATTAAAATCATTAAACAGTATGTCAAAAACACTGGGTTCCGCTATTAATTGAGAATATCAAGAGTCAACAGAGCCAAAATACGATCAAACGACACCGACAGACTTGTGAATTCACCACGTGGAGAGGCGGAGTTATCCAGCTGATAGTAAAGAAATCGATTGTGATTGGTCAAATCGCCCATTGCTTAACCTTGAATGAGTTGTATGTATTGAAAAGCGACCTGTGTTTACAATGCAAGAAACAGAAAATTATGGCATGTCGATTTTGAATAAACGGATGTCGGCGAATTTAACACTTGTTGGAAATAGATCAACGCTTGTTAACGGTTGTCTGGGGAGAACACTAGTACTGGGACCCGGCCCGGTCCTTGTTAGCCGAGCAAAATCTCGATCCACAACTACTCCAACCTAACCAAAATGGCAACCCACGCTATCGCCCGCTTGTCACGTGACTGATTTGTTTTAATCGTTCTTTTAATATCCTTTCATAGTTGTTCGAACAACAACATTAAATTGTTTTCTTGTTTTTATATGTAGCATTATCTTTCAAAGTTCGCATTCCTTCTCGAAATATTTGTATTTTCTTAAAATGCACTACTTTTTATGCCACACAACTACGAAATCTTTCAGGCGTAACTAAACTTCTCATTCATATCCAGTTGCTTGTTCTCTGCCGTAGCTGGTCATGATTTCAAACTACATTTGTTCGATGGAATTTTGGGCATGTATGCTCCAAAATTACACGGAAACTTACTATCAATCGCTCAGAATTCGTGGAATGGTGTGCTGCATTGTGCTTCACACCTGTGCAGAACATTTCGGCCTGCTCTTGCGGTGATCACTTACTTGATACGCTCTCGTGGTCGCAATGATACACCCGAAGTTAAGGACTGCGCGTCGCAGAGTTCACAGCATCGTTAGATAAGACTGGCGCATGCGCGCCAGTCAAAAACTAACTATACAGAGTATATAGTTGACATTGTAACTTGATGAGATCAGATCAGTTTATGTAATTAAAACACATGTTGACATACTGTTTACACATTGTTTCACATTATTTATGTTTTTTAACTTTGTACCTTTCTTGGCTCTAAAGAGATAAAAAAACATCTATGTACTATATACAGTTGTTGCAGTAAACTTTGGTACAAATATAAAACTGTATAAAATGATAGTTAAAAAATGAAGTTTCGCGAGCTAAAATCCACGAAACGTCCAGCGACAACCCTTCCAAAAACCCTGGGGAGATCGTAAGTAATTTGGGGAATATTTGTGTAAATGCATTGTTGCGATCGACGTAAAAATTAAGATTGTAACTGTTTCAGTCTCTTAAGGTATTCGAGCCTTGTGCATTTCATTGTTGACACTATCAGTTGTGGTGGAGCCTGATTATCGTTATTTTAGCAAAATTTAACCACTAATCATACACTCCTGCATCAAAAAGACCCCCAACCTAAGATTAAGGTGAAAACAAAGTGGAAAACCTTATTTCCTTGCATCAAAATACAAGTACCTGCATCTATTGAAATTCCTGAATATACTGAATTATTTGCTAATGTTGATGATATTAACTGTCGCAAAGTTTAACGAAAAAATCACACATCGTTTCATATGTTTAAAGTAATGATATTTGTGCAGGGCAAGTTCGATTCAACCAGCGCGCCAGTCTTTCAACGCTTTCAGCGCTTTGATTAAAACTTGGGGCCGAAGTGTTGAACCAGGTAAGGAGCAAAGTGTCTTTAGATAAGGGGTCGAAATGGCAAAAGGTCGAGATATCTCAGGAAATATGTAGACTCTTTCTCCGTCGTTATCAGAAAATAAACTTATCTGATGAAGTACAGACATGCGCAGTGAAACAGTCAAAGGAAATACGTTGGATCGAATAGGAAAGGGGTCGAGATATTCCGATGCCAAACGGACAACCTCAATTCTTTCCTGTGATAAAAATTCATTAGGTCAATATATTAAACGCGTCCGGCAAAACTTCCGGCCGAAAAGTCCTCTTTCTTTTTTTTTTTCTAAATTAAAAACAATGAAGCTGGAGGATAATATTTGTCCAATATGTTTATACATTTTTATTCAGCCGGTCACAATGCCATGTGATCATGAGCTGTGTCTAAACTGTTTCAAACAAAATGTGGAAGAGGCAAATTTCTGCTGCCCTATGTGCAGGTGAAAATTTTTGATTATTGAAAACATAAAGAAGTCATTTAATTGCCTAAATAAAAGAGAACAAAATAGCCAGATTTCTGCGTTTTAAAAATGGGTTTACTGCTCCAACACTTGTGCAGAATGACTGAAGGCTGGTTTTTGGTAACCAGACCCAAGCTACAAAAATGTTTTGGTCTCAATATGTTCATAAATTATCTTTGACATTCCATCATATGCATAAAAGATCATAGTTTGTTTCGTGTAGATGCTTCCATTGTAATACATTATGAAAGGAAAAATTAATACATGTAAACATATGTTTCGTGAATTTTTGATTTCTATAATCTATTTTTGATCTATTTGATTCATTCAAAATTTTGACTGACAACTTTTGGTTTGGAATTACAAAATTTCTGTTAATGTCTGACATATCTTGGAACCCATTTGCAATGATTGACAATGTTAGCTTAAGTACTTGATCAATCACACTAGTCAGATCTAACAAGACACCACAAATAAGCTATTGCGGTTTTCCCCGATTACTATTTTTCGAAATTTTCAACACGGGAAACATGATATATAATGCATGCAAAATGATCTGAAGATCATTAGAAATGAATACAAACTACCTAACACATATATCTTCAATAAAATATGTCTTACGCCGGCTGTCAACACTTTCCATGGTTTAAAATACTATGTTTACTTTCACTTCTGTGATTTTGTATGTGACTAACAAGGGTTAGTGATAAAAGCATGTTTTAGTTACTCATCGTCAGATCCTGATAGCGTAGCAGTTTTAAGAAGATGATTTTAATCAGATTGGTACTTGATTTATTGACAAGTAAATTGCTTGTTTTGATGTTTTTGTGTTATCACTGTGATAATGACTGATATACATTGTATTTTGATGTGTATTTATAAATGCACTTTACAATAAACATTTACCAATTAGGACTTTAAAAGAACAAACAATTTTGTACAAAGGTCTATTTGTCTTAAATATGCTCTTACGTTTTGTCGACATAATTTTATCAGTCGTCTCATAATTACCCCTTTACTGTAAACATTGTAGATCCAGATGAGCCGACACATGTGATGTCTGATTGGGATCTACACTGTTCACTTTTTGGTCATAAATAATCTAAGGAATCAAAAAGCTAACAGTGTGGTAGATCCTGATCAGATGGCACAGATGTGGCAGCTGATCTGGATCTGCACTGTTCACCAATGGATAACAATCATTTCCAATGGAGTTAAGGATTAAAGCATAGCGGCATCACATCACACTGCTTAAGTTGGACTGGTATGATTTTGTTTTTATTCCAAAATTGTACAAATATTATAATACCATTTCAGGACAAGAATATCAACCTGGGCAAGAAGGGCAGCACGAACAAAGAGTTTGGTCAATCTAGAGAGATGGGCAGAAATTCAGCTTCATTTCCCAGAGCAGGTGCAGAAACGTTTGTGCGGCGAGGAGGAGGAAGATCCAGAAATGAATGGTAAATAATGACCACACTTCAGCCATAAGTTGATTAAGTTTGATCATTTTAATTTGAGCAGAATTACTCATGATGAATGAGGAATTTGTTTTTAGACTTTTATTGATATCCTCATGTCTAAATAAAGAGTTACTATTCCAAAGTTTTTGTGAAAGAAGCTTAACCCTTTACTCCATATAAATTATACCTATATGCAACCAGTGTAGATCTAGACCAGTCACATATCTACACTGTTTGCTTAAGGGATAAAACACATATATATGGAATAAAGGGTTAACACTCTTGTCAGCCTGTCCGGTTCCACAGCTGATTCTTCTCCCTACCATTTCCTCAGCTTTTAACTTCATATAAGGATTATGAACATAGGTAATATTAACAAACTATAATTTATATAAATAGGGATTGTCTTAGGTTTTCTGAGAGTGGAGAGAAGCAGTATAAATGTGGCGTAAACATAGATCATTTCTCTTTGTTTCAGCTCTGAACATATCCATCAGACTTGCTAAACCAGGTGAAATAAGAAATGAGTATGAACAGCAACTGAAAAATGTAAGTTTTCAAGGCATATGAACCCTCTTCTCCATGGGATATGACTTTTATCCTAAGGGCGACCATTGTAGATCCAGATTTCTACAGCTCCAGATCAGTCTTCACATCCATGCTGATATGTCTGATCAGGAACTTCACTTGTAGGTTTATTATGTTATTTCGGGCAAAGAAATTTACTGTTACGTTTACTGTGGTTGCCCTTGAGATAAAAGGCATATATATGGAGTTAGGCGTAAACATACATTATAAGTTGAATAAGTACCTACACCCACCCCTCCCCCCGAAATGAACACTGAATTGTGTGACTCCAATAGAAAAAATTGTTCCCATTACAAAATTCTTTGGTTTAAGATTGAAGCAGTTCCTGACTGATATCTTTAAGTCTGAATCAGTTTCTAGACAATCAGTAAATTCTCGTTTTCTGTAAAGTATGATGACACTAGGTAATGACCCCTATTGAAAAGGTCTAACAGATGCCTGTTTGTGTGTATATATTAAATGAAGATTATCAGCAGAGAGTCTATGCCAGCTGAAATATTTAACTAAAGTATTTGCCAATTGAGCTAGTTATCAAGTATTTGCCCATTGAGCTACATGTAGTTATCAATTGTATCAAGTGTGCAAAACATGAAATAATAAAGGTGATGTTTTTCACTTCAGTTTCTTGTACCTGTGGTGCTGTCATTAGATGTAAACATGTGTCTTTGATATAACACACCAGCATTATGTTCAGTATAAAAGTAAAATTGTCAAAACTGTCAGTGCACAGGTGTTCATGGCAGTCCTGAATTCAGCTTTTTCTGGTACAAGCATTTTAGTATTTTTCAAGCATTTTAGTTTTTTTATGAGCCAAGAGCAGTTATTTTATTTGTGTAGTATACTTCTGTTGAACTTACCTAGTTATTGATCTAATGAGACAGTATTATAAATGAAGTCATAAGTTTAATGTCTACATAAACAGCTGCAGGAGCAAAGAGCTGAGGAGCGGAGAAAGGAGCAAGAAGCTAGTGAGAGACTGATACGGGAGTTACAGCAGGAAGAGGAACGAAGACGTGCTGAACAGGAAGCTTTACAGCATCAAGATGAGGAACTCGCTAAACAACTCTCACAGGTTAATATTACATCTGAATTTTTTAACAATAGGATCCCACTTCAATGCTACAACTGTGTTGTTTTGTGATTACTATTTTTCATATTTTCACCTCAGTTGACAGTTTTAAGCAGCAGTAATTTCATGAAATTCATTATTTTCTCTGTGATGGTGAACAGCCTAAATGGTGGCTGCCGTACTTTAAGCGAGGAATTTGGTGGCTGATTTCCAATAGGGCGGAAAAAATCAGGAAAGTTTGATACCTGCTGGAAAATTTTCACCCGGTAAGCACAATATATTCAGATATTTCCTTTAATGACATATCCCATTCGGCAGATTTTGAAGAAAACAACGGATTTTCGGGAGGGAAAACAAGAAAACCACAACAAACCTTGCAAGGTTTTGTTTCAATAACATTTTTGTTAGGACAGCTAGGAAGCTCAAATAAAAAACCGAGTCAAGTGTTAACATTACAGATCCGAATGGGATATGTCATTAAAGGAAATATTTGAAGATAGTGTGCTTACCGTGTGAAAATATTCCAACAGGTATCAAACTTTCCCGATTTTTTCTGCCATATTGGAAATCAGCCACAAAATTCCTCGCTTAAAGTACGGCAGCCACCATTTAGGCTGTACCCCCTGGTGAAATCATCTTCCCCTCGAAAATCTCCAATGGAAACGGATGAGAAACACTTATGCATATATAGGATATTGAGCTGTATATTTTGGAAAATAACATAATTTGTGTTTTTTCGGTTATATGTTAAGTTTGTGCTATGTTCTATGTTGAACATTACCATTAGTTCCTGCTGGAATATTTGGATAATTATATTATTTTGCCCCTAAAGATGGAAATATTAAATGCAGTTCACTCATTTAATGGTTTTGATCAATGGACCCTAGATACCATGCTGTAAAGAGAGCGAAGTGTATGAAATATAAATTAGTTAAATGATAGATTAAGATGCTGTACAAAACATAAGGTACAAATTTTACACAGGTTGCTTAAAATCCCAATATTAATTAACATTTCAGGTTGATAGTCCTGGAGCGGATCCAGAGATTCGTACACGGTCAGGTGCTAGTGGCTCTACTACATCCAGACCAAGCAGCACTATGGATAACTTCCTGGGAAAGCTTCAGTCAGAGGACCCTCGCAGCCCCTCGCCCTACCCTTACCGGTGCCTGACACCAGTAGGTACCACTGGTAAACTGTGTGTGGACAAGATCAAAGCTAAACAAATGGAGGAACAGTTCCTCAAGAAGAAAATCAAGAGAGATAGAAATCTGATCACTACAAGTGATATAGAGAGATTAGAAGAGACATTTACTAGGAATTGCAGGTCCAAGACAGCTTCAGCCACTTCATTGGCCATTCCAGACAACCTACAGACCAGTAAGGGATTCTTTTTAAACTTTACATAACATATTTAAAAGGTTTTTAACTGCTCAATGCACAGTTTGTTTTATGGAATGTATTAATCAGATAGAAAGTAATGTAGATTTTGTGAGTCTGATCTTGGTTCGAACTGGTCAAAAAAGGAATGTTATCTTTATCATTTGAAGCTGAATGTTCCTATTTTCACAAGAATCTAATAAACTGCAACATTCATTTTTACATGCATAATGAGTGTATTACTCTTGCTATACTTAGATATAGAAAATGTAAATGTAATATGGTATCCATTAATTTATGAATAAGAATTTATCAACAATTTCTGAAGCAAAATTAATTGCAAATGCTACTGTATGGTATGGGAAATCAAAAAAGGGGAAAATTTGAAACGAAACATCATTAGTTCTCAATTGTGTCCTCAGTTATTTAGGCCTTGCTTGTAAAGTAAGTGTTTGGGAGAGTTGTATCTTGAAAATTCTGGAAACCATATTTTGTTTGTAACAAGTTACTGTAAAAGACTGTGAAACTGAGAACAAAAAAAGAATTATGGAAAAACAAACCATAACACATATTAAGTATATTGATATAATTTGGGATAATAACAAACAATAAAGTCACTTACCATTTAAATCTGCAGTAATAATTTACTGCATTGCTGACATGTAGAACTATCATAATGCATCAAATGCATAAATGCCGTTGTTAATCAGTAAAACTGAACTGGCTTTAACATTTGAATAATATGACAGCCTTGATTTTAGTCTAAAAACTCTAAATTTCCATAATTCCATTTCTAGAATGTCCATTCTTACGGCCACAGTGTGTGTTTTCCTCATACATTATTCAGTAAGCATGTTAGAAACTGCATCTTTAGTGCTAAGTATGCTCAAGTTGAACAATCCGCATAATCTCCTTGACTGATATCCTTTTTGTTACGTGTAAATCCATATTTTTCCTCAGAATTTCACATTTTGATCATCAATTGTCGCCATTTGCATTGTATTGGTAAAGTGCAGTCTGGGATTGCTTACATAGTAACGGTGTAATACTCCTCTTACGTTTTATCCAGTGTAGACCCCGGGAAATTTAAATTCTCTAATGGTATTTATTTAAACCTTGATTTTCCATCATAAAAGCCGCCATTTTTACGTCATGCGCATGGAATTTGTAAACAACTGATTTATTATCCATTAATTCGGGTGCAGCGCGTGAAGGTGACCGAAATTCTGGACGAAGCTGACCAGAATTTTGGACGTTTTCCGTGTAACCAAAATTTTAGGTCACATTTCTCATCTTAGTATAAAAGGCCAGATTTTTTGGTCAATTCATTCTGGAAAATTCGAGACATTAAAACCCAATGGAATGCAACTTAAATAACAGCTTCCTGGTTCATTTATAATAAATGGATCTAGATCAAATACGGTGAATATTGCGCGTTTATATTGTAAGGCTTGAAATTCTGAATTTTTAATGAATTTTTCTGATTTTTATATTACATTTTATATCAGTGCATTTTATTCCCATTGTATGGACATCGTGAACTTTTGCTTTCCGATAACCGGTATTTGTCGTCTGTCAGCAGTTTTCTTATGGAATGCCGTTTTCGGGTTGTTTCTTTAGCGTGTATTTTGTGATTAACCCAGGGACGGTATTTTAGCTATTTTAGCTCACATATTGGTAAAGTTAATTATCCCAGACTGCAACTTTGAATACTAATTACATAAATATTTATATTAAGTGAATTATAATATCTACATGTGATGAAAAGATGATGATATAAATAGTGTAAACCTAGAGAAATTAATCCTGCTATTAAAGGTAAACGAAAACTAAACAGTGTTTGCATTTCTTTCTAAATAAATGTAACAATTAAATAGCAGTGTTAAAACCCTGTGGATCCCATACTGAACTGCCGTAATAACGCCCCTATCAAAGTAGCGTAACAATATAGTATGTGTCAGTTTGTTTCTACCTGGTACCAAGGCAAGTTGCTTTTTGGGGGTAGGAGAGGGTCCACTCTAAATCAACTTGTTTGTTGTAATAAATCAGGTTTGAAGGCTTCAGTGTCCCCCACTCTGACAAATGCTATGAGCACAGCCAGTCTACATCCAAGTGAGGTGCTAGATCAGATGTCAGCTGATGTGTGTATCAACCTTGTGGAAGACGACAGCAGCAACAGCAACATTATCAGAATTTCTGACTCTCCTACACTGGAAACCAAAACTGCTGACCCAGGTAACAGCCATGTTTAAACTTACTATTATAGTTTCAAGAATGACATTATTACTAGAACAGAATCTAGTGTAAATTATGAATAAATGAAAAATCATTTGAACATAAAATGTGGTTTTATTCATCAGGGATTCTAGTTTACAGAAAAAGAAGATGAGGGTTCATTGATACTGTCAGTCCCATATCTTCCATAGCACCGGTTTCACTATAATTCCTGCATTTCAGCCGAAATGATTGAATCTATTGCCATCATTGTTTTCTTAGTACCCAGCAGTGCCTGCCATTTAATACTGTGTGGTTTCGTACAATGGAAATATGATAACTTTTATCATAGTAAGATGTATGTTTCATTTTAGTAATGAAGTTATTTATAAAATCAGCTCTTTGTTTTATATTACAGACACAGGTCAACAAAGAAGTTCTAGTGCTCACAGCATGGACAGTATTACTCAGGAACTCAACCACTTCCGACCAATCAGGTCCTGTCCGCTAACCCCACCTCGACGACTACCTAGTGGAGTAGTCATAGAACCCAAACTTATCCGGACCACTCCGCGTAACTTAAGTGGTTCAGGATTTACCTCCCCTGTGGAAGCAAACCTCTCGGATATTGATGCTGGAAGTCCTGTAATGCAGCGACGGCTTAGTCAGCTCTCAGATGAGAGAAAGGATAAGGTGAGATCAACTTTATTTCTAGTTTATCTTGTTTTCATAACCAGCTGATCCATTTAGTGCTGACTGTTTTATGATTTTTATAACTTTGACAGTTAACCCTTTCCTCAATATATACGCCTTTGTGTTGTGGAGTAACAGTGTAGATCCGGATCAGCTGGAACATAAATGCTTTCTAATCAGGATCTACATTTGCGTTTAGATTCATTAGTTTATTTCTGACCAAGATGCGACCAGTGCAGATTCAGATCGGACAGCATCTATCTACACTGGTCGCACATGCTTAAAAAGCATATATGGGGGATGGGTTAAAAATTACCATGGTATAAACTAGTGTTTCTTTGGAAAGTTAGTACCATTTCTTCAATGAGCAGTGTGTCATGTTAAAATGTGTCCCTGGAAGTTGATATTATTTTTTGAAATGGTTGGATAAAGACCAAGAAGAGACCAGTGTCGATATCACTGGATGAACATGCAATAAAACCCATGTTTTATTAATGGGTTAATACCCTCAGGCAAACACAGATAAACATCTACCCTTCTTCATCTGATATTCAAGTATCATGTCATCATGGTAGAAATTGGACCATGAATGTAAAGTGCAAAAATTGAATCCTCTGTTAAAAATTTCTGGCATTTTGCGTTTTTGGAACAAAAATTCGAAGAACTATTAACTAACTCGATATACTAGTATATGCTTTAAGTAAATAAACAAGTATAATTATCATAACTGGTAACTGCTTTACTCCTGTATGTGTCTTATTTAAATTCTATAAATTTTACACAAAACTAGATTAAAATTTTTTTATAACAGCAATAATGACCTTTTAACTTTCATGTAACAGCCATTATTTATTTGTAACTAGCTGTATAAATCATAGCAAACAAAACATGTGAATAATTTTCCACCAGGTTGACAAGATGAGCAAGTCAACAAGCACTACACAAGTTGTCTCCCCTGACGAGAACTTGAATCCAGAGCACAAAACCTCCAAGTCTCACACACATCTCACATTTAACCATGTCGGAAGCCGAAATGCAGAACTAAAGGATATTTCTAACTCACCTCTGACCACCCAAAACCCTGGTAGAAAATTGATCATCCCTTTAGAGCCGGATTTAGAGGATATAGGCGATGGAGAATGGATGGACATGTCAGGGACCTTCTGTCCAGTGAAAATTGAAAGGATATCACCAATAGAAGTTCCCTCAACCACTAACCCCAAGAGTAGAAGGTTGTTGTCACGGAGTCAAAACAAAGGAAAATCAAAGGTAAAATACACGGCAGATGTCACTCAGTCGCCATTGTTAAAGTGGATGAAAACGAGTGATTCTGCTTGCTTGAACCATGGGAAAAATGGGGACGGCATAGTGGGGAACAGTAGGGATGAGATTGATGGAGAAAAACAGTGTGCCCACAGAATCAGTGGAAATACAGGTATTGCTGCACTGGATAATTTGTTAGCTAAAGAAAGTAATGATAACTCTGCAAAAAGATCAAGGAGGGCACATAGAATGTACAAAGATCCAGATTATGTTTACGAAGGTTGCCCAAATGTGAAAAATAACGTAGATGGTGATTCATCGGATTCTGAAAGTGATTTGAGTGTTTTAAATACACCGAAAAAGAGAAAAAATAGTGCTAATTCAAATTCTCCTAGAAAAAAAATGAAAACAAAAAATGTAACTAGCAATAAAAATAGTGCAAGACAGAAACGTAGTTTAAAATCAACAAAACAGTCTGCAAAGTCAAAAAAACTTGCCCAAAGTCGTCAGACTCAACAAAAAGCTAAACCAGCAAGAACGTTACATGACTTTTTTCATAATGTGGAAGATAGTGATGAAGACAGAAGCAGTGACTCTGAGGAGTCGGACATTGACCAGGAGGAGAGGGATCGTAGATTGGCTCTCGAGCTCCAGAAACAATTCGAAATGGAGGCTAAATTTCACCTGAATGCCCTACGATTTAAGGGAACTACAGAAGAATATTCTTTACGAAGGAACAGAAAAAGTAAATTAATCAATGATGCATAAAATTGTTTGTGTTTTTTCTGATGTAAAGAATGTTTTAACGTATGTGCCACCGTTTGTCTGAATTTGTGTTATTTTTAACTATTATGAAAAAATATTCGAAAATGGTTGTTAAATCATTCAATCTGCTCAAATTTTCAAAACATTTAATTTATTCTCTTTAAAGGTAAACAGACTTGCATTTTTATTTAATTAACATTCAGATCAGTGAAATAGTATTCTTGCTTACTCTGTTTTATATTTCAAAACTGGTAATGCAACATACATCCAAATATTTGGGAATTTTATTGGTAACTTTAATTGAAGTTGGGAAATCAAATACTTGAAATGCAATCAAATTCATGTATTTTTTTATTTATATGCTTAAAACCGCATTCATTATAACATTGTAGAGCATAATTCAGCATATTTTAGTGACTTAGGCCTCGAATAAATTCAATAATGACAGTTTTGTAAACTTGTATTTTAGATTGTGTTTTACTTAAAACATAAATAATAAAAGATACTTTTTTAAAAAGGTGATATAGCCCACCAATAACTATAAAACATTGCTGTTACTGAAAACTTTAAGACTTTATGTATTGATAGTATGATTTTTTGTGTAATTTCAGATTTTTCAAAAATAGATGCAAAACCTCTTGTTCTAAATAAATTCTGTCTGCAACATGTTTTCTTTTATTTGCACAAAGATAACCTTGTCAGAAATCAGCTGTACTCAAGGTTATTAAACTGAGATTGGAAACCAGTCTCAAATCTCAAGCATCTGACTGGTCGCCATTTCAGCCAATCAGATGCTTGAGATTTAAGACTGGTTTCCCTGCTTAGTTTTATAACCTTCAGTGCTGTATTTTGTGACTGTGTTAAAAGCCTATAATATTGTTGCAGTCCCATCTTAGGCACCTTGTTTATCTGTCAAATAAGATTTCAATTTATAAATGCATATTTTAAAATCAATTTCAGAAATTAATACTGATAAAACTTTTTAAATTATATATCAATAATATTTTATTTTGTGAATAAAACGTTGTGTAGGTAGCTTGGTAGTAAACATGTAGGTGACCTAAGATGTTTACTTCTACACCTCTATTGAAATTATTGAAATTACTTAAATTTACCAGCATGCTTCCTTCTTAACAATAGCCAATCAACTTATGTGCAAATTTTGGGTAATTTGATTATTGAGGGATTGAAATTTTTTTTATTTGGATTGTGGTGATTTTCTGTTTTATATCCCTTTTAACATGTAATGTAATTTTGATTTGGTGGAAAAAGATTTAATATTAAATAAAATCAAATTAATTAATAAAGTCATTAATTTGGTAGTCTCATACAGTGCTAAAAGCAAAAACCGACAGACCTTGGCTGGAGGTTATAAAGCCGAGATTGGAAACCAATCTCAAATCTCAAGCATCTGATTGGCTGAAATGGTGACCAATCAGCCAATCAGATGCTTGAGGTTTGAGACGGTTTCAAATCTGTTTTATAACCTTGGGACCTTATCTCTGTCTGATGGCATGACTTCTGATAGTTACATTTTGATGACATGTTGCTCAAGATGCATGTCAGATATATCGTGTTTTTTGTAATGTTGTTAAGTTTTTATTTAATTTGTATTAAGGCTATTGCAGTTAAAAATGAGTAGGTGGGGGAGGGTTTACTAAACGCTTACTTGTACCCCTTTCCCCCACACATTAACCTATGGCGAGGGGGTGCAGAACCTTTGGATTTTCAATATTTCAAAATGTGGAGCCAGGGATGATGTGGCCTGTTAGTTTGCTGATGTGGCCCAGTTTTGTATTAAACAACACAATCCCTATGAGTAATATAGCAGGTCCATGCAAAAACTTTGGCTGACATATTCTTTGTGGCACCTGCTGCATGCACTTTTAACTGCTATAGTCCTTACTGTAGATAAGCCTGTATTTATTAGCATATTAATTAAATGTTCTATTTTTGATACTTTTGTGTCAATAATATTAGTTCTTATGTGCTTCCATGCTGTAACATATATTTAAAACACCCAGACCCTGACAGTCTCTGGTTTTAAATAATTATTCGAAAAAGGAAACGATTGTTGTGTTGCCCTTACGAAGAAAAGGCAATACATAGGGACTGCTTTGTCCTATTATACATCCGTCAAAAAAACTTAATGTTGGCTTTAACTTTACCATTTCTTAATATTTCTTCATCAAATTTCCAAATTATATTGCTTATGCCACCACAGTCTTGATGAGGTCAAAATCATATTTGATGGAGTTATGCCCTATTTTGTACTTGGGTTTTGTTATGTAAATTTAGTGTTGGCTATTGCTTTGCCATTTCTTTATATTTTATTCATCAAACTCTCAAATTATATTGCTCTTGACAAAACGGTCATGATGAAGCCAAAACTTTTAGGTCAAGGTCACATTGTGCCTATTTCTGTACTTTAAACATGAAAACTTAATGTTGGCTATGACAATGCCATCTTTTTTCTTCATCAAACTATCACTTTATTTTCATGACAAAGAACCTAAGGTGGACACAAGTGTTCAACTGAACTTCTAGTTCTTGTTAAATATATTTAGTAGAAGTATTGATTAAAACCCATTCCAAAGACATAATCAGAATAAATCATTTAGTACATGTTGCAGAGTTGTAAAAAATGAAAATTATAATTGAATCAAGATTTTATGCAGACAGACTTTTCATGATGACGTGACCCACTGTTTACCAATCATCTAGAGTAAGTTGTTTGAAACTATTCACATTTTAAACTGACCTGGGATTAAATTAAGAATAAGTTATTTCTTAGAAATAAAGCCATATCTACTTTTATTTTATGCATCTTTACACTAAAAGAACCCTTTTCTAATGACAATAACAAGGTATTCAAAACATTGCATACAACTGTACATATTTTCTTTCTAAATTTAACCCCCATTTAATTTAACCCTTTCCTCCATAGACACACTTTTATTGCATGGGCGAACAGTGTAGATGCTGATCAGATCGCAAATCTGTGCCATCTGATCAGGATCTGCACTGTTCGTTTTTTGATTTGTTAGGATATTTCTGACCAAAATGTGACCATTGCAGATCCTGATCAGACGGCATGGATGTGCCGGCTGATCTTGATCTACACTGGTTGTACACCCAATAAAGGTGTGTCTATGGAGGAGAGGGTTAACCCAAAGATAAAGTTTTGAACGACTAGCCCCTGCTGGACCATCTGTTAATAATTTGAGTCATTCTTTAAGCATACATATTTCATTTCTCCAAGCTGTTAATCATGAGAATATGTCATCTATTTGGAGTCAGCTTTGCAGTCTATCCATTTGTCTATCGGTACATCTGTAGAGGTTTGTGATATGAACTTCCTGTACAATTTATGGCAGTTTGCAATAAAAATTGGTACAAATGGTTACCCATTAGGTGTAGATGTGCAAAGCATACTTTTACTGACATGTCGACATTGAGGAGTTATCCACCCTTTCATAAAAAGTTTGTGACAATCTCTGCTTTTAGAGTTTTTGGCATATTGCAATAAAAAGATACCCATGACTCCCCATGATATGTAGATGTGCATGTTTATGTTAAAAAGAATTTTCTTTAAGCTGTTTCATGTATACTTTCCTCGTTGGTTATAAATTTAATGTAAAATAGTCAATAAGTATTCTATATTTTACAATGTGTAGGAAAAAACAACAACATAAAAACACCCAACGCTTAAACAAATTTGAATCGAGCCAGTTTTGATGAGTTGGTCAGGCAATTGCAAATAAATTTATACTACATGTATTTATAAGGTCAGGCTTTGTCACATGGCTTTGTTTCAGACCATTCATAAGAGGAGTTTTCAAAGTTAACCAATATTTATTATTGATTATTTTTTTGCTTGGCCTGTTGTCTAGCAGATTTGTATTCTGGTGAAATTGTCAGGTCAATATGCCTGAACCAGTTCTGGTGATAATAAGTCAATTCCTATCATTCAGTTCTGTGATTGATGGATTAAACTTAAACTTAACCCTTTACTCCATATATACACCTTTTTATGCATGTGGGACCATTGTAGATCAGATCAGCCAGCATATCTGTGCCGCCTGATCAGGATCTGCACTGTTAGCTTTTTGCACAGATATAACCTAAAATATCAAATGCAAACATGGCATATCCTGATCAGACAGCACAGATGTGCCAGCTCATCTGGATCTACACTGGTTGCACATGCCATATAGGCCTATATACGAAGGAAATGGTTAATTTAAGTCACATTTGTGACCAATGTCGACTTAGATTAGCCTTGGGTTTCTGTACAGTCTGATCAGAGTCAACACTCATATTAGTGTATAAAGTTCTGTAAATATGAATGGACTGTCCTGATTTGATAGGAATGTTGGTCTTTTAGATTAATTAATTACTTAAATGGTTACTGGTCCCAAGATTATAAAACTGACAATGGAAATCAGTCTCAAATCTCAAGAATCTGATTGGCTGAAATGGCGACTGGTCCTTATTTCAGCCTATCAGATGCTTAAGATTTTGAGACTGGTTTCAAATCTCAGTTTTATAATATTTAGCACTGACGAATGGCAAGGAACACATTCTAGACACAAATTGAATCAATTTATTGTTAACAAAATGTACCAAAGAATTTTGTAAATACAATTAAACAATTGTAGGGGATAATTTATGTAATTTAATCTGTCATTTAATGGATGTAAGCTGTATGTTTGTTGACAGATGTTTTTATCATGTTGTATTGCATCTAAACTGGTGGAATATGAAATGAAGACCATTGTTTATTTTGTCTCCTTTTGAATTTTTAAGTGTCATGTTTAAACTATACTTTCTAAACAGTTATTTCTGAAAAATCATGTTATTACCCTAGGTATTTGAATAGCTTGATTGTACCTGGGGAAGGCCGAGTGATACTGTTTTGGTGTTTTTTGTCATACTTCTTTTCATATCTTGGGACCCTATGATTGGATTTTGTTGAAACTTTGCCTGAAGGTATATAGAGGAATCATATTTGTCAAATGCTGTCACAATCCACCAATGTATAATAGAATAATGGCCCTTTGTTACAAACTAGCCATTTAATATTCGGAGACATATTTTGTCACTGAATCCCATTTATTGAGACTTTCGATGGATTAATATAATCTGGAAAGGAATTATGCACAATCTTTCTATGTATAGCTTATAGGTTAGTTGGTCATAACAAGTAATTGATCTTATTAATTTTGAGGTCAGGTTGTGGTCTCTGTTAATGCAAATAAATTGTATTATCAATAAATTGATAACTTGGAGGCCTTGTTTTTTAATTAAATGGTTTGTTTGTCATGCCAAGTAGACCCATATAAATTTTGATCAAGGTCAAAAGTTAGTAACGGTGACCTTTAATAAAAAAATTGTCCAATTACTAATTAGGGAGTGCTTTAGCCTAGTGTCTTCAAACTTGGTAGATGGGTTGGTCATAATAAGTAGCTGAACGCTATTTTTAAGATCAGCATGTCAAAGTTTTAGGTCACTGACCTGAAATGCAATAAAATCCAAAAACCCTTGTTCAATAACTGGCAAATGTTAGACCTAATGTCTTCAAATTTAGTGGGTTGGTTAATCATGACAAGGGCATGTCAATGACCCATATTGATTTTGAGGTCAATAGGTCACAGGTAAAGGTTAGTGTGACCATTAATGCACAGTTTTCAATTTTTGGAGCAACATCACTGTTATGGATAGGGTTACTTCACATCTGTTTTCATTCTGTCATCCAATTCTGTTTGCCTGCCAATTTAACCAATTTGCTTGTTGATTTCTGCTTTCCACATTTCGACTATCCATTTTGATGCTGACTTAAAGGAATGTTTTATACAGTGTTGTAGGGTAGTGTCTTACCTACAGATTTTAAACTAAAGGCTTGTTTGACATCTTCGATGTAGTGTGCATTGCAAAGAGTTAAACAAGGTGACATATTTTACTTATTTTAACTGAAATGTTTAAGTGTGATGTCGAGGTCAGTAGATTCATTAAATATAGCAAACATACAATCTTGGTTGTTATACTTTATTCCTTCTGGTTTAATCCTGCATTTATCATTGTCATGTGTTTAGGATTGAAGAGATATTTAATGGTTTTCATTTGGGATGGACAACAGTTGGGTTGTTTCAAGTTTGTGAAGCTCAAAGGGCTTCACGTTTACTTTAAACAATCCAGCTGTTTTCTCACCAATTACCAATTCTGTCCTTATATAAACACACATAAATACTCCCATTAATGCAAAAATATTGAGGAGAAATAGTGGTATTAGGGCTTTTTGGAATGGCTGTAAGAACAGCCACGTGGACAACAAAGCAACTGACGGCACGGTTTTCTAGCAGCAACTTGTGGCAAAATTTGCATGCTCGTCGAAGTCAAACGTCAAAAGATTGTGCACAGTCCAATAAATTGCGAGCGGCTTTTACTGTAGCTATGCCTTTTAAAGTAATACGTCACACTTATGTCACAGCAATTATGATTCTTTAGGTGTATAAGGCTTCCATTGAGAATGAAGTTTAAGTTTAAATATTTAAAAATTAAGGTCACAACATCAATTTATAAGTGCAGGTTTGTTGGTTTCCATAATCAGAGATGACTGCAAAAATCTTTTAATTGTTAGTCAAATATTTAAAAAATTGTAGAAACAGTATTGTATTGGCTGGAAATAACAAAGCATTGGATACTTTGCATATTGTTTCCTGTTACCAAGGTTTTGGAATAACATGTTTTAAGCTGTTATTAAATTAATCCAACTTGGTCTGTAGTTTGATAAAAGTAAAGCTTGGTTTGTTTTAAAATGGGCAGATACTTTCTTGTTTGATTTGACACACGAAAGACAAAAATATCATAATAGATGAGCCACCGACCAGGACAAATATGAAAATATTGCAGGCTTGATTTGAGTGAGCGTGTTCATGGGCGGTAATGAAAAAAACGTATTACAGCTCACGCCGCCTAGTCCCGGGTTAAGCGGAACTCAATATTAACACCAACAAACAGTACAAATTCTATCCATACCAAACGACGGTATGCATACGACGGTGAACATGGAACCTTAAATGAGGTATTTTCATATTGAATTCCGTTTCATGTTCAGCGGAGTATAGTCACCAGATTAAAGACTCCAGCAGACTGGTATTTTAGTTTATTGTGATGATAAGCAAATCTGTGGGTTTATTTTTAAACATTTGGGTTGTTTAAATTGTGTACAATAAATCCGTATCCCACAGTGTGGTTTTCCGATTCACAAATTTTGCAGTTGCTTGTGTTCTATGCGACGTCATTCCTACGTCATACGAAGTAGTGTATTCTGATTTTACGGCAATTACCGAACTCCAAAATAGGAAAATTCCGTTTCCACATTACGCTTATATGCCGCACAACGCTGGACCTTCGGTCTCGCTTGATATTGTTTACCAACGCAACAGGAATGGATGCGAACATACAGACAGCATACTGTTAAAATATGGCAAAAGACTGGGCACGAAGCGCCCTTGCGTTTCCGCCTTTTTGTTACACGTACCTCTACACACCTAATTTATTGGAAAATTTTGAAGTAAATTATTGCAAAATTATGATGACAACTTTTTAAGTTCTTATAAATATTATAGATTTGGATATTATCCGATCATCCTAAATTATACTTCCTTCTTGTTAAATTTTGCCCTTGGCGTTATCTGTGACATGCAGGATTTGTATTCTCAGATCCCTGTCAAAATTCTATTCTGTTCAGTTTGTCGTGTTCCGCCGCTTTCAAAATTACTTCTTCATCTAATTTCAATGTCACGGTAAATCACAGTCTCAGAAGCTACTTCAGCTCTGTAACGTGTACTGTGGTATCAATACATTTCGCGCAGAAGACATAAGTGACATTTTCGCGTGGGTATAAATTCACGCAGTTAAACTTGTCCTATTCCAATTTCCAGGAATCGGAAATCTTCCTGAATATATACTAGGGACACCATACATATGATGACAAATTGTTTTGTTTATTAAAGCAAGCAATAAACAAAAAGTGTTGCAAAAGGCGAAAAAACGCGGATATATAGAAATATCGTATATTTGATTAATATATACTTTTAAGCAAGCAATAAACAGAAAAGTTTTGAAAAAGATAAAGTGAAAGCAATTCTCAAGCATTCACCATATGTTGCGTGTCTTATTTACAGAAACATCAATGGAAATAGTAAAAGTAATTCTCTAGCATTCTTCATTTGCAACATCTTTTCGTAACTGAACATCCGTACACAAGTTATTGTAATTCCTTATATGGAGTATCTCGTCATTACTTCAACATCCATACACAACACACAAATACACCAGAAATAGTAATAATTGTTATGAAGATGAAAGAATTGGATGGCTGTATAGCAATACTCTATAAACTGATTGGCACTATAAAAAATTATAAGCATAATGCTGATATTCTAATGATCGCCGTACATTTTGTTATAATATGTTTGTAGGATTATAGAGCTCGGACGAGTTTTCGTTTAACTACGAAGACCATGATCCAACACGTTATGTCTATTTATCCACGTTGTCATACGAACTGGGTTTAATTCGATAACTGTCAAGAACTCGGGCTATGTTATGACTGCTTCGCAATATGAGCTGGACGCTATCTAAATGACGTTATACCCTGAATGTTGACTTGCGAGGTTAAGCGTTTAAAACCTTGGTGATATAAATATGTGTTAAATGCTGTGCTGACGTGGTTAAGCCTTGACATTGACCGGATGTGACACGGTGACGGCGGAGATCTGTACACTGTTGAAGTACACTGTGATCTGTTTATCCCCTGGCTTTACCGGAGTCATCTTGAAACATCCCGTGAATGTTTTCTTTGCGTCCACATTCCTGCAGAAATATCAAAAGATGAAAAGGGAACTTTGAAAGCCACCGAACACAAATATAAAAACTGTGCAGACTCGGTTTGATTGAGCCTGTTCATGGGCAGAAACGGAAATGCATATCACTGCTCACGACGCCTAGCCCCGGGTTTAGCGCAACTCAATATTTTCACCAATTAACAGTACAATTTCGATTCAACCCATGTTTTTGATGAGCGTTATACAGATGAACAAAATTATGCCAAATTGCATAATTATAATAATGGATACATCAAATAGTCTTTCTAATGTCTTTCATTTTTGAGTGAGGCGGTAAATGAACATCACTCATACCTATGCCTTTGAATATTACAAATAACAAAATGTACACATAAAAAGGATTGCTGTTTGCATCACAAAAGTTCGTCCGAAAAGGTGAAATATGCCTAAAAGGAATTGCCACACCCAGATAACACAGTCTGCCAACGCAGCCTAATAGTAGAGAGGAAAAGAGAGCATGTGTTTATCAAAAGATAGAATAATCAAATGAAAAGATGTTTTAAACTCACCGTTCGTTTGGCTGAACCTGTTTGTGAACACAAGAGTAAACAAAAACTACTATCCCAACTCACTGATCATGTGAAATCTACATTTAGAACAAATAAAAACACTTACGATTGAGGATAAATGACGGGCCTTTGATGTCCAGGGCCTTCCACTCTTAGTTCACACTTGGTCAAGGTCACAGCAAGTGGGTTCTCAAAAGAAACCTGCACTTCGAACTCCTTACCAACACAGCATTGGTCAGGAGCCTGATTATGTTAAAACAATACATTTGTAATATAAAGAGTTATGCCAGATTTTTCCTTCTTCATTACATTATGGCAACATGCAGTCAGCTAGTTTACTACATTTATCATACACAATTAGGCGGTGTTAAAAGAACAATATAAATAATTTAGCACTAAATCAGGGAATGTTTACTCATTTTAACTGACGCTTTACCTACACAGCTTTGTTGGTTTTTGTCGTTGTAAAGCACAATGATTCGCAAGTTGTCTAAACGTTAAACCATTAATAATAGAAGTCTGTTGTTTTTTTTCGTTACAGGTGTGACCTGTAAGTTCTTCTTACACAGTCATTAGACAAGACACTTCGATTTTTTTTTATTTTCGGCAGAAATGCAGATATGATTTCCTCTAAATGCCAAGAAATGCATGTTCGCTTCAAGAGTAAAACATGTATTTTTAACATTCGTATTATCATTCATTTACACTGTTGCCTAAGGTTATAAAACTGAGCATGGAAACCAGTCTCAAACCAGGCGCCATTTCAGCCAATTAGATGTTTGAGATTTGAGACTGGTTTCCATGCTCAGTTTTATAACCTCCAGCCTGGTTCTTTGCGATTTACAACGACCTCGTGTCAAGATTTGAATCACATCTGATAGCGACCATAGAGGGCAGCCACTAGCCAGATTAATTGTCTAATATCTTTCTTCTTTAAGTTTTATTTTTTAAAGTCTACGGAAGCAAGAATACTGTTTAATATGTCTATAAAATATTCCATAGCCTTCAAACAATGGCATTTTCACTCGCTATCATCTGCAGACATCAGCTTTCTTTAGTTTCTAAAATCAAATTTCCTGTGTGGTTGTCAAGTGTAAAATGTAGGTAGGCGGACCTGTATCAATTTCGACAGATCTCAAAACAAAAAATGTAAAGTACATATTGTGTATATTTTTTAATTCTGGTACAATTCCATTTACCTTGATAGTGAGATGTGGTTTACGAAGCCTGAAATCTTTGAGGTCTGCAAAAACCTGCTCTGTTTCGGTTACCATTAAAAGACAAGAACTCTTAAACATGAAATGATCTGTCGTTTTATCCAGGTACTCATCGACCCCAATTTTTATAGGAACGATCTTCTCTATAAGAATAAACAATCAAAAGAGACAATAACACTAAAATGACAAGACTTTATTGTAATTAAACAAAACAAAATAAGAGTTACATGTATTTATAAAGAAACAAGTAGATCTGTGAGCTAATGCTCACTAGCGATAACCCCCGCTTTGAGAAATATGACATCCAAAATGTAATTTGCATTTTTCAATAACTTAGATACCCTTTGGTTTATGTAATGCACCTATAGAGTAATAAAGATACCCTTTGGATTATAATAAATATAGCGCACCATTATAGTAACTAAAGCTAAAAACAGTTGGTAAACAGGAAGTAGATAAGCAAGGAGCATAAAATCGCTTTACACCATATAGGACTATAGGATAAAGCAATATGCAAAATATCAGGCTGCTACATGTTGTAGTTGGTTAGAAAACTGCGACGGAAATTGTGCAAGTATGTCAATTATGTGTAGAAATGTAAGTATTCTGTAAACAGGAAGTAAATGAGCAAGGAGCATAAAATCGCTTTATACCATATAGGACTATAGTATATACTATAAAGCAATATGCAAAATATCAGGCTGCTGAATGTTATAGTTGCTTAGAAAACTGCAACGGATTGTGCAAGTTTGTCATCTATGTGTAAAAATCTAAGTAATCGATAAACAGGAAGTAGAAGAGCTAGGAGCATAAAATCGCTTTACATCATATGGGACTATAGGATAAAGCATTATGCAAAATATCAGGCTGCTACATGTTGTAGTTGCTTAGAAAACTGCGACGGAAATTGTGCAAGTATGTCAATTATGTGTAAAAATGTAAGTATTCGGTAAACAGGAAGTAGATGAGCAAGGAGCATAAAATCGCTTTACACCATATGGGACTATAGTATAAAGCAATATGCAAAATATCAGGCTGCTGAATGTTATAGTTGCTTAGAAAACTGCGACGGAAATAAAAATGCCCTTTGTTTGATGTAATGCACCTATATAGTAAACAAAATCTAAAAATATGCGACAAACAGGAAGTAGATGAGCAAGGAGCATAAAATCGCTTTACACCACATGGGACTATAGGATGAAGCAATATGCAAAGAATCAGGCTGCTGCATGTTATAGTTGCTGAGAAAACTGCGACGGAAATTTTGTTACGGACGGACGGAAACACGGACGGACGGACGGACAAGGGTAAAACAGTATACCCCCCTGTTCTTCGAAGCGGGGGTATAATGATATTAACATTTGTCTAAAGAAGTGAAGTAGGCATATCAAGAATAGCCACATTAAGAAAGAACAGCTGCTTCACACAACTAAAACGAAAAGAAGACTAAAAAGGGAAAAAAGACATCACAAACAATTAATAAAAAGAACCCGAGAGGTTACCGCATTTAATAAGTCAGTCGTTTCCAATAGCCTAGAATTAGCGGAGTCTTGGGATTTTATTACCAGTGTATATTAAAGTCTTGAATAAGCTTAGTTTTGAAATTCTACACGAACTAGGGTATAAACCTTGCTTTATATGTTGTTTTTTCATATTTGGTAACGAATAAACAGTAGCAAGATGGTTTATTTAGCTAATTTGCAGATTCTAACTGTGTTAAGTATGTTCAGTTTAAGTACATTTAAGAGGTCGCAAACATTGAAAATGGTGAAAACAGGCAAAAAATTCAAAAATGAATTTTGGGGAAAATACTTATTGCCACCTATATTTTAGTAAAGAATTGTATTTAGCTAAGGATGTAGTTAATGTTTGCAAGGTCAATTTAGTCTAATTCATGTTCTAATTACCAAGCACAAACTAAAACAAAAGAAAAACCATTTGCATGAGAACTCTGAAATTCATGAACAATATATCAAAGTAACTCATACCTGAAATAAGTATATGCTGGTCTACAATGTTTAGTGCCAATTCGTCAAAATAATGCTAGGGTTTTCAAGAAATTCAAGGAAAACTTACTTCCTGGTTCAAACCGAAAGTAGATTTGAACCAGGAAGTAGGTTTTTCTTGAAAACCCTAACATTATTTAGAAATTAGAAGAATTGGCACTAAACATTGTAGACCAGCATATACTTACTTCATGCATGAGCTGCTTTGGTATATTGTCCATGAATTTCAGAGTTCTCATGCAAATGGTTTTTCTTTTGTTTTAGTATGCGCTTGGTAATTAGAACATGAATTAGACTAAATTGACCTTGTAAACATTAACTACATCCTTAGCTAAATACACTTCTTTAGTAAAATCTAGGTGGCAATAAGTATTTCCCCAAAAATTCATTTTTGAAATGCCTGTTTTTTTTTAGCCTGTTTTCGCCATTTGCAATGTTTGCGACCCGTTAACAAAGAAAAAAGTCAGTGTTATTGAGCACTTCAAGTGGAATATTTTACTTATTTACTGTCAGTATACGCCAAACGATAAAGCTTTATCAGCTGGTCCCAATACAAATTTGTTTTGAAAGTCAAAAATTCTTTTTTTTTACTTTGACACAAAGTTGAACAATTTCAAGTGTGAATAAATATATGGGTATTCTTTATAAAACGATCTGCGAGTGTCAAACATTTTGACGATTTACTAAAGGGTTTCCAACCACAAGGATAAGGATTAGCTTTTTTTTCATCTGAACCGCTATATATCAAGTCATATTTACCTTGTTTTCCTTTTAGTGTCTCTTTTGCGAGGCTGTGCTTTTTCACTTCTTGGAAAGCTGTACCGGTGTAATACATGGTGGAGATCTTCAGGGTACCGTTCACTGTTCGGGTAGTGTCACTGGTATTTGTTATCTTTAGTAATATCTCTAAGGAGTCTCCAATAAACGAGTTGTCGGGAATCGTCAGGGTGAACGTTACGTCCTGATGTGATAGGAAAAGTAGTGAGGGACAATGAAAATTAATGCGCAACCAATAGCCACTAGTTAAACTTTAAGGAAAGTTTAATGTTATGTCGGAGAAATGGGAATTTAGACTCAAACATAATTTGGAGAGAATATGGTTCATATAACAACAAACAGAGAAAACAACAAATTATCGTTCTTGGGTACGTATGTAGAAATACCTGTAAAAAAGTGAAATATGCATATCAGGAATCGCCACACTCAAAAAACACAGCCTCCCCACGCAGCGAAAAAGAAGAGAGAAAAAGAGAGCATGTTGTTATAAGTATGTCAAATAAGACGCCACAAACAATAAACGAACAAGAACACCTTTGGGGATATCGCCTTGGAACGGTGAATGGCTAATCAAATTGCCACTGGGGGTTTAAACCATGTTCTAGGGTGCACCAACCTCACAATTGCCCCAGCATGTTCTCATATCAACAAACAAGTACAAGTTGGCTTGGTAAAATAACTCCAACTCACCCATCAGCTTAACAATGTGGCATGCAAAACACACAAGCATATAAAACATAAGAAGCTAATAGCATTGCAAAGCCAAAGGGGCGAGTACTCAATTGTATTTTTGCCAAATATATCGTGGAACTATAAAGCATACTTACATGTAATGTTGTAATGTTCTAAGAAATTATTTTACCCCACGGTAAACGTAAAAAAAAATAATTAAAAATGGATCAATTTAACTTGGAACCATTATTCGAAAATGGATATTTACTTAGAATTTGCATATGAGAAGTTTCTAGCTACAATACAATTTATTTCTGACAAGGACATTATTCTCGTTATATTTTTCAAGATGAATTAAATAAATAACAATATGTTATAGTGTTAATTCTGTATATAGTACACAGTTGTTCACTTTGATACTAACGGTCACTCTCAAGCAAGAAAATAATTCGCACAGTCATGATTTTCGTCTCCGTTACAAGACAAAATTTTGTAATGGACTATTAGGAAATAACTTATTTAATAAACTTCTTTCTTACCAAGAGTTATTGTCGAAGTCACGAATCGTCGTTATATGAATAGTTTTGGTCATGTTCCAGCGAAAATCGACAAATGAATGATAATCCATAGTTTAAAAATGTTTGAAATACGGAACACGAGAACTACACAACACTGACTGAGAGAAACCAAACAAAAGGGACATTTTCAAAGCAACAAATACACATCACAACCACGTGAACTACTCATAGATATTCACCTTATTCTTGACAGGCTCGTACACGTCCTCCCTGGTGGACTTTAGACTGGCTTGGCGAACTGCAGCACGCTCCTCTTCACTCCCTTGTTATAGACAACATGCACATTTATGTTAGATTCTTATAGTATAATACTAAATACTCGAAATAAACAGCTTTACTTATTAATATGATGTTGGGTGTTTCAATTTAATGGACAAAAGAGCAAAGAACTGTCAAGTTAAGTTAAGCTTTCATAGGGATGCCAAGACGTTTGGTTTATTTATACAGTGTAAATCGTGGAATGTGATAAAAATGATATTGCCTCCACTGAGGAGCGAACCCTTACCGTCACGGTGACAGCGCCTAGCCATGCAATTCCGACAACAATACCGACTGAGACAGCCTTTACAAACCCCCAAAAATTGATCGCCTAACTCTGATAAACGTTATCATCACCGCATGACATCAGTATTTTACTGATAACAGTACTGACTATATTTATGGGGAGACTTTTTACGGCATCCATACTGCACAAATAGCACTGCTCTGAATTTCAAATGATACTGCCTCTACTGGGGAGCGAACCCTAACCCTTACGGCGACAGCGCCTAGCCATGCAATATCGTCAACATTTTACCGACTTTGTTTGTTTAAATTCTTACAATTTGACTTCAAAACTTCATCGAAACATTTAATAAACTTTTTTCAACAGCAATTTTATGTTTCATATAGTAACTTGACGCTTGTCCCAACTCACTAGTCCAACTTGTAATACATGTTTTCGCGTGACCTTATTTTGTCCAGTATTCATAAATAAAGCGCGTAGGAGTAAAGAATGGACCTTTATTCGACTAGAAAGCACGCCTGTTATCACTCTGGTTTGATACTTGTATACTGTTTTTCAAATTTTAGCCTCTTCACCAGACCGAAACTCGTGTTGACTTTGTTTATATTATTCGTTACATTTATTAATAAATATGAATGGTTTATCACAGATATCACTGCAGTACCCGTCAGTGACTAATGTGACTAATGTAACTGATATCCATACCTTCTTTAAACTTGTAATCCTCAGTAACGTCTTCCCAGTCAGGATCATTTCCAGCTCTCCAGTTAGTCCAGGGTGATTTGCCAAACGCCCTCTTCGTACTGATGTAGTATCCCACACTGGAAGAAACGATTCAAACATTATTAGGAATGTGACCAATGAATGCCGTTTAAACGCCTAACCATATTAATGCCCCCACGAAGTGATAGGCATATAGAGTTGCACTCGTCCGTAGGTCCGTCCGCACATCCGTCCCCCAAATCTTCTAGCATCAACTCCCCATTAACTATTGGGCTAATTCTTTTCAAACTTGCAAAGATGATCAATCAGTATGTGTAGATGATGGTAAAAAAAAAGATGTGATTTTTTCATGCGACTGTTTTGCCAGAGTTATAACCTTTGTTACAAATGTTGTTGTAGCAGTGGGGGCATAAGTGTCCGAGGACACATTCTAGTTTATTATTAAATTCCTCGTAAAAATAACTATAACAGTGTAGGAAGAACGGATAATTAATATGTTTAAAACGGTTCACTAGGGTATAAAAATTTAGTACATTTATTTTACCGTGTCTTTCAGTTGCCGAACTATTTTGAACGTTTAACCGCTTATCCGCATTAGGAATTAACATTTTTCGCTTATCCAGTCTTGGGATAAATGAGCAAGAAAAAAGTGATTATCTTTTTTTCTATCAATTCAAAAAATTTAGCTTGTGAAAGTTGTTTTAGAAATATTATACTCCATTTAGCGTTTCCTGAGTCAAGATTGATAAGACGTAGCACTACGTTTCATAGATTAAACTTACTGTTTAAACTTCATCATTATTAAAATATTAATACTCAATCGGAGTTTAAACATAAAGATAAAATGGTGAAACCTGTTTTTGACAACGCCTGCTTTCACCAGTTTGCCCGAGTCGTCCTGTTTCCAGATGACCTTGTCAGCGTTGACCTCACTGAACACAAATGGGCCATCATATGGTAAATAAACCTCTCCACGTTTGATCGCCACCAGCGACATTGGCCCCATGCAATATACTCCTGAAAAGAGACATGCAAGTTTATCGAAGTATAGAAAACTACAAAACCGACAAGCAAAATGTTAATACTGAGCATTAAAATGGCTCAAAAAGTTCTGTTACTTAACCTAACATCAAATTAGGGTACTAAGTACACTGTGATTGGAATTTCGGCCAATATGGCTAAATATTTTTCTCATCATGTAACGAATTCTAACATGCTCTATCTCAAAAAATGTTAACCTACTTGAGAAACTTTTTCAAAAATGGTACCATTTCCTATGTGCATATTCTGTACATAAAATATGATTTGCCGTTTTTATTTGTCGCCAATATGGTATTGTATTTAAAGTTCGGCAGGGAGTAATCTTACCGCCGCTAGTTTCCTGTGGTGTGGCGTCGATAGCTTGCCAGCCTCCATATCCCTTCGGTAGATCTGGTCTGGCCATCCAGACGTCGTTCCATACGTGGAAATTCCTGCATTAGATAATGAATAAGGTACACTATTGATGGATGACTACCTGCTGAACATAGGTCACTCACCTTAAGTTCTATTTGGCCATCAACTGTGTATGCTCTTTTCGTGGATTCCCCCTTGTCAAGAACGGATTTAAAAGGAACCGCGTTGTTTTGGAATCAATTATTCAACGTCATATTCATGTTTATTTATTGTTTATATTTATTGTTTTCTAAAATCAATCCAAAGAACATTAATTTACATACACCGCAGCAAACGTTTGAACAGTCCTTTATTAAAAGGGACGTAATTACAAAATATGTTACAAACAAAAAAATAAGGAAAATGAAGCTGTTCGTTGCAAATGTTTTATGATTTTCTTACTAAGTGGGTTTCTGCTAAAAAATCAAACATTTTGGAATAATTATCTGGTCGCTTGTCCTTTACTAGCAAGAAATGCATTTAAGCAAAATGTAGGATAACTAACGTCTTACTTGTCCGAAGACAATTATTAAAAGTTTAATTGAAGACTGTTTTTAACAATTAATGAAGATTGTGGGTTTAGGTAATGTCTGTCTAATATAATATAATTGACAGTCAGTGACCAGTTAGAACAGTGTTTGAGTCTATGTATACCAGGTTCATGAGGTTGGAACATTTAAATACAGCTTTGCATTTGTTAAAATTCAACAACTTAACCTAACCCAAAAAATCCGTTTGAAAAAGCCTGAATCTAACCCTAAGCCCGGCAGGTTTTCAATTAAAAACTATTACAATGCATAATTACAAATAAATTATAAATTAACATTGATAACAACTCATAGCAATGCACTTGCATCTTCGAATAGTGAAAATACATGAGCAGCACTGTTATTTTATGTTTATGGACTTTTGTAATATATTGTTGGATTTTAGCTAAAACCCTTATGTTTGGGTACCAGACAGAATCATTGTTGAGTTCCTCCATTTCTTCTCCATTCTTATTGAAGAACGTATCTATGGTGATACTGCCGTCTGTGTCATGCGCAGAGGCAAAATTTGTAACACTCCGGGCTGGAATTCCAAGCGCTCTGCATACTGAAAACATTTCAAACTAATGTTGTTTTATCAAATATTAAAAAGAAAAAAGCGACTATGATTTTTTCATTACTTGCATTCCAAAAGGAGACAAAGATAAAATGTTTTTAAAAACTGGCGTCCTATTTCATTACTTAATGATTCTTATAAGATTGCATCCGCAAGCATTGCAAATCGTATTAAAAATTTCTAGGAAATATTATAAGTGAGGACCAAAGTGGCTTCATTTCAGGACGTTTCATCGGGGACAATATAAGAATTAATATATGATGTTATGTACTATACTGAAAGAAATAACATCCCTGGAATGCTCCTTCTTATATACTTTGCAACAGCGTTTGATTCAATTTCTTGGCCATTTCTGTTTAAGGTATTAAAATTCTTTAACTTCGGTGAGGATATTAGTAGATAGATTAGACTGTTTTATAATAAGATTCAGTCATGTGTGATAATCAATGGACATCTATCTGATTGGTTTTACATAAATAGAGGCTGCCGTCAAGGTGTCCCATTGTCTCCTTACTTGTTCATTCTTTGTGCAGAAATCTTAGCATTGTTAATCAAAAAAGAAAAAAATATTTCAGGAATCACAATTAATGGTGTTGAATACTTAATTTCTCATAAATCTACTAATTTAAAGAACCCTGTTAGACCAGATATAATGAGAAGTATTCTGTTGCAAGATAAGGGATGTAGGAACATATACGACTCGTTTTTTGTTAACAAAATATTACCAAATTCAAGGTTGAAATGGGAAAATGACATTAATAGTCACGGTATTAATTGGAAAATGGTTTACCAACTCTCTTTTAAAATCAACAAAGATTCAAAACTTCATTGGTTTCAGTACAGAATAAATAATAGATTACTTGGCACCAATAATCTTTTTTTAAAAATGGGTATAAAGGATAATGACAGTTGCACATTCTGTGGTTCTTTTCCTGAAACTCTGTCACACTTATTTTGGGATTGTGATATAGTTAAAGATTTCTGGAAGAACATCCAAGATTGGATTAATCAAACCTGTCCATTTATTAGACTTGAACTGTCCAAACAAGATGTTATTTTAGGTAGTTCTATATCTAAGTAATATTATTTTAATTGAAAAACACCACATATATCAAAACAAAATGAAATTAAACCACGCAAGTATTCAAAGTTTTAAGAAAAATGTGTCCATATTATTTGCAACTGAAAAATACAATGCCTTAAAACAACAAAATATTGACAAATTTAATGCATCTTGGGGTTTGTTTTCTGCCCTTTCTTAGCCACCAGAAAATGCTTGAATTGATATGTAGTATTACTTTTATTTTCGAAACACAGCCCCCATCTGTCTCTCCCTTTTTTCCCTTTTATCTTCAATTAGGTTAATTGTTGCTGTTGTTTTTTTTATGCGCATTACACCATCTATCTTGACTTTGAAATACTGTTTTTTCATGTTAAATCAGTAAAGGTTAGTAAGTTATTGGACTCTTATGAAAATTAACATAATGATTTTGTCTTTTTTGTGAAATATCATTTTTATTTGGATGCCTATTTTAGAGCTGCTTGTTCACAGCTCAGAGTGAAATATTTTAATGTCCCAGAAGGGGTAGGGTAAATAGTAGGTCTACTACTATGTGAGGACTAAAACAAGAGGGCCATGATGGCCCTGTATCGCTCACCTGAGTACAAAAGTACTTTCAGCTTTACCCCAGGGCCAACATTTAAATAATGCTGGTAAAGGGTCTCTTTACAATACTCAACACGAAATATCTAAGGTCTAGTCGCATTAGTTTCAGAGAACAAGGGGTGTAGTTTGACACTAGCAAACATTCTACATGTCTTCAGTTCTTACTATTTAGCTCTATGTAAAAATTGATAAGCCCCTGGGTGGGGCCAATTCGAGCCTGGGGTCATGATATGTATAAACGTGGTAAAGGTCCACAAAGTGATGCTACATGTAAAAATTCTAAGCTCTATGTGTTATGGTTCCAGAGAAGAAGACTTTTACCAAATTTTTCCTATATAATTCTATGTAAAATGGGCGACCCCTGTGGCGGGGCCAATTTTGACCCAAGGGCCATAATTTGAACAACTTTGTTAGAGGTCCATTAGACAATGTTTCATGCCAAATATCTAACCTCTAGCCATTGCGGTTTTGGAGAAGAAGTTTTTTTAATTTTTTGCTATATATTGATATAAGGAAAACCCATGACCTCTGGGGCAATTTTGACCCTAGGGCCATAATTTGAACAACTTTGTTAGAAGTCTATTAGACAATGTTTCATGCCAAATATCTAACCTCTGGCCATTGCGGTTTCGGAGAAGAAGATTTTTAAAGTTTTTGCTATATATTGATATAATGAAAACCCATGACCTCTGGGGCGGGGCAAATTTTGAACCCAGGGCTATAATTTTAACAATCTTAGTAGAGGACCACTAGGTGATGCTACACACCAAATATCAAAGTTCTAGGCCTAACAGTTTCAGAGAAAAAGATTTTTTTATGTTTTTGCTATATATTGATATAAGGAAAACCCATGACCTCTGGGGCGGGGCAAATTTTGACCCCAGGGCCATAATTTGAACAACTTTGTTAGAGGTCCATTAGACAATTTTTCATGCCAAATATCTAACTTCTAGCCATTGCGGTTTTGGAGAAGAAGATTTTTTTAGTTTTTGCTATATATTTATAAGGAAAACACATGACCCCACCCGGGCGGGGCAAATTTTGACCCCAGGGCTATAATTTGAATAATCTTGGTAGAGGACCACTAGGTGATGCTACACACCAAATATCAAAGTTCTAGGCCTTACGGTTTCAGAGAAGAAGATTTTTAAAAATTTCATGTTCAAAATCTGTTTTAATCCTCTGTGACCTAGATAGGCAATGGACTGGAACCATTTGAATAATTTTGGTAAAGCTTCATGCAAGTAACATTCCTGCCAAGTTTCAGCAAGATTGGCCCAGGAGTTCAGGAGAAGAAGTCGTTTGAAGAAAAAGTTGACGACGCACGGACGGACGAAGGACGATGGACATCAGGCGATCACAAAAGCTCGCCATGAGCACTTCGTGCTCAGGTGAGCTAAAAAACTAAACATGAACCAATTTTACCAAGATTATGAAAATCCATCTATTTTATGACTTGCTGCTAGTGAATTTTAGTGTGTTAGTATAGTTATAAAAACTTTGACTTTAAATATACTCACCTGTACGTTGACTGTGTAAGGAAATTACATTATATGTAAGGAAATTACATTATATTTAATTTGTTTACATGTGCTTTACTGTTAAAGTTAAAAAAGTTAATATTTGCAAACATTATATTTTCATTCTGATATGTGACCAGGCACCTTTAATCTCAAATCGCAGGATTTCATTGTCTTCTTAGTCATGTTAGTTAGCTGTTGTTTGACCTGCATGTCAAGACCTCCAGTACATTGTTGCTAGATTGAAGTAGATGTGTGTGTAAAATCGGCTTTAATATCTAGCACAGACAAACAAAAAAGGAATTTCCCTGAGGTGGTCTTCTCTTCAGGTCAGACAATACAATGAAATGATATATCCTGATATAGTTAGACTATATACTCATGTAACCTGTAGTAATGAAAAGAACATATGTATTGATGTGCTGTGTATTATGATAAATAACCTTTCCGGAAAAAAGTAATTACAAAAAAAAATGATTTTTAAAACTGTATACCAATTACTGAATTCTAAAGGATGACCTTTAATATATACTATGCTGACTTACTTAATTCAAATGGATAACATTTAATATACTCGGATACTTTCTTGACTGATGTCAAGTAACTCATTTAAGAACATGGTCTGTTCGAAATTTGATTTTAAAAGTGTCTCATAACAAATAAACGAGCAAATTATTAGGCTTTATAACATAGTGCCTAATACTAAGACTTACTGCACAGAATGTAACATACTGTTGCTGCTATCTGTACTCATACTTCTCGTAATTTTTCAGCTCATATGTATTAATCCTACGCATTGTGATACGAATACATCGAGTTTGTCAGAGCACAGATAATTGATTGGAAATATCTGTCTTTTTAGTGAAAACATTTCTGTGTTAACAAACACGGAGCATTGGGACGATCACGTTGTCATTTGTGCTTTCACCATCAGAAAATTGACCATAGTGGCTCCGATAACCAGTACAATTTCGTAGAGTTTGCACGACTACTTATTTCGAGTAAGTACACATCTGTGGTTGGTAATTCTAAAAATCGTTTCATTATTATAAATATGGCAAATAAGCTACAAAATAGTAACGGGTTCTGTCAGAAAAAAACCCAATCCGTTTCATTTGAAAAATTCCTTGATTCGAAGGATTCAGAATTTATTTATTTTGTCGTTGGTGCGATCGCGGAAATTACTTTGGTGAGGTTAACCGTTTTCCCAGTGCACCAATATGTGATCGTTCCCTAGGTTTCCCAGCAATGTGTATGCATAAACGAGTTGGTTCGCAAGTATGCATTTGTATTATACCGTAGAATCTATGCTGAAAAAGGCAATTTGAATATAGTTAAATGTAATTAATCCAAAAAGTAAATCAGATTTACCTGTTGTAACAATTCCAGAAAACACCCAACATTGTCCAAAGCGAACCGGCTTTTTGGTTTTATAGTATTGTTCCAAAATAGCCACACTTCCGGTCCAGTCTAGGGGAGAAGTTCCGCCTGTATAGTCTCCGGTCCAATTACCCGATAGCACGCCTTCGTCGTCACAGTCGTTGAGCTGTCAATTTACAAACATATAACTAGAATATGGTGTCCCACGGATGCCTGCAAGTTGTTAAAAAGGCAACACTGTAATAATATATGATAAAAAGATTTGAGTTGCAATTCACTATTACAATTACTGTTTAATATACCAGCCACAGTAAGTTTTGGAAAGAAACATTACTGTTGACCAGGTATCAACTTTATTTCACTAAAACAGTACCATTACTTTCATACTTGCTTTAAAGAGGCTGACAACCCACACGCCTCAAGATAAAATAACAAGTTTAACAAATTTTGAAAACAAATCATATAAAAGGAAAAATAACTAAAAAAACTGGTAAATTTAGTACACCTAGTTCTAAGGGTTACACGCAATGATAAATTATGGAATAAACCACCCATTTCTGTTTTTTACAAGCAGCACTCATCTGACCCCAAAACTGCATTCGGATTTTGTAAACGATATATAGAAGCAGCGGCAAGATGATCTCGATGTTAGTTTTGAAGTTGAAGTTGACACAGACTAATACATTAGGTAGTACCTGTTACTTTACTACGACATGAAACTACATACCAGACTTGAGATGGCGCGCGAAACAAGGACTGGATCACCTCGGGCTTGGTCCTTTATTCCAGATTTCTTGTCCAGTAGATACATCACACAGTCAAGAACTTCACCGGAAAACTGAATATAATTTTCAACATAAAGATTATGAAAACCAAATATGTGAGAGTTAACATTTAAATTTGGAAAGTGTTCAGAATAGTTAAGAAAACATATTTAAAAATAAATGAATATTCGTTTAAAGGAAAATTCCAAAATGTAATGTATTGCTGCATGGCTTCAACCTGGATCCAGTTTCTCAGTCCGGTAGGTCACTTATTAATTCTGAGATGTTAACATTTCAACAATTCTACTAGTAGATGTGGCAATTAATTATGCTTACTTGTCCGAATTCCCAGGGTTTAGATGATATCTTCCGTAAACTGCCAGCGTATATTTTACCGGATTCGTTTAAGACATATTCCTTTAAGAGATTCTCGTCCATGTATACAGTATCATCTAAGAAAAAAATGTTTACAGTTCACGAAAATTCATTCATTTGTAATAAGTCAGTTACGTTAACAAGTACATTATGGACTCATTATTTGAAAATCGTGTAAAACAGCGTCTCCCTCAGTAATTATAGAATTTAGGAACGCAAAACTACCGTTTCTGAAAGTGTCCCACAACTTATGGATACCGAAAAATACTGATCATAAAAGTGACCCAAGCTTAAGGGACACAAAAAAATAATTATTTTTGTGAAAAATAAGGGTTTCATATACTTAGGGTGATTACGGTATTTTATGAAACAAATTTTTAACAACGCGAAAATTTATAGTACCTTTGCACCATGGATTAAACAGTACAAAGATCGGATCTTTGTGGGAATATCTGTACAAACTGGCTGACGTGTTCGTTTTCTTCACCACATCTATCTTTAAAGACCACTTTCCTACTGCGCATGTCGGCGGAGTGGTCAGAACGAGGCTGATCGTGTTGTCCTGTTTTGATTGGATGTATGCTCCCCACTCTTTCGGATTGTCTTCATCGGACAGAATGAATTCAACATGGCTGCCTCTTGACGGATGTGGATTTTGTCCTGAAAGGAAACCAAGATTTTATTTATTTCACGTAAACTGTACATGAATGATGGCCTCTTTTGTGACACCTTCAATGGTAATAAAATAATACAAGAGTATTGTTGGTTAGTTACTCGCAAAAAATAATACCAGTTAATGTGATGCGATAAACTACTAAAATTTCCTGATGATCACTTTCAATGTTTTTATTTTTCAGATTTTTATTTTGCTGTACTTTACATGCAATTTCGTCGCACTCACCCTCAAGATCACCTGTACATAATTTACGGAAAGGTATATAATGATCATGAAAGAGCTCGCAGATTGTTATCAACTGCATTCTCATCTGAAAACAACATTTATAAAACCCATTGAAATTCACCAAATTGGAAGACAAGTCGTAAATCATCGCTTTCTTCGTTGTAGGGCCGATTGAAGTCGATTTTCATGCTGAACTCCTGTCCACGCCGGATAACCAGCTCTTCCCTCGGGTCATACACCAGCGCGTTGGTGATGTCGAATTCGTCTGTGTGATGAGAATGCGTGTTATTCCGAATGTCAAGGTCAACTTTGGTTACCATTAACGGTTCCTCTCCGGGTTTGTCGGGTTCTGGAAAAACAATGAAAATAAATTTGCGGTCTACATCTTGGTTAGACACGGGAATGATACAAAAGCCTGCACAGGCCAGGGATGGAACTGACTAGAGGACGTGATAAACTGCCTATTCACCATGTGTAATACCGCTTTGTAGGGCCTAATTGTATGTATATTTTAGGTTCAACTGCACCATACTTGTGGAGCAGGTATGTGTTACTCCAGTATTTTTTCTGCTGTTTAAACGCGGAATAACTTTACTGTCAGAGTTAATGGACGTATAATGTCAGAATTTCGGGACATATACCGCCGTCAGAAGTTAAAGAACATTTTCAGCCAGAGTTGTTGAACATGTACTGTCAGAGTTGTGGGACATGTACAATCAGAAAGGCGGGGCATGTACTGTCATAGTCGCAGGACATAGACAGTAGGAGTTGTGGGGCCTGTATTGTCAGTGTTGTTGGGCATGCAAGGCCAGACTTGTGCGAAAAGTGCCTTTAGGGTTGTGGGGCAGACCCTGTCAGAGTTGTGGGACAAGAACATTCTTAGTTTTCGAACATGTGTCCTCAGAGTTGGCATGAATTGTCAGTTTGTGAGATGGAAACGTTGGTGATTGCGGGAAATGTACAAGTTGATGTTGTAAGTTGAAGTTAATTTATGTTTAAATGTTAACTGAAATAATTACAAGAAAACCTTTACTAGCAAATAAACTGACAGATAAGTTGCCAAACGTCATGACATACGCAATCGGACTTAACTTTAGTAAAAATATCTTTGCCAAAATAATGTCTCATTTTTTTCAGAATACTATCATCACGATATTTTCTTGCAATTTTGCAATCATAATCAACATTCCATCTGATACAATCAAGCAACTGCCTCTGCATATCGACAAGTGCCAGAATTACTTCATATCTCATGAAATGCAAACCATGCATTTTATCATCCACCATATGTAGCTAATACACAGTTCATTTGATGCAGTCGTCATATGAATTAAGATAACCTATAATTTTAATCATTTATTGGATCTTAACAAGGAATGTTAAGTTGTCCAGATTAAACAGAGTTACGTCGATTAAGTTTTAAAAATGTTCCCATGTTGCATGTTTCAAGCAGCTATTTAGAATGCAAGATAATTCATGGCAAATGCCACATGTCAATAAAATTTTGTGAACTGTTATTCAAAAGACTTACATGATTTCGAAAGCAAGTGCATTGGCTTTCAAGATCTTTCAAAGTGTTAGAGCAGCGGTTTTCAGGAGATGGTTTTAATTAGATTGATTGGGGTTTGATCACTGCACACAATAAACCGAAAGCTGAATTCGAAGTTGAATTTATAAAAATTAATGTCTCAATATTTAGCAATTAATGAGTGTATTTAGAGAGAAATTAAAACATTTTTAAGTGTATAATGTGCAAAAGGGTTTTCTCTGACGGATATAACTTTGTTACGAGATTTCACTTAGTTACAAAATTTCCTATTAGCTCCCAGTCTAATCCCGACTTCCTACAATAGTACCAGTCAATCAGGCTGACTCCAAGTTTAACAAACTCAGCATGAAACCATGTTCCCAAGGCCAGCCTCCATATTTAAGCCAATCAGATGCTTGAGATTTGAGACTGGTTTCCAATCTCAGTTTCATAACCTTGGGACCAGGGCACAAGCTCACAAAACTGAGATTGGAAATCAGTCTCAGTCTCCGAGTCTCAAAACTCAAGCATCTAATTGTCTGAGATGGAGACTTTTATTTGATCAAATTAGATGCTTGAGATTTGAGACCTGTCTACAGTTTTCGTTTAAGGATTCTGGACAAGGATCTAAGAGTCAATTTTAACCGATCCGATTGTTGAGCTCTGATTTTCATGAATGTTCGTGGAACCTGGCTATCATCAGCATGGGTTTAAGTCCTGCCTGAGACCAGGAAGCTATCGGCTTGTACACGGAAGTCAGTTTTCCAGATGTCTACGACTGTGGTTATGCCTAGGAAAAGTAAATAGTCCACAACAAAATATTAACTTGACTGTTGGAACTCAAACATCGATAATTTAGTAACCCACACTTGAGAATAATTTTAAGCACTGATGTATAATTTGTCTTTATCAGCACTTAATGGTGTTTTAACACTTTTTAGGGGGGGGGGGGGGGATGGTATAGTTTTTCAACACTGGAATTTGAGACAATTATACAATAGAATTTTCTACGTATAGTCTGATGATCGAGCTTGCTACTCCTACATCGGGAGTCTGAAGTTTTGAGCAGTGATTCATTACACCTGCTTCATATTTACAAATGGTGTTTAACGGTATACATATTTGTTGAAATTCATGTATAGTATAGACTTTTTCTTTAATACAATGCATCCTTTCATAATGATCTTCGCATTGGTTCGTATTTCATGTAATGTCAACTTTGTATTCCAAACATATCAATGAATAGGCAATTGAAATCTTATACCGATGTATGCATAGCCTTTGATAAAATATAATAGCTGCTCGTTTATCATAGCACACTTGATATATATCCCTTGACTAATTATTAGCGCAAAATATGCCGACTTTGTAGGTTTTTTTGACTGGCAGATTTATATTAAAACTAGATCAATATTTATTTCCCTTAAGTTTGAAGTACATGGGATCACCTACTTAATAATAAAAACTTATTCCTCTAGGTCAGTGGCTCGCACTCAGTCGATCAAAGAGGGTCGTATAATCGTCTACAGCCATAATGTTTAAGGATGGTTTACAATTTGCTTCCATCGAGTGGTTTTGAAAGATAACGATAGTCATTAAGACTAGGTGCTCTTTGGTTGAGATTCGTTTAGAAACATAAAGTTAGGCGAAGTAAGATTTACATTCCCTGTACAAACACAAAATGTTAGTTAAAATGAAATGGAGACAGTTTAACGAATAAATGTCAGTAAAATTGGCAAAACATCTAGAGTACAGAGTTTCACACATAAAATAAAATGTTAAGTTAAGCATTCTTAAAAAATAACAACAAACTTGCACATTAAATTAAAGGACAACCATTATTATAAAATTAGAAATTTCAAAAAAGTTTGAAATACAGTAAAACCCCTCATTAAGATCATCCCGAAATTAAAACCACCTCGATAATAAGACAACTATTCAACGTCCCATTTTCTGGGCTGAAGGTTATAAAGCTGAGATTGGAAACCAGTCTCAAATCTCAAGCATCTGATTGGCTGAAATGGCGACCAGTCGCCATTTCAGCCAATCAGATGCTTGAGATTTGAGACTGGTTTCCATGCTCAGTTTTATAACCTTGGGCACTGTTTTTAATGAGATTAAGAGCCGACTATGTGGGCGTTAGTCTTGCTAAGCCAGTCTACAATACGTTTAATTAAGGCTATTGGGGCGGTTGTTCCAAAGACTTTGGGTATGTTATTCCAAGGACATCGAGGTGTTTGTTTCTATGACATTGGGTTGGTTATTCAATGAACATTTGGGGTGTTTGTTCTCGAGACATTGGGGTGGTTGTTCTAAGGACATCTGGGTGGTTGTTCCAAGGGCATTGGGTGGTTGTTTCAGAGACATTGGGGTTATTATTTCAAGGACATTGGGGTGGTTGGTCCCAAGTTATTGAGTTGTTGTTCCAAGGACATTGGAGTAATTGTTCCAAAAACTGGGTTGGTATTTCAAGGACATCTGGTTGGTTGTTTCATTTACTTTTGGGGTATTTATTCCATGAAGAATATGGTATTTGTTCCAAGGACATTGGGTTGGTTATTCCACGGACATTGGGGTGGTTGTTTCAAAGACATTGGGCGGTTATTCCATGAACATTTGGGGTGTTTGTTCCCAAGACATTGGGGTGGTTGTTTCCAGGACATTCGGGTTGTTGTTCTAAGGACATCGGGGTTGTTGTTCCAATGACATTCGAGTGGTTATTTAAAGAACAATTGGGGTGTTTGTTCTCGGGACTTTGGGGTGTTTGTTCTCGGGACTTTGGGGTGGTTGTTCCCAGGTGTGGTTGTTATAAGGACAATCGAGTGGTTGTTCCATAACAATTGGGCGTTTATTCCCAGGATAGTGGGGTGGTTATTCTAGAAACAATTCAGACATTGAGGTGGATGTTCCCAGGACATTATGATGGTGTGTTAAAATGAAATTTCTAAGGATATTGGGGTGGTTGTTTCAAGAAAATTGCTACAAGAAGATTGGGGTAGTTGTCCCAAGGACATTGTGTTGGTTGCTCAAAGGACTTTATGGTGTTTTAAGGACATTGGAGTGGTCGTTCCAAGGACGTTCGGGGTTGTTCTCAGGACATTGGTGTGATTGTTCTAAGGACAATGGGGTAAATGTTTCAATGACATTGGGGTGGTTGTCAACATTTATTGGATAATTATACCATTTTAACAAGATATTAAATATTCAAACAAAAATAATGAATTTGTGTACTTTTTTTATGAAACCAGAAACATGTATTTCAGTATATAAAAGGCAAATTCATTTTAGAGAATACCTTATAAAAATAAATTCGTATTACTGACTGTATTAATGAAACTTTTATATCATGCTAGATTTCTTTGAAAATTACTTCTTAACGATTTATAAAGCGAGGTTTTTATGATGAATTTATTAAATGTGCAAATTCCACCAGACAGCAAATAGATAGAAAAGCTGAACAAACGATAAATCACATCCTATCTTTCTCAATCGACAGGCAAGTTTAATCAGTCGTCAGGTATTTTATAAACAATCAGAAGGTGCTGCAGTTTTGCAATTTGGAAACACATACCAAGGAGTACTGCAGTAGATTGTTATATTTTAGAGTTGTTTTATCGGTGGGTTCGGGGGATTTCTGAATAAAATAAATAAGTTCTTTTGATCTGGGTGATCGCGTATGTGAAAATCATAAACAATGTCATCTCGCGCAAAACACACACTTAAAACAATAAAATATTTCACCTGTTTCGTTGTCGGTATCCCCTTCAACGGCCCCTGTTACCGGATCATACCTGACCACACGTGAGAAGTTAGACAACGTAGCTTCAAAGGGAGATAACACAACACGTCGGCGCCGACGCCTATTTCGTCTATTATGACCAAATGCAGGCATAGTTTGTGCGCTTGTTTTTTATATCACAAAAATTTCTCTGAAAAAAAGAAAAGACTTAATAAGTATTAGCTCCTGATTAAACGCGTTGCTGTATTGCTAAAATATATTTAATAGGTTTCCGTTAAATAAAAATAACAAACAACACGACAACAACAAAGAACATATTTTTTAAATAATGTACTAGGCGTATGTGTTTATTATGCATCATGTGTGTTTGTTTTTATCTCAATTTATTATGTAACCTCTGCTGTATAAAGTGCTGTAGTTTAGCTTGTCGTTTTTTCTACTTGTTTGTTTATTTGTTTGTATTTTATGTTGTATTTTCTACGCGTAATGTGTGTACACTTTTCCACAAATGGAAAAAAATTGATAAACTAAATTTACTTTTTTTGCTGGGTGTCTTTATCAATTTCTTGAAATAGGCATACTTTTCTTGACCTTAATGCGTCATACAACATTGGAACTTATTAAAATGCAATCATTTCGTTACAATACTTTTTATCGCTTAAATAACTTTCCACTCACCCAAACAAAAAATCTAGAGTACTACAGGGTAGGATGCAATATTTCGAGAAAGAGGGTTTATTTGGTGGCAGTATATATGGTGGTTACACCATACTTTCAAACTTGTCTGGCCAAAATCCCAGTAAAATTAAAGAGTTTTGCTCCAAAAGGGGTTCGAGCAACCCTCCTGAACCCTCATTATCCGTCCTGGTATTAGACGTTGACTTACTATCGTTGTTGTTGACATTATGGTTCGGATAATGGTGCCGGCGATGATGTTTTAGGTGTTAATTGCATAAATCTTTTTTTCTGTGCATGACCAAACACCTTTTATCCCGACTTCTTACATTACTAAGACGCTCCTATTAATTTTTTTTAACTAATCACTGACGATCTTTATGTCATTTCTTTATTTGTTGTTGAACATACCCGATTTTCTGTAACTCTAGGCCGATTTTGAGGTTTTGGCTCAGAAATCTGATATTTTATATTCAGTGGTACATATTTAGCACAATACTTGAATGCAATATTATACTGACTTTCAAAACCTCGATCTTGCTGATCCTGCTCTTTGGACCGCAAAGATCCGGGAGGATATCCTGGACCCATGATCATTTAACAAAAGCTGGAGACTAGTCTCAAATCTCAAACATCTGATTGGCTGAAATGGCGACCAGTCGCCATTACTGCCAATCAGGTACTTGATATTTGAGACTCGTCTCAAATCTCAGCTTTATGATCTTGGGCCCTATTTTACAAAAGTTAAGACAAGTAAAGGAAAGTGGCTATATCTAAAATACCCTAAAATCTGTGTACATCCAAACAAAAAATCTAAACAATATAAAACATCATATTAATGCCCACTTGAGTATTATGATACTGGCAACATTGTTTTGCCCATTTAAAGAACATTCAATTATAAAAAGAGAAATCAACATTTTTATTTTATTGTCATATATACAGACCAGGCATTCAATGTTAAAAATAATTTTACAGATATCTCATATTGTATTTATTAGTTAGACAAAAGGAGACACCATATTTTTGTCAGTATCGTACATATTTAACATTTTCCTTTAAATTACTGTTCTAGCATTGCTTAAAGTGTTTAAAATAAAGATTCGTTAATACCATTTATTTGACCAAAATTTTATTTAACTGAATTTCATTTATAAAAGATTTTGATTATTTTTTTCTCTTTTTTTTCAAATGAAAGTGCATTGGCGACTGTAGACGGCCCTTAAGAAAGTTAACAGCGTTAAACAAATACCATAATGCATAACAATAACATTTTCACTGCCTTTATTTTACAGTATTTCTATCCATTATACTGGCATGAATATGATATAAAGTTACTTACTTGGCTGTGTAAGTGTAAATTCTCACAACGTACTATCCTGCAATGCCGTGTTACGTTCTGAGTCAATGAATATAAAGTACCTTGTGCTTGTGGTTGGCAATGCACTGTTATGATAGCAGTACGCAAGTAAATGAATTCTTAAGGTATCGCAAACATTGCAAATGGCGAAAACAGGCTAAAATTTCAAAAAATGAATTTTGGGGGAAATACATGTACTTATTGCCACCTAGATTTTGTAAATAAATGTATTTAGCTATGGATGTAGTAAATGTTGCAAGCTCAGTTTAGTCTAATTCATGTTCAAATTACCAAGCACATACTAAAACAAAAGAAAAACCATTTGCATGAGAACTCTGAAATTCATGAACAATATACCAAAGCAACTCATACCTGAAATAAGTATATGCTGGTCTACAATGTTTAGTGCCAATTCGTCAAAATAATGTTAGGGTTTTCAAGAAATTCAAGGAAATCTTACTTCCTGGTTCAAAGTGAAAGTAGATTCTTTTGTTTTAGTATGTGCTTGGTAATTAGAACATGAATTAGACTAAATTGAGCTTGCAAACATTTACTACATCCATTCATATAAGAATAATAGTTAAAGCACATTTTGGAAAATTAAATATTATGTTTATTTTTATAACATAATAAATAAATAAACCACTGTGGTATCATTTTAAACATATCGAAGGTCGCACGCAAGACTGTCGCAACTCCATCTTTATTTCAATGCAGTTACGACAGTCCCGCATGCAATCCTCGGTATGCAGGTAAAGCATTTTCGTGTACTTCGCGCTAAGACAGTTTGTGTCTGTTAAAATATTATACAGTGATAAAATAGCGCTAGCTAACTCTTCGACGAGTTAGAAAATTGCTGGCTTAGGTCAAATACGTCCCGCGAAACTATATGATACCATAGTAGTTTTACTATTTACTGTATTTGTTTTAATACACTGGATATTTGAGGTGATAAAAACCTGTTACATGCAATATGTCGCAAAATTTAACTACCATGAACCATACACATTTGTGTTTTTTAGAACACCGAACGTCTAATTTAAGTTAATGAACTTGTATTGTTTTGCGATTGTTCAGTTCACACAACACGCGGATCAGTCCTAATCTAGTTAACTGAACCCATACTATTTATTGATTTTTTAGTTTGCAAAACAATAAACTGAACATTTAACCAAAACTAATTGTAATTGTGTCCGTATTGTTTTGTGTTTTTTTCTACTTTTTCACTTGAGGCTCCGGTAAAGTTTGCTTCTTTGGCCACGGCAATTTGAGCCATGTATTGAAGTCTTTGTAACGTATTCGTTCAGTGTTGTACTTGTCGGGTTCACAATTTTGACCCTTTTCTGTAATAAACTTTGCGTAGATTTTCCCCTGCACTGACCAACAGCCTGCAATTCTGTCTTTTGCTTTCAGTCTAAGAGAGGACAGCACTTTGTTGTTCAAAGGTGTTAAATCTTCGTTAATGTAAATTCCAGTTTTCGCTTAAATTAAACTAGGGATTCTTTTTATCACTTCAAATTTTGTTCTACGTTGAAGAAACTTAACTATGATTGGTCGATTTTTTCCATCTTTGTAAGGACCAATTCTATGTGCTATATCGATGTCATCAACGGAGAGGTCCATGTTCATGTGTTTGTTGAATATTTTTATGACAGCGTTTGTAGCCTCGTCTGCAGATTGATTTTCACGGTCGTTTATAATACCGTTTACTCGCACATTGTTTGCTCTACTATATTGCTGAGCATCATTTAATGCTTCTTTAAGGCTTTCGTTTTCCATTATAACTTGATTCTGTAGTTTGTTATATTGTTCAGAAAACATTTCGTTTTCTTTTGTTTGTTTTGCTTACTCTTCAGTTAACTTCTTATTTTCTGTAGCCATTTCATGTATTTCGCCTCCCAAAATTTCAATTCTACGAACAACAGAGCTAATGATTTTATCTTTCATCTCTTCTACTGTGTCTTGTATTATTTGTTTAATGAAGGACTTGTCACTTTTAGTAAGAACACATTTCAGTTTTTCATCAATCTCATCAAGCTTCTTTGATATATTCAATTCAATTCTGTCAGGGTTACGCTTTTCTGTCAAAAATTCAGCCATCGTTCTCTGTTCTTTATCTACTGGTTTTTGTAACTTTGCTTTTTTACTTTTGTTCTTTTTCTTAGTTTTCTCTGTGATTTGGCTTTCTGTTTCTGTTATATTGTCTAACGTATATGTGCTATTGTCTTGTGTTAAGCTGGTATCTAATTCGCTACCTGTGGATGATCTTTTCCGTTTATCTTGACTCATTATTTATTTATAGTTATATGTATTGTATACTCTAGTTCATACTCTATGTTTTATTTGCTTTGTAATTTTTTTCATGATTTTTGTTGTTTAAGGTAAGCTATAAAGATTCAAAGTACTTCTACACTTTTCTCTCTTTCTTACTTTCTTACTTTTGTTGTTATTGTAACTTTTCTGTTAAATCACTCTATCACTTGATCGCTTGATCACGATGTTGTTACAGTACTTTTGATGTCCGGAGTCAATAATCCTATTCAGTCCTGATTAGTCATGCGTGACGATTTTGCTGGTATAACGGGTTTTCTAATTATAGTTCTAGATGGTTCACAAAAATGTCTACCCCACCTATGCTACCTTTATACAGTCATTAGATCTTGTCTTATTCTCAGTCAAATACAAAGTTTTCATATAAGATATATTTACCGATTATTCATTTTTAGTTTACTAGTCCATTAATCCAATTTTCACAAAATTCCTTAGCGATTCTATGGTAAAACAAATAGATTTTTAAGACACCATTTTCAAACGTTGTTTACATGAAGGCAGGTAACTCTCAAAATTGTTAGTTTTGCTTAAACTATACATCACAATTAACTTTAAAATAAAAACTAAATATCAAGTATTTTTGCTTTTGTAATTCATCGCTTTACTTGGAGAATTTACAGCACGAAGTTCCCTTCGGAAATTGCTGCACATCATACATTTTAAATAGCATAAATATGCATTTTTCTTCGGGCTATAGAACATAGCTCAAGCTATTAATTCTAAGTAAACATGCACATGGCTGCATAATAGATGTATAACAAACAAATCGTAATAACTTACGTTGAATAGCAGTTAAACTTCCTTTCTTGGAGCATGAATATGTTAAGACCCCTTTTCCTTCTGTAAATGAAATTTAAAAAAAACGTGTAACGACTCGGTATATAACCTTGGTATAGAGTGAAATTGAAATAGTTGGAGCTTAAAGTACTTTAAATTATCTCAAAAGTAATAAAGATAGGATAAATATGATATTGTCATACGTCAAAATATTGTATAACTTCTTCTAATACATATTTTTATAGGTTTTCCAAAGGCGTGTTGTTAATAGGCAGATTAATTGAAATTTATATCAAAATCTCTTCTTACCTCTCTAAGCTGTGTGGGCCAAAGATCTAAAATCTCAAGCATTTCATGCAATCAGATGCTTGAGATTTGAGAATGTTCTTCTTATTTAATTTTTTTGATCTTGGACATTGCTCTTCGACAAGTGTTTAGGGAACATTTAGTTGACAGAACCTATTCACTGTATATAAACCGATTGTATCATCTAACGGATATACCGGTAGCGAAATGACTGTCATAAAAATTTAGTAGACAGTTCAAAAGTGAGGCGAGTTTTTAACCAGCAAAGTTGGTCTTACTAATCACAATTCTGAAACCGTTATGAAACCAAAACGAGGCACTGGCAACCGGCGATTAACGCATTTCAGAGTAATCAGAGCAAGCAAAGTAGTCCAAGTTTCCTGTCACGTGTTAAAGTTGGCTCTTGCCACGTTAGTATCGCTAAAATAATATTGACTGCTTCACTGCGCTGTCTCTAATTCAGAACACAATAGTAAACCAATTTTATCTGGGGGTTTTAGTCGCCAGGGATTCTTTAGCGAGCCACAGATATGTTACCTTTAGGTAGAGATATAAAATATATTCCCGATGTTAGGATATTACAATAGCCAAATATTAATTCTGAAATATTTAATATATCTTTTCTGCTAATTCGAAGCTAAAAATAACAGTGAAAACATTTTCTTTATTTTGTCGTTTTAAAGCCATTTCAATATTGGACGTTTGTTCCGCGGCTAAGCTGTTTGTTTCACGAAATATGTTTTTTTGGTAAAAAAAGGAATTGCAGGGCTAGGCGCTGTCGCCGTGACGTAGCGGTTCCGCTCCCAGCTAGAGGCACTATCATTTTTTATTTTTATCATTAACAATAACGATAAATTTCCATCCTAGCATATTTTTCTTCAATTGTCCACTTTATGAAATCAATGCGCAAATCCTTTCACTTGAAATTTTCAAGACATATTGCGAACATTTGATTATTATTTGATGATAGGCGTTTATGGGCGTTGTAAATCACTGAACATGAAGCAATCATCATTGCTGAATAATTTTTATATATTGGATTTCCACATATAAGCGTGAACAGTAAACAGTAAACTATTGAGATGTGTAAAATTTTACATATTAAAACTAGTATACCGGATATTACTCGTACAGAAATATGGAGATGTAAGAATTACAGATCTATGTATTCGAAACATGAGCACTACGAGCAAGCGCGGTACGTGTCCGGCAATCACGTACGTGGCAGGAGACACGTCGACAATAAGCCCATCAGTGGTCCAAGGAACGGACTATAATGTGTTTCAGGAATAATGCATAATTTACATTTTTTCCAAAGGTGAAGATGTTTACTAGGTTTAAGTTTTCGATTAAGCTAGAGATGACTACTATTTTTGTTCGGAGTACATGAAATCATAGGCGCAGTAACACATTGAATATGCAAATGTCAGTGACGTCAAAATTTCCCGCGTTTTGAAGAAAGCCAAATAACAGTTAAGGTATCGCAAACATTGCAAATGGCGAAAACAGGCTTAAATTTCAAAAAATGAATTTTGGGGGAAATACTTATTGCCACCTAGATTTTAGTAAATAAATGTATTTAGCTATGGATGTAGTAAATGTTTGCAAGCTCAATTTAGTCTAATTCGTATTCTAATTACCAAGCACATACTAAAACAAAAGAAAAACCATTTGCATGAGAACTCTGAAATTCATGAACAATATACCAAAGCAACTCATACCTGAAATAAGTATATGCTGGTTTACAATGTTAAGTGCCAATCCTTCAAAATAATTTTCGGGTTTTCAAGAAATTCAAGGAAATCTTACTTCCTGGATCAAAGTGAAAGTAGAAAGTGAAAGTAGGAATGATAATTTCTTACACCGGTGTCAAGTATGAAAAAAACTTACCGTGTCTGCGCCTGGACGTGCCGTCCGCTCCTGGCTCTGTCGGTTGACGGGTGTGGTACAGTAAACTTATACGACATTAAAACCTGTTAGCAGGTATTCGGTCACGATGTATTAGCTCAGTGGGTAAGGAACTCGGGCTGTGATGCAAAACATTGCAAGCAAGTTTGAATCCAACAACAGTAACATTTTATTCGGCGTTAGCTGTCTAAGCTCACTTTTGACCTAGTTTTTCGACCAATGAAATATTGTAAATAAAATTTATTATGCAGCGGGAAAATCAAATAGATTATTTTGATTGGTTATTAGTGGGTCTTGTTAATGATTACCGTAACGATTTTTATATTGTGTGTAAGTATTTACCTGGCGCTTATATGTTCGGGCATTTTCGTTTTAAAAAGCGTTAATTGTATTGGAGAAAAAGATATTTACGGTATAAATAACCAGTTAAGTCAATTGATGGCTTAAATACGATTTTATATGGAATATTCATAGGTGTCAGGTAAACACTCGAGTACAATACACAGTGTAAAACGACAGAGAAGTGCAGATATGTCTGGTTCTTACTGGTTCCTTTCTAGTTCCTTTGATACTGATTGTTAATTTCAAGTCCAGTAATTCAAAACGCCTTGGTGTAGTGGCTATCACACTCGCCTCTCAAGCGGAGAGGGACACTTTCTTTTAAAGTTAATTTACGTAAAAGTTAGTTGATTTCGGTCTTGTAACAAGTTGTTATTATTTTCATTTATTGTATTTTAATGACATTTGTTCATCATTAGTGCTAACTCTACAAGAGGTATTTTATTGAAACTGAATGTACAGTTAATGTTAGACATTCTTCTTTAAAGCATCGCCACACTCCTCCCAATCCTATTCATCGATAAAATAAAAATCATCAAATCCTAGTAATGACAAAATGCCATTCAATGAAACTTTGCACAAATGAAGGTTACTAATGTATCTTTATTTTGCATACAGTAAGACAACTTATAAAAGTAAAGAAACAAAGCTAGACCTACAAATTCCTTGAATTCTATTTACATTAATTCACAAAAACTAGGCGATGCAGAACATAACTTTAAATTCCCTTGTGAGCGCAATGATACTGACAAGAAAATGTTGTGTACTTTGTAAAAAACGTTCAACTATTAAAAGAGAAATCAGTGATTGTCATCCGTTTACGCGACCAGGAAATTGAAGGTCAAACACACTTTTACTAATATCTCGTAAAGTTTACAAAATTAAATCATGAGGACACAATAAATTGTTGTCAGTATCATATTACTCATGTGGGCATTTAAAATGATGTTTTGTGTTCTTTAGTTTTTTTGTGAATTTATGTAAATAGAAGTTGAGGGAATTTTTAGATCCTGCTATTTTTCTTTACTTTTCTAATATGTCTTACCATCTGTAAAATAAAGATACATTAATAACATACACTTGTGCAAAGTTTCATTTAACAGCATTTTGCCGTTATTGAGATTTTGATAATTTTCTTTTTATCGATGAATAGAATTGGGAGGAGTGTGGAAGGCCCTTAATCGACGTATTATCACCAGACGAAATTTTTGCACGGTCTTTCTTTCTTTCTTTCTTGTATATAAAAATCTTTTCCATCAACGCCGTTTATCTTTTTTAAAGATATTTCTTGTTTTTGTATTTCATTTGCTTTTTTATTATTTTAATTTACATTTTGTATTTCATGTGATATGATTTTATTTATTGTTTTGTTTTATCACATTCATTCCTTTTTAAAACAATATACTTTGTTGAGCAGTTTGCCGTGACCCCTTAAACCTCTACACCGAAGGGGCGCTGACACCTTTGAACACTTACGTTCTGTAAGCAATTGTAGTAAATGGAACCTTCATTACATTATCTTACTTTTATTTTAAAAAATTCAAAAGAAAATGATATAAAACAGAAAAAACAAATACCCCTAATGGGATTCGAACACATAACCCTTATGCCTGAATGTAACAAATCTGGCGCGTTACTGCCACGGCCATGAAGCCTTATGTTACATAGTGTTCAAGTTACATTATGAGCTATGATGGGAATATCTAACTTTCCTATTTTGTGGAATATTCCAAAAATCTATAAATGCAAAAGTACATTCACGGCTCAATGCGCAAAATCGGACTATAGCTTGAGAATACCTCTCAAAACCTGTTAAAACATAAACATTTACCCTTGTTTTAGTACAGTATACATTGCAAATGGTACTTGGTGTGGGTGGGCGATTTCTAAAAGCATCTTGCATTCGAAAGCGAACAATGCAATTCATAGCGAAAGCTATAACAATCGCCTGTTATAAAATATATTTGTCGGTTGGATTCCTCATTACAATACATAATCAAAGTACTGAAAGTACAGAAAACCAGCGAAGTGATTTTGCTTATTGAGAATAACCAGTGCCATGATTCTCATACATGTATCCATTTACGAAAAAGCAAAAAAAATTGGTTCGCTCGAAAAGACCTTCATCTTGTCTATATAATAGTGGAAATAAGGGTTTCCATGTATTATCTGATTAGGATTTAAACTGTTCGCTTTTAGAATCATTAATTTTTTTTCTGACCAGTAATCACAAATTTTAGATCCAGATCAGATGGCACTATTGTGCCAGCTGATCGGGACCTGAACTGGAAAGGCGTATATATTGAGTAAAGGGTTTTAAGCAAGAAATTATAATTATAGTGAAATCTGTGTACTGACATCCCAAAGACAGAATGAACACGAAAAAGTGAGACCCCATCGATGGGAAAGATTATGCATTTATTTGAAATAAGGAATATATAATTGTTTTCTTCATTATGAATAACATGTAAAGGAAGTCATAGAATTGAGAATCCTAAATATTAAGATAAAACAACCGAGAGTCATAACATTGCCGAAAGCATTGGAATGTAATGCTTAAATTGAAGACAATTTCAGAGGAAAATGAATTACGATAGCTTATATCATAAATTTCCACCGTATTAAGTTGTATATAATAACGGACTCGATGGTTTTTTTCATGTAGCATATTATTAGAAAAAGGTGCAAGATTTAAGACATTGGTAAACAAATCATTGAGTTTTGGTTGTGAAGGAGCTGGGATAAATGTCCATTAGCTTACTACGCATGGTCTTGCAATACAAATATCAATATTATCACTGTATGTCAACAAACTTTCATTATTGAGGATGAAAAATAGTGTCAAAATAATACATCAAACGATTTTCCGTACTCGATTATATCTGCTCCTGGTCCCCGCCAATAAATTCGCTTTCTGCTCCATGGACTTGCCCATTTCTATACCCCAGCTCTATTCACTAAGCCCTAACGAATTTGTTAAAAGTCTGTTTGTGCTCAAATTTCATATATTGGCAGGGGAATGATAACATTTTCCAATAGTGCTTACAGATTTATGCAGATTTTCAGACCTAAGGAGCATTTTGCTATAAAACGCAAAACTTCAAGATTTCATCACAACTTTCCGTATTTTAATCACGATAAAATGTTTATTATCCATTCTACCACTTCAGAAATCAACGGATATGTGCAGAATTCATTTGGCTTTTAAAATCAGCCGATATTTCTTTTCAACAGTTATTCAAAATTATCAAAAATGATAATTTCTTACACCTCTGTCAAGTATGAAAAAACTTACCGTGTCTGCGCCTAGATGCTCCTGGCTCTGCCGGTTGACGGGTGTGTGTACAGTAACTGTAAATTGACGCACTTTACCTATTTAGGATTTTGAAAGTGCACTTTTCCGAAAGGTCACAGCTCACGGGTCAAAATCGAACTATAGTGGTGATGCAACATGTTTTATTCTTATAATAACCCTAATGCCGTAGCTGATCAATTAAACATCAATTCATAAGACGAAACATGCACGTAGATCCGACCCAGAGTGTATCATTTATTGAACATGATAACTCAATCACTTGTATGTTTATAGTGATTTGTGTGTATCAGTTATAGCGATTTTTCAAAGATGATTTCGGTAATATATTCGGATTTTAGAACCAATACTTGATGCAAAAAGCAATTTATTCAAAGTCCATTGTACAGAAAACTGATACGTTATGAAATATAACAGCCTCCGTGCCTCTATATACTCCGGCGACACGAATGAATTTGATCTACCTTACTATAATAGTAACGGTGTTCTATAATCAGTGAGTGTAGCACACAGGCCGTTCTGAGAACTAAAATATACAACAAGAGATAATTAATTTTTGTTATGTAAAATTAGTGTTGGCTATTGCTTTGCCATTTCTTAATATTTTCTTCATCAAACTCTCAAATTATATTGCTCTTGACAAAACAGTCATGATGAACCCAAAACCTTTAGGTCAAGGTCACATTGTGCCTATTTCTGTACTTAGCTTTAAACACATGAAAACTTAATGTTGGCTATGACATTACCATCTTTTTTCTTCATCAAACTATCACTTTATTTTCATGACAAAGAACCTAAGGTGGACACAAGTGTTTAACTGAATTTCTAGTTCTTGTTAAATATATTTAGTAGAAGTATTGAATAAAACCCATTCCAAAGACATAATCAGAATAAATCATTTAGTACATGTTGCAGAGTTGTAAAAAATGAAAATTATAATAGAATCAAGATTTTATGCAGACAGACTTTTCATGATGACGTGACCCACAGTTTACCAATCATCTAGAGCAAATTGTTTGAAACTATCCACATTTTAAACCGACCTGGGATTAAATTAAGAATAAGTTATTTCTTACAAATAAAGTCATATCTAGTTTTATTTTATGCATCTTTACACTAAAAGAACCCTTTTCTAATGACAATAACAAGGTATTCAAAACATTGCATACAACTGTACATATTTTCTTTCTAAATTTAACCCCTATTTAATTTAACCCTTTCCTCCATAGACACACTTTTATTGCATGGGCGAACAGTGTAGATGCAGATCAGCTGGCAAATCTGTGCCATCTGATCAGAATCTGCACTGTTCGTGTTTTGATTTGTTAGGTTATTTCTGACCAAAATGTGACCATTGCAGATCCTGATCAGACGGCATGGATGTGTAGGAAAAAAAAACAACATAAAAACACCCAATGCTTAAACAAAGTTGAATTGAGCCAGTTTTGATGAGTTGGTCAGGCAATTGCAAATAAATTTATACTACATGTATTTATAAGGTCAGGCTTTGTCACATGGCTTTGTTTCAGACCATTCATAAGAGGAGTTTTCAAAGTTAACCAATTTTTATGATTGATTATTCTTTTGCTTGGCCTGTTGTCTAACAGATTTGTATTCTGATGAAATTGTCAAATCAATATGCCTGAACCAGTTCTGGTGATAATAAGTCAATTCCTATCTTTCAGTTCTGTGATTGATGGATTAAACTTAAACTTAACCCTTTACTCCATATATACACCTTTTTATGCATGTGGGACCATTGTAGATCCAGATCAGCCAGCATATCTGTGCCACCTGATCAGGATCTGAACTGTTAGCTTTTTGCACAGATATAACCTAAAATATCAAATGCAAACATGGCATATCCTGATCAGACAGCACAGATGTGCCAGCTCATCTGGATCTACACTGGTTGCACATGCCATATAGGCCTGTATATGAAGGAAATGGTTAATTTAAGTCACATTTGTGACCAATGTCGACTTACAGTCTGATCAGAGTCAACACTCATATTAGTGTATAAATTTCTGTAAATATGAATGGACTGTCCTGATTTGATAGGAATATTGGTCTTTTAGATTAATTAATGACTTAAATAGTTACTGGTCCCAAGATTATAAAACTGAGAATGGAAATCAGTCTCAAATCTCAAGGATCTGATTGGCTGAAATGGCAACTGGTCCTCATTTCAGCCTTTCAGATTTTGAGACTGGTTTCAAATCTCAGTTTTATAATATTTAGCACTGATGAATGGCAAGGAACACATTCTGAACACAAATTGAATCAATTTATTGTAAACAAAATGTACCAAAGAATTTTGTAAATAAAATGAAATAATTGTACAATATAATTTATGCAATTTAATCTGTCATTTAATGGATGTAAGCTGTATGTTTGTTGACAGATATTTTTATCATGTTGTATTGCATCTAAACTGGTGGAATATGAAATGAAGACCATTGTTTATTTTGTCTCCTTTTGAATTTTTAAATGTCATGTTTAAACTATACTTTCTAATCAGTTATTTCTGAAAAATCATGTTATAACCCTAGGTATTTGAATAGCTTAATTGTACCTGGGGAAGGTCAAGTGATACTGTTTTGGTGTTTTTTGTCAATTTATGATACTTTTTTTTCATATCTTGGGACCCTATGATTGGATTTTGTTGAAACTTTGCCTGAAGGTATATAGAGGAATCATATTTGTCATAATCCATCAAATGCTGTCCACCAATGTATAATAGAATAATGGCCCTTTGTTACAAACTAGCCATTTTATATTCGAATACATATATTGTCACTGAATCCCATTTTATTGAGACTTTTGATGGATTAATATAATGTGGAAGGGAATTATGCATAATATTTCTATGTATAGCTTATAGGTTAGTTGGTCATGACAAGTAATTGATCTTATTAATTTTGAGGTCAAGGTTATGGTCTCTGTTAATGCAAATAACTTGTATTATCAATAAATTGATAACTTGGAGTCCTAGTTTTTTAATTTAATGGTTTGTTTGTCATGCCAAGTAGACCCATATAAATTTTGATGTCAACAGGTCAAAAGTTAGTCACAGTGACCTTTAATAAAAAAATTGTCCAATCACTAATTAGGGAGTGCTTTAGCCTAGTGTCCTCAAACTTGGTAGATGGGTTGGTCATAATAAGTAGCTGAATGCTATTTTTAAGATCAGCAGGTCAAAGTTAAAGGTCACTGTGACCTGAAATGCAATAAATCCAAAAACCCTTGTTCAATAACTGGCAAATGTTAGACCTAATGTCTTCAAATTTAGCGGGTTGGTTAATCATGACAAGGGCATGTCAATGACCCATATTGATTTTGAGATCAATAGGTCACAGGTAAAGGTGAGTGTGACCATTAATGCACAGTTTTCATTTTCTTGGAGCAACATCACTGTTCTGGATAGGGTTACTTCACATCTGTTTTCATTCTGCCATCCAATTCTGTTTGCCTGCCAATTTAACCAATTTGCTTGTTGATTTCTGCTTTCCACATTTCAACTATCCATTTTGATGCTGACTTAAAGGAATGTTTTATACAGTGTTGTAGGGCAGTGTCTTACCTACAGTAGGTTTTTAAACTAAAGGCTTGTTTGACATCTTCAATGTAGTGTGCATTGCAAAGAGTTAAACAAGGTGACATTTACTTATTTTAACTGAAATGTTTAAGTGTGATGTCGAGGTCAGTAGATTCATTAAATAATGCAAACATACAATCTTGGTTGTTGTATTTTATTTCTTCTGGTTTCATCCTGCATTTATCATTGTCATGTGTTAAGGATTGAAGAAATATTTGATGGTTTTCATTTGGGATGGACAACAGCTGGGTTGTTTCAAGTTTGTGAAGCTCAAAGGGCTTCACGTTTACTTTAAACAATCCAGCTGTTTTCTAACCAATTACCAATTCTGTCCTTATATAAACACACATAAATACTCTCATTAATGCAAAAATTATGAGGAGAAATAGTGGTATTAGGGTTTTTTGGAATGGCTGTAAGAACAAAGAACAACCACATGGACAACAAAGCAACTGACGGCACGGTTTTCTAGCAGCAACTTGTGGCAAAATTTGCATGCTTGTCGACGTCAAACGTCAAAAGATTGTGCACAGTCCAATAAATCGCGAGCGGCTTTTACTGTAGCCATGCCTTTTAAAGTAATATGTCACACTTATGTCACAGCAATTATGATTCTTTAGGTGTATATAGTCTAGATTCTGAAGCTAAAAATTTTGTCGAGGTAGGGCCGACAAGATATACTTTTTATTTTACGATTTTATTGAAGTTTATGGTATGTCTCAATGAAATTAGGTGGTCTGCAAAAATTATTTTATTGCGAATCCTGAAAAAATAAGGGAGATAACTCTGATATAGAATTATAAGTTAACTTTAAAATATTTAGATAGAATGACGAGTTGCATTGATATCAGTCCAAATTTTAGTATCAACATTAGTTTTGATATGATCTAGCAACCATTATTTATTTAAGATGTATTATTAGCACATAATATTGGACTAAAATGTAATTTAAGACATTTTTGTTGGTAAAATATACAAAGAAAACACACCTATTTACGATTTTCCCTATTTTATGAGTTAAGAAAATTATCTGTTCATATCACTTGTAAATCTATATACAGATATTTCACATAACTCTTCTAAACATTAATTTAGATGTTTGAGAAGACATTTTATATTGAAGAATATGCGTTATTGATGATAAAACCTTAAAATTGTGTATACAATTACCCCACCCACACCATTATAGCAAGTATTCTTTTAATAAAAACTTAAATGGATAATCAACACATTTTATGTTAATTTATTTTGTTATTTACAATGTATATAGAGTATGATGTGCTACAGTTAAAGAAACAAACCGGAAAGGAAATCATTTGTATATTAAACACCAAATAAAAGGGGTTAATTCAAGAAAATATAAATATATTTTCTAATATGATAATTTGGTGACACATTTTGTCGAAGTTCAGATGTCTCCAATAGATCTGTTTTATTCTTATTTACATGTTTTAATGTCTTTAACTTCTTGGAAGTAATCCCCCATACTCATAAAAAGGCACTTCTTAAATAACAGCATCAACACATTTGTATTCTAATACGATTTGAACATCCTAACAAGTTATGCATATCAGAGTGCCTGTTGCATTTTTTAAAGTCACATAATGACGTATAACAGCATAATGTTAAATTAGCCGGTTTATTAACTGAATACAGATGGTTACTAATTTCTTGAAAAAAAGGTGAAATAATTAAACATTAGATTAATATTACTGTTATTTTGAAACGCATGTCTTATGAAGATTTTTCAGATGTTTTGTATTATGTTAAGTTAACCTTTACTAAATTACAAGAAAATTGCGGGTATGTATCTTTAAATAATGAAATACAATGAGATCTGGCAAACTTAACTTCTTTTCCTGCAGGAAACAGTTTTCAACTTCCTTACATATGGTTGCATTGACGAATGATAAGTTCCCATATTGAGGGTTGCACTAATCTTAGAATAAGTCTGGGTAATTATGTTTCATATTGAAAGGTGCCACAACATTTAAGAAGCTAGGCATAACTTTATAAAAGTCTATACATTGTTCTCATCTCATCATGCCAAAACGGAAGTAAGATTACAATCTTGTTGGTTGTAAGTAAAACATAATGTTGTATTGCCTGTAAATGTTTTCATTTTTACAAATTTTGAAATATAATGGCACATTTTGAAATTTCTAGCTTAAACCAGGTGCACAATTAAACATGATGGTCAACATACCTGTTAAGTTTCATGATTGTGACTCTCATACGTTTTGAGTTATGTGCGACACAGGTTTCGTAAGTACGAAGGGACGGATGGACAAGGGCATCCTATAAGGCCCTCCTCGTTCAGAGTGGGGGCATAAAAAGGATGCAGGATCCAAGAATTAGAATAACCACTCTACGAAGGAATCTGGACCCTTTGTTCTGATGACAATGCTTTCCCTACTAGGATCCTCAGCCCTATTATTAGAGTTAACTATAGCAATTAGTTGGCTACTTGTATTGTTAAAGAATAATATCTTTCAGACCCAGGCCCTCACTCCATTACAAGGGTAGTGCTAGTATTCAGAAGGGAGTGCAACAATTTGACAGGAGTTGGAATAAGTTTAAAATACTATTATCAACTACAAGCTGATAGTATAAGGGCCTATTATTTTCATATCGCTGTTCCTAGGTTCTTGGTCCCTGGCAAATGTTAGGTTTATGAATACTTTTCTGTTTGGTCTACTATGCTACTCTTGATGCAGTCCTACCCAAAGAAGGGAGTACATGTACTACCATGAATGGCTTCAAATTGCGTTTCTGTCAATTTCAAAGAATATTTATGACCAACTTGCTACTTCAACGTTTCTATTCAAGCTCAGAAGGGGTTAAGCATTTTTTCTAGGACTGACACCTCCCTTTTACAAAGACTTAGGCCATATTTAAAGCAAAGCGACTGTTGAGACAATAACTGGTAACAGAAACACATAATCTCCATGAGGTTCCTCAACCAGATTCAAGCTTAGTATTTTTAAAACCAGTTCCATGTCAATGACAATGGATTCATTGTTTCAAGCAAAAACGAATGATCAAGATGAAGCTGTAATAATTTAACACAACAAACCATAGATATGAAGGTTTTTTTGTTTTTCACTTATTGAGACTTCTGTCCAAATGGAACCATCCTTATTTATTGGAAGTACTACCCATAGATGGACCCCCCCCCCCCCCTTACCCTTAGACTGTCGTTCAGAAGCTTGAAAACTTTGTCTAGGACCAGTGCGAGTATGTCTGAGTATAGTTTAAGTGTCGCACTAGCCACAAGCATATTTATCAATAGCCATAACAAACATGTATTAAAAACTCCCTTGTGCTATTTCAAATGAGCTCTAAAGCAGAAGCAGTCAATGGAACACTTTAAAAATATTATTTAGGTAATTTCCAAAATAATCTTTCAACCAAATGTTAACTAAAAAAATTAGTTTGATGTCGTCATATTATCACTGCTCATTTACTTGTATTTGTTTTTTATTTAAATTTTTTTTTAATTTCGTGTGCATTGATTGCATTTAGAAAGTAGAAAAAATAAATGAGTTTTAACACAAATATTGTTTAACTCAACATGTACGAAAGATTTAATAGAATGATTCATACAACTAATAAAGAACAAGATTTCAAACTGCCACAAAACCGTCAGAGAGCAGAAATTGTTTATTTGTTTAAGTTTTGGAAATTAAAGACCCATAACTCCTCAGTGACTTGACTAATGTAATCTTGGTTGTAACCATACATAGCTGAGATCTTATTGTCTTATTATTTTAAACAGTCGGACGAATTTTAGTGATAGTAAATATAGGTATTGTTTGGTATAGATGTAACTTGTTAAATATTTCCACTTGAAGGGCATATCTCAAGAGTGACAATCTGACTGGCTGTCAAACTTGTCTAAGATATTATGTACATACATATTCTCACTAAGTTTGATGAAGATTGTCATTTTAATTAAGAAAGCAACCACTGCTTATTTGATTTCAAAAATGGCAATGAAATATCAATGAATCCAACGCCATTGCTGCAATCTAGAATATCTTGTTTAGATATTAGCAGACATATTATGCCCACAGCATTCTGACAAACTGGGGCCTTGGGCAGTTCTAATTTGGTTAAAACAGCCATAAGAGGACACTATCTATCAAAGCTATCTGCAAGTTACTGAACTGGATATGTTTACCTTAAACATTCTAAGCAATTTGTTGAAGATTGTCGAGTTAAAATGTGGAGGAGTTAACCCGTCAGATTGGTTCAGTCACTATAGAGTTTTTGCTTTTTAATTACTAATTTGGTCCAAATTAGTAATTAAAGGACAATAACTCCAGTCTGACTGAAGTAATCTGACAGGTTATTAAATATTTTGGAGTCGTAATCACTGAAACCAAGTTTTGCGAATACCAAATAAGTATTATTGCCACAAGAGAGTTGATAACATTTTGTGGACTTTTCCTGCAACCGACGAGTCTGTATGTAATGTAATGGGGAAATTATATTTATAATTTTCCGCATCATATTATAGGTTATTTATATACGCCAAAATTTAAAAGTTTATTTCTTAATATTCTTAAAAGGTTGTAGGATTTTATTTTATTAGGTTTCTTTTAAAAGTTTAAAAGTGTTTCAGCATATAAGGTCATAAAATGTACATGTGTCATTCATTTATCTAACTGTCAAATGACTTTTCATCTTCATGTATTTGTGACTTGCTAATAGCTTTTATGTCGTTTTGTTATTATTATAAAACATGACTGCACGCATATATCTCGAGTGAACATCGCAAATACACCTTAAAAACTGTCATTATGTCAAAACCGTCTCGGGAGATTCTAAATAAAAGCTGGGCTAAGGACGGCGTTTTGACAATTCTCATTCGAACTCTTTTGGCAAGGGGAACTCTAAATTACTAAATTATTATAAGGGGAACTTATGTCAGTCGGGATATATGCAAACAGAAATTATTGTTAAATTATTTGCTTACAGAAAACTATTCAGAAACTTTTAATATAATTATGTGTTCAAGAAACTTAGAAAGTCGAAAGTAAAACTATTTAGAAACCTTGATCAGTGTTCGTTTAATATACACCTGGGATTAATTACTTACTACGCTACAAGAGCGATTTTGGTGCCAGTGCCAGGATTCTTACTTCTAGAGGTCGTCGCGGAACACCGAGGAGGAAAACTACTATACGTCACGCCGAAAAGTAAGGTTAGCAAACCGGTTATTGTTCTTTTTGCTCGTTACATTTAATTTCTACATAATGGCTGAAGCTAATAATATAGAACAAGTTTTTCAAGATTTGGCTACTCAATTAAGAAATGTTTCCACCACAGTATGAACTCAAGGCGTAGGGCAAGTTGTACCTAAATTTGATGGAAATTCTAAAGAATTTAAATATTGGATAAAATCAATTGAAAAATATGCAGTTTTAACAGGCTTAGATGATGAAAGAAAGAAAATGGTTTGTTATCAGACCGCAGTAGGACCCGTATCAGATTTTACTTTAAGGTTCCTTAATGACAACGCAGGTTGTACATGGGTAGCGTTAAAGAATGCATTGACAACTAGTTTCTCAGAAGTTCAAGATGCGCAATATGCGGCCTATTTATTAAGAAATGTCAAACAAAAACCTGGCGAAAACATAACTTCGTATGTAGAACGATTATTATCATTAATAGATGACGCTTATGTAGCACCGAGACAAGATCAAAATCAGCAAGCAAATTTAGATATTATAGAAAATGAAATCATAGGCATTTTTATTGATGGACTAGCTGAAAATTCTTTAAAAATGAAAGTAATGCGTGATAATCCAACTACGTTAGAAGCTATAAATTCAGCCAAAAACGAACAAAATTTGCGAGCGAGATTCAAATTAAGATTTGGCACGTCAAATGATTCACAAAGTAATTCTGCCCCCGAGCCTATGGAAGTCGATCATGTTAGGCCTCAAAAATGTCAATTTTGTCAAAAGATAGGACATAACATTAAAGATTGCAGAAAACGTTTGAAAAGTATTCAAGCAGTTTCGGCCGAAACAACTCAAAAAATGAATTGGCAAAAATCTCAAGAAAATAAACAATTTACTCCAAATAATTGGAAAAGTAAAATGGACTGCTGGAATTGCGGTAAATTAGGACACTTATGGCGAGAATGCCGAAGCGCACCGCGAAATAGATCAACCAAAACTCAACCTTTAAACTAATTAATTCCTGTCATAAAGAAGTCGATGGTAGGAAAAACGGTTTGTCAACATATAATATAGCGTTAGCAGGTAATCCAAATTCATGTAGCATTAGAGTAGGAAAATATGAAAATTAGAACACTTGTAGATTCTGGAGCGGAAGTTTCATTAATAAACCGCCGCACTTATAATTTATTTAAAAAGAAATACCAATTAAAAAGAAATCACAATATATCCTTGCAGTCTGTTGGGGGAAATGCATTGAATGTAGAAGGGTTTGTAGAAATTCCTTTCAAAATTGGCGGTGTTTTACTGAAGCATAAATTTTATGTAGTATCAAATGTGAATCGAAGGGCAATTTTAGGAAGATATTGGCTTATAGATAACGGGGTAAGATTGTATTTTGACCTCGGGTGCCTAAGGGTTCATGATACGTACGTCTCTTTAGAAGAGGATATTCATATAAATTCAATTGTTAGGCTTCAGAAAAGCACAGTTATAAAACCCCAAAGTGTACATATTGTAAATGGAAAATTAAATAAAAATAGCAAATTTGAAAAATCAAAAATATACGAATTGAAGAGTGTCGAAGATGGCTATCTAAGTACCGAACCGGGCTTAATGGTAGCAAATTCGGTATTCAAATTAAGGGGACATAGACAATTTCCCGTCATGATTGTAAATACTACAACTAGGACAATGCGTTTACGACAAGGGTGTCCCATAGCAACAATCGAACAAATTGACGAAGAAAACATAGCATCTGTCACAAGTACGACCAAAGATTTATCAGATAAGACATTAAATAAGGAATCAAAAATTGATCTAAGCGAGAAAAAAACACCCCCGGAGCACTATGATTATGTAAAAGGCTTGGTCTCAGATAATCAAGATATTTTTGCAAATAATGACTCAGAGCTCACTCAAACTAATACAATTAAAATGAAAATACCCACAGTTGATCATGAACCGATAAAACAACGTCCTTACAGAGTACCACTAAATGACAGGAAAATTATGAGTGACGCAATTGATGAAATGTTACAGGCTAAGGTAATTAGACCATCGCGCAGCGCGTATGCTAGCCCAGTGATTCTGGTTCACAAGAAAAATGATAATAGCAAAAGATTCTGTGTGGATTTTAGGAAATTAAATAAGGTGACTAAAACATGTTCATATCCTATACCAGTTATTGATGACATTTTGGCCACTTTGGGTGAATCAAAATTATCACTTCACTTGACTTACGAAGTTCGTACTGGCAAGTGCCTATCGAAGAATCAGACAAAGAAAAGACCGCCTTTGCCACTTTTAGGGGCTTGTACGAATTTAATGTCGTCCCCTTTGGCTTAGACATCAGTCCTGGGGTCTTCCAGGAACTCATGGCATTAGTCTTAGAGGGATTAGACTTTGCTGTCGCATACCTGGATGATATCTTAATCCATAGTGCCACACTCGAAGAACATAAGCGCCATATAGATATCGTTTTCCAAAGGCTACGGGAACACAATTTAAAGCTTAAGTTAAAGAAGTGCCAATTCCTACAGTCTGAGACTGAGTACCTAGGATTTATAATTGACAAAGATGGCATCAGACCCAACCCTAACAAGGTCAAAGCAATTAGGTCGCTCCCTATCCCTAAAAATGTTAGAGACGTTCGTAGAGTCATAGGTGCAGCAAGTTTTTATAGACGCTTCAAACCCTCATTTTCACAAATAGCAGAACCATTGATTAATTTAACTAGAAAAAAAATACACTTCAATTGGACTCAAGAATGTCAAGATAGTTTTGATAAGATCAAAGAACAATTAACAGCAATTCCATCTTTAGCTTACCCTGATTATTATTATTATTATTTATTTTGGTATAAGTAAAACAAAACATGGCAGAATACATACAAGTCATACAAAGAAAGAACAATAAAAAAAAAAATTCAATGTCATGACATGCAGTAATGGAAAAACCATGTAATGCCCACCAATACCAGGGATAACACAAAAAAGAGAAAATGATTCCTCTTATTTCCATTGTGGTCCCTGATATTGGAGGCATGACACAGAAAGTCATGTTTAGTAAGAAAAAAATTAAATATTGCTCTTCTTTGAAAATAACAGTAATTACAATGTTATATAAGTAAATATCGAACAGATTGAGATCATTATCACAACTACATATATCACAGTCAAGGTGTGTATCACAAAAGCCATTCAGAATCACGTGACTTAAAATAAAAAAATAGGTCATTTAAAATTATAAGATACATAGCCTCAACATTGAGACTTACTAAATAAAAATATATTAATTAAACCTATACTCCTTTATAAAACAGAATGAAAATAAAACTACTGTTTGAATATATAAATTTAAAAAATTAAGAAGTCATTAAATAAGTTTTAACGGCACATTTAAAAGCCCGAAGACAGTCAATATTCCTGAGATCCTGAGGAAGGTTGTTCCACAACGACACCCCATTGTACGCAAAGGACTTTTTTCCAAAGCTTCCAAACTTTGGCAAACGAAATCTACCGGTGTCGGTAAAAGTAATATTGTTTAAAGAATTTGCATCAGAGTGGGCAGTCACTCTAGATCTTGTACAGCGGTCATGGAAAGAAGTAAGTGGAACAAAATGCTCTTTAAGGTATTCAGGAGCAGAACCGTATTTAATTTTATGAACGTGACAAAGAGTGATCTGATCAACTTTCTTAGATACCGATAACCAATTTAGTAACTTTAATTCCTCAGAACCTATATGAGACCTAGAACCAAGATTTAACATGAAACGAGCTAATTTATTTTGTGTAGTTTGAAGCCTATTTTTCCAGTACTGTTTCAAACTTGGGTACCAAGCAGAGCAAACATAATCATAATGACTTTGAACTAGCGACATGACTAAAAGTTTCCTTGTATGAAAATTAAGGAATTGTCTTTTACGGTACAAAAATTTCAAACGAGCATTAGCTTTGCTAACAACAGACTTTGCTATGTCATCACAAGAAAGATGTTGATCCAAAGTAACGCCTAAATATTTAACTTTGTCGGTGGACTGAATATTAGTTCCGTTGCAAACAATATTTAAACTGCTCTTTGATTTTATCTTAGGTTTTGATCCAAAGAGAATAGATTCAGTTTTTCCGAGATGCAGTGAAAGTCTGTTATCAACAAGCCATTCGCTTACTCGTTCCATATCCTGCGATAAAAGACATTCAATATCGCCTAAATTTTTGCCAGAAACCATGATCCCAGAGTCATCAGCATATAATAAAAGTTTGTTATTGACTACAGCAGACATGTCATTCACATAATTATATTAAAAACAAAAGAGGACCCAGAATAGACCCTTGGGGTACCCCACATGTTATATTGGCTTGATTTGAGTGAACACCAGATACATCAACTAACTGACTTCTATCTGAAAGGTAGGACTGAAACCAACGGACTGCATTGGAACTAAGACCAATCGCTTCCAGTTTCATCAGAAGAATACTGTGATTGACGGTGTCAAATGCCTTCTGTAAATCTAGAAGGATATAAACAAGCCTTACATACTGTATGTAGATGCGTCAGATAGCCATGTTGGCGCTTGCTTAACACAGAAAACTGATTTGCCTGAGGCAGATGATAATAATGAAAGACCAATTTATTTCTTATCACATAAACTTAGTGACACTCAACGCAGGTGGAGCACAATTGAAAAAGAGGCATTCAGTATACACTATGCTCTACAAAAACTTGATCATTATTTGCATAATGCAGAATTTAAAATAATGACTGACCACAAGCCTCTGCAACATTTATTAGATTCTCCAATGCAAAATAAGAAAATTCAGTTATGGGCATTGTCTATTAGTGGTTACAACTGTAAGATTGAGCATCTTCCAGGGAAAACAAATGTAATCGCTGACTTCTTCTCCAGGCCGCCCGAGTCTGAAACGATACAATCAGAGTCTGATTTTGACATTGAACCGGAAATACATGATAATACTTACAAAATTTCTGGAACAAACGCAAAATCTGTTAAGACAATTGAATCTATCAAAAAGATTGAGGCTATAAATTCTAATGACATAGATCCAAAACAATCAGCTAATAAAGAGTATGAAAAACAGGATTCTTTTGTGGAACCTGTGGCTGAAATTGAGGGATTAAATTTACAATTTGAGCAACAAAAAGATACTTCAATTGTCCAAATCAAAAATCAACTCAAACATGGGGATCCTAGTAAGGCTGAGTTCAGGAAATACTTAGAAGTCGATCAAGTATTATATTACTTATCAAATCCTGATGAAGAACCTATTATGAGACTTTATGTCCCCGCTCACTTAAAGGGCTTGGTCATCAAACAATATCATGATAACAGTGGACATCCGGGCACTCAGCGTATGTTTGCCACAGCAAAAACTAAGTATTTTTGGCCAAATATGTTCAAAGATTTTCAAGCTTATGTCTCGACCTGTGTCGACTGTCAAACTAGAAATCTTACAAGGGTTAAGGCTCCACTAAGAGAAACAAATATTGCGCCTTTTCCGTTTGCAATAGTTTCAATAGACGTATGCGGGCCTTATGAACAAACACTTAGTAACAATAGGTAAATAATCTGTTTCATAGATATGTTCAGTGGTTACCCAGAGGCATTTGCTGCCCCTGATAAAAGTACAAACACTATAATAGACTTACTTCTGAATGAGATTTATCCTAGATATGGCTGTCCGTTGCAAATCATTCATGACCGAGGGACTGAGTTCACTAGTTCAGCATTCAAAGAAGTTCTGAAAGAATTAAACATTGATAATGTCTCATGCACAGCTTACCATCCAGAAAGTAATGCTAAACAAGAACGAATGCATAGGGTGTTACATGACATTTTAGCAAAACGAGTCCAGGGTAACACTAGGGAATGGGACATTCATCTCAATATGTCATTAGCAGGAATCAGACACAATGTCTCTTCAAGTTCTAAATTTTCCCCCTTTTATTTGGTTTACAACAGAGATCCTATTCTACCAATTGACAATCTACTTCGCCCTAGAGCTAAATATCATGGCGAAGAGTACCATAAAATTGCTTTACAAGAACAGCATAAATCATTTCTTTTGGCTTATAGACATTTAAAACATTCAAAAAGAAAGCACAAACAGCAATTTGACAAAAAAGCTAAGGATATCAAGTTCGAAATTAACGACCCTGTCTATTACAAAAATTTTCAAAGAAAAAACAACTTGAAGACCGCTGGAAATCCCATTACAGAATAATGGAACAAAAAGGTCCTGTCACTTACTTGATCAAGAATCAGCTAGACAATTCTGTTGTTCAAGTACATGCCGATCAAATTAGGCTGGCTAATATCACTGAATGGCCAGAACGTAGACCCGTTACGGGTTACCCAAAACGAAAGGCAAATTATGTCGTTGCGCCTGATGACAGTTCATGTAGCTATGATGAATCAGATGCTTCTGATTCTGAAACACCAAACAATCAAAATACAGGTATATTACCGCAAAGTACAAATAGAATAAGACAAGTACGCGAAGACTCCTCATCAGAAAATTATATTCCATTAGCTCAATTACGTTAACATTTGAGGGAACGCAATCAGGAACAAAATAACGTACATGATTCAGAAAGTTCACAAACAGAAAATTCTTCAAATGAAAATTCTGACAGTGAAACATCACAAGAAACGAATTCATTTGTTGAAGATTCTAGCAATGATAAATCTGTTATGGAAGCAAAATCTGATCATTCTGCTTACCTGGATGAGAAATTTCAAGAAAGCACTGACGAGTCGCAGTCGGCAGACTCTATAGATACTGACGGTATGGACGTTGACTCCTTGCCTGACACTCCTGAAACTGTTAATCAAGATAGTTTAGAAATAGGTGTTATTACAGAATCAGTAACCCCAACAAACATTGCTTCAGCAAATTCATGTCCAATAAGTAGTTCAAATTCTCTGCTTAATGAAGAGAATAAATCAGCCCCCGATAAGTTTACTGATAACCAAGAAAATGACAAACAGAAATGTCTACAATTACTGTTAGGTCATATGGAACGCAGTAACTCAGATCTTATGCAAGGATTATTGAAAGACAATGCTAACCTAATGCAAGGATTACTACAAAAGTTCTTTTAATTAAAGAAAACAAAAAAAAAAAAAAAGAAAACAAACAAATAACAACAACGAACAAATATAAAACTGACTAGAAAATAATTATACAAAAAAAATGAAACTGTTCTGCTGATATATAATTTCATGAATTTGCATAGTTCATCAAGTTAAGAGAAACGCTATACGTTGTTGTTGACAAACCTTAAAATGAATTCACATGGAATAGGGGTGAGCTCCATTCCACTGTAAATAGCTTCAGTTGATAATGTTAATTGTACATTACTTTGTTTGCTTATTATATGACTTCAAGTAGAATCATATGACATAAATTGCTATGATTACGAGTAGAATCATATGACGTTAGCCAGCTTTGGGCTTAAGTTTGTTGTAGGTATTTGAATGTGTAAATATCTATTTAGAGTGTTGCATCATCACGCATTGCGATTCGCAAAGTAATTTTCAGTAATTACAATATGGCTTTTATTGTCTATTTTCAAAGACGTATAACCATAAAGCTTATTATGCTCACTTGTTGTTTGGCTTTTCTCGGTGCTATAGAAGTACATGAAAATGCTATCCTTGTTTTTGTTCTAAAAACAAAAATATTTTTGAGTTATACCGTTGAAAATTTATTTAATCCTATATTTAATGCATTGTTTTCTCTGCCCAGTCAACGTAATTATATTTCATACATAAAAATATACATTTGCAAACCGTTTTCTTAATATTTTTGTTTTTAAATATTAATATTTTTGTTTTTAAATTATTATTTCTTAAACTGACATCATCTTAAAGAAATTAAAAATGTTTCAGTTTAAAGAATAGGTAAACTACTTACCTGAGTTCAATCATTATGATTAAAACAATGGCTGTGCAGTCCGATTCTATGCCTTATCGTTCTAGTATCCTTGACCTTTCTTGCCGTGGTGGTACTTGATATCAAAATTCACTTTAGTTATTCCAAAAACACTTACTCAGCCAAGGTTAACGAGTAAACAAACAATGACAGTGCGCTAACAGGTACCCTGTTCGTACGGAAGAGTGACCTTCATGAAAACGAGGCAACATTGTCGATCAGCGAACAAGCTTCAACCAATCACATTGCAGATGACGTTTAAAAAAACTGCAGCTCCTTCATCCGCCGGAAGTATCCTGCCTTTGTTACAGTCAACAATCGCTAACAATCTCACATAGGTGACGTTTCATAAAACCAGTCAATCAAATCCCCGTCAAGAATCAGCCTCCAGCCTTTGATAACAACATCTTCGACAAAAGCAACTCCCTCTGGCCTTTGATAAGCAAAACTGCATCCTTTTCTGTCATAATAGTGATAGCAGTTCACCAGATTCGTCAAGAGTTCATCAAAGATATTCATCAATATGACATTTCATAACAACACTTACAAACAAAGAGACAGTAATTTTAAAAATCAAGAAGAGATTCAACGTGTAATACCAGAATCATAACCTTCAGCCATTAGCGACAATAATCACCCGAAGTTGAAACGTTTTCAAACACAGCAAGTTTCAAGACACACCTGCCCCCGGCGAGATGCAGCCTAACAGCATGAAAGAAGACACGCTTTCAACGGCCGCGATGCCTCGTTTGGTTCACCTGAAGATACCATTGATCCGGAGAGTACCTACATGAACTACACATGGCGCGGTGCAGTGAGGAAACAGTATTTTATGTCGTATTGTTCCATTGCTTTATTTTATTTATTTCTATATATTTCGCGTTCTCGGAATAATTGATAAGCAGTTTCTTCTACACGGGAGGTAACTCGATGGCGAACTCCTTAGTCGTAAAAGAAACTGGAAATATCGGAATTTAATCAAAATCAAACTTAATTTAAATATTTTCTTTTCTCTCATGAAGTTCGTTATTAATTTAGTTCTAATTATCAGTTCTGTAATTTCAATGGTTTGCCTTCCGTGAAATATGAAGGAAATCGGGAAAATCAATTTTTCCTAAAAAAAAAAATAAAAATATACGTATATATAAGAATGCAAATTGTTATTGTATGATTACTTTGTTTTGTTATACGCAAATGATTTACATCTGCTATCTATTTTCAGAAATTTGTGTATTGCAAGAAAGAAAACCTAAACCAATGAAGCACAGGGACACGGAGCGCGTCACGGCAAGATCTATAACCAGAACAAATGATTGTAATGAATAATTGTAACTGTCTGGAATTATGAAATTGTGACTTTCATATATTGCCGTTATATATTATTAAGTGACTCTCTGCACTTACTTAATTTCTTATTCTCCTTACTGGGTAATTCTTATTCCAAGAATGATACTGCTGACTAACTTTGCTGTAAATTTATACGCGAACCATTAAATTAATTAGCTATTATGTTTTCCTGCACTTTTAATGAGCAAGTCATATCATTATTAGATAATCAAAATTCTCATTGTTAATTTCTCAGAGTAACGGACGTACTCTAAGTGTCAAAAGTTAATTGCATTTAGTGTCGTCAATTAAGACTTATTATTAGAAACATCTAATCATCGTCTAAATTTCACTTCCCTGACACAAAATATCTTTTCTTTTTTTTTGGTTTTTGGAAAAGAAAGGAAGGGATTTGTAATGTAATGGGGAAATTATATTTATATTTTTCCGCATCATATTATAGGTTATTTATATACGCCAAAATTTAAAAGTTAATTTCTTAATATTCTTAAAAGTTTGTAGGATTTTATTTTATTAGGTTTCTTTTAAAAGTTTAAAAGTGTTTCAGCATATAAGGTCATAAAATGTACATGTGTCATTCATTTATCTAACTGTCAAATGACTTTTCATCTTCATGTATTTGTGACTTGCTAATAGCTTTTATGTCGTTTTGTTATTATTATAAAACATGACTGCACGCATATATCTCGAGTGAACATCGCAAATACACCTTAAAAACTGTCATTATGTCAAAACCGTCTCGGGAGATTCTAAATAAAAGCTGGGCTAAGGACGGCGTTTTGACAATTCACATTCGAACTCTTTTGGCAAATGGAAATTCTAAATTACTAAATTATTATAAGGGGAACTTATGTCAGTCGGGATATATGCAAACAGAAATTATTGTTAAATTATTTGCTTACAGATACGTCCTGTTTGCCAAACTGGCTTGTAATAAATGGCTTGCTCTTAAGTATGAAATTAAATGTATATAATCTGACCTGGATGGTTATTGGTGTTTAACAAGCTTTTTCAGAGAATATGTGCTATAATTCCTTTCTCTAAGTTAAAAAATCACTAAAAATATCACTTTCTAGCAAACAAAAATGGGACATAAGTGATTTACATTATCTTTCAATAAAATAAAGGGGAATAACTCTTGTTTTTCACACATAATATACATAAGTTGTTCACCTTTGACTTAAAATTGCATCTTGCAACTTATTTGACAAAGTTTCAATGAAGACAGAAAAAAATCTTTATATTATATGTCATATCATTGAGTTTATCAGTTTTTTTGTTGATTTTTTTTGTATGATTTGGCATGAGTTATCTCCCCTTATTTTCCGACGATTCGCAATAAAATTTTCTTTGCAGGCCAGTCCAGATTGTTTGGCCATATAATAGGCTTTATTTTGGTACCAAAATAAAAAGTATATCTTGTCGGCCCTACCTCAACTCATTTTTGAGCCCTTTTGGACTTTCAGAATCTAGTCTAATAAGGCTTCCACTGAGAATGAAGTTTAAGTTTAAATATTTAAAAATTAAGTTAACTGCATCAATTTATAACTGTAGGTATGTTGGTTTCCATAATTAGAGATGACTGCAAAAATCTTTTAACTGTTAGTCAAGTATTTAAAAAATTGTAGAAACAGTATTGTATTGGCTAGAAATAACATTGCATTGGATATTTTGCATATTGTTTCCTGTTACCAAGGTTTTGGAATAACATATTTTAAGCTGTTATTAAATTAATCCAACTTGGTCTGTAGTTTGATAAAAGTAAAGCTTGGTTTGTTTTAAAATGGGCAGATACTTTCTTGTTTGAGTTGACACACGAAAGACAAAAATATCATAATAGATGAGCCACCGACCACGACAAATATGAAAATATTGCAGGCTTGATCTGAGTGAGCGTGTTCATGGGCGGTAATGAAAAAAACGTATTACTGCTCACGCCGCCTAGTCCCGGGTTAAGCAGAACTCAATATTAACACCAACAAACAGTACAAATTCATGTTCAGCGGCGTATAGTCACCAGATTAAAGACTCCAGCAGACTGGTATTTTAGTTTATTGTGATGATAAGCAAATCTGTGGGTTTATTTTTAAACATTTGGGTTGTTTAAATTGTGTACAATAAATCCGTATCCCACAGAGTGGTTTTCCGATTCACAAATTTTGCAGTTGCTTGTGTTCTATGCGACGTCATTCCTATTGGAAAATTTTAAAGCAAATTATTGCAAAATTATGATGACAACTTTTTAAGTTCTTATAAATATTATAGATTTGGATATTATCCGATCATCCTAAATTATACTTCCTTCTTGTTAAATTTTGCCCTTGGCGTTATCTGTGACATGCAGGATTTGTATTCTCAGATCCCTGTCAAAATTCTATTCTGTTCAGTTTGTCGTGTTCCGCCGCTTTCAAAATTACTTCTTCATCTAATTTCAATGTCACGGTAAATCACAGTCACAGAAGCTACTTCAGCTCTGTAACGTGTACTGTGGTATCAATACATTTCGCGCAGAAGACATAAGTGACATTTTCGCGTGGGTATAAATTCACGCAGTTAAACTTGTGCTATTCCAATTTCCAGGAATCGGAAATCTTCCTGAATATATACTAGGGACACCATACATATGATGACAAATTATTTTGTTTATTAAAGCAAGCAATAAACAAAAAGTGTTGCAAAAGGCGAAAAAACGCGGATATATAGAAATATCGTATATTTGATTAATAATATATACTTTTAAGCAAGCAATAAACAGAAAAAGTTTGAAAAAGATAAAGTGAAAGCAATTCTCAAGCATTCACCATATGTTGCATGTCTTATTTACAGAAACATCAATGGAAATAGTAAAAGTAATTCTCTAGCATTCTTCATTTGCAACATCTTTTCGTAACTGAACATCCGTACACAAGTTATTGTAATTCCTTATATGGAGTATCTCGTCATTACTTCAACATCCATACACAACACACAAATACACCAGAAATAGTAATAATTGTTATAAAGATGAAAGAATTGGATGGCTGTATAGCAATACTCTATAAACTGATTGGCACTATAAAAATTATAAGCATAATGCTGATATTCTAATGATCGCCGTACATTTTGTTATAATATGTTTGTAGGATTATAGAGCTCGGACGAGTTTTCGTTTAACTACGAAGACCATGATCCAACACGTTATGTCTATTTATCCACGTTGTCATACCAACTGGGTTTAATTCGATAACTGTCAAGAACTCGGGCTATGTTATGACTGCTTCGCAATATGAGCTAGACGCTATCTTAATGACGTTATATCCTGAATGTTGAATTGCGAGGTTAAGCGTATAAAGCCTTGCTGATATAATTATGCGTTGAATGCTGTGCTGACGTGGTTATGCCTTGACATTAACCGGATGTGACACGGTGACGGCGGAGATCTGTAGACTGTTGAAGTACACAGTGATCTGTTTATCCCCAGGCTTTACCGGAGTCATCTTGAAACATCCCGTGAACGTTTTCTTGGCGTCCACATTCCTGCAGAAATACATGAAAAGGAAACTTTGAAAGCCACCGAACACGACAAATATAAAAATTGTGCAGGCTCGATTGGATTGAATCTGTTCATTGGCAAAAGTGAAAATGCATATTACTGCCCATGCCGCCTAGCCCCGGGTTGACCGCAACTCAATATTTTCACCAATAAACAATATAATTTCGATTCATCCCAAGTTTTTAATGAACGTAATACAGATGAACAAAATTATGCCAAAATTACATAATTATAATAATGGATACATCATATAGTCTTTCTAATGTCTTCCATTTTTTGAGTGAGGCGGTAAATGTACATCACTCATAACCATGCCTTTGAATATTATATTACAAATTACAAAATGTTCACATAAAAAGGATTGCTGTTTGCATCACAAAAGTTCGTCCGAAAAGGTGAAATATGCATACAAGGAATTGCCACACCCAGAAAACACAGCCTCCCCACGCAGCCAAAGAGTAGAGAGGAAAAGAGAGCATGGGTTTATCAAATGATAAAGTGATCAAATAAAAAGGTGTTTTATACTCGCCGTTCGTTTGGATGAACCTATTTGTGAACAGAAGTGTAAACAGAAAACTACTGTCCTAACACATTGATCATGTGAAATCTACATATATTTTGAACAAACAATCAACACTTACGATTGAGGATAAATGACGGGCCTTTGATGTCCAGGGCCTTCCACTCTTAGTTCACACTTGGTCAAGGTCACTGCAAGTGGGTTCTCAAAAGAGACTTGCACTTCGAACTCCTTACCAACACAGCATTGGTCAGGTGCCTGTTATGTTAAAACAAAACATTTGTAATAAACACAGTTGTGTCAAATTCCTTCTTTATTACCTAAAGGCAAAATGCAGTCAGCGAGTGTACTCTATTTATCAGCGGCTAACACCAACAATTAGGCTGTGTTAAAAGAACAATTACGAATTATTTAGCATTAAATCTAGGGAATGCTAAATCAGTTTAACGCTTTACCTTCCCAGCCTTGTTGTTTGTTTTTTTTTGTCATTTGTAAGAGCAGTAAGCTCACTGATTCTCAAGTTATCTAAACGTTAAACCATTAATTGAAGTCTATTATTGGTTTATTTTTCTTGACAGGTGTGAACTGTAAGTTCTTCTTACACAGTGATCAGACAAGACACTTCGATGTTTTTATTTTCGGCAGAAACGCAGATATAATTTCCTCTTAATGCTAAGAAATGCATGTTCGCTTCAAGAGTAAAACCTGTACATTTGACATACGTACAACCATGTTCCCGTCACTAGCGTTATTTCATTTAGACTGGTGCCCAAGGTTATAAAACTGAGCATGGAAATCAGTCTCAAATGTCAAGCATCTGATTGGCTGAAATGGCGAGATTTGAGACTGGTTTCCAATCTCAGTTTTATAACCTCCAGCCTGGTTCTCTGCGATTTACAACGACCTCGTGTCAATATTTGAATAACAGCTGATAGCGACCATACAGGGGAGTCAATAGCAAGATTAATTGTCTTATATCTTTATTCTTTAAGTTTTATTTTTGAAAGTCTACAGAAGCAAGAATACTGTTAAATGTCTATGAAATATTTTATAACCTTCAAACACTGTCATTTTCACTCGCTATTATCTGTAGACATCAGCTTTCTTTAGTTTCTAAGCTCAGATTTGCTGTGTGGTTGTCAAGTGTAAAATGTAGGTAGGCGGAACGGTATCGACAGATCTCAAAACAAAAAAAACTAAAAAAAGTACATATTATGTATATTTTTTAAATTCTGGTACCTTGATAGTGAGATGTGGTTTACGAAGCCTGAAATCTTTAAGGTCGGCAAAAACCTGCTCTGTTTCGGTGACCATCAAAAGACAAGAACTCTTAAACATGAAATGATCTGTCGTTTTATCCAGGTACTCATCGACCCCAATCTTTATAGGAACGATCTTCTCTATAAGAATAAACGAAACAAGAACAATAAAAAGAGACAATTACACTAAAATGACAAGACTTTATTGACTAAATTATTATTATTATTATTATTATTATTATTATTATTATTATTATTATTATTTACAAGACTAAACAAAACAAAGTAAGAGTTATTTATAAAGAAATGATATTAACATTTGTCTAAATAAGTGAAAAGGCCTATCGAGAATAGCCACATTAAGAAAGCACAGCTGCATCACACAACTAAAACGAAAAGAGGACAAATAGGGAAAAAAGACATCACAAACAATAAAAAAGAACCCGAGGGGTTACCGCCTTTGATAAGTAAGTCGTTTCCAATAGCCTAGAATTAGCAGAGTCTTGGGATTTTATTACCAGTGTATATTAAAGTCTTGAATAAACTTATCCACTCTATTTGAACACGGATAGTTTTGAAATTCTACACGAACTAGGGTATAAACCTTGCTTTATATGTTGTTTTTTCATATTTGGTAACGAACAAACAGTAGCAAGATGGTTTATTAGCTAATTTGCAGATTCTAACTGTGTTAAGTATGTTAGTGTACATTTACAAAGAAAAAAAACAGTGTTATTGAGCACTTCAAGTGGAATATTTTATTAATTTACTGTCAGTATACGCCAAACGATAAAGCTTTATCAGCTGGTCCCAATACAAATTTGGTTTTGAAAGTCAAAATTTCTCCTTTTTTTTTCTTTTGACACAAAGTTGAACAATGTCAAGTAGGAATAAATATATGGGTATTCTTTATTGAACGATTTTGACGATGTACTATAGGGTTTAAAATCAAAAGGATTAGGATTAGCATTTTCTAATCTGAACCGCTAAAATACAAGTCATATTTACCTTGTTTTCCTTTTAGTGTCTCTTTTGCGAGGCAGTGCTTTTTCACTTCTTGGAAAGCTGTACCGGTGTAATGCATGGTGGAGATCTTCAGGGTACCGTTCACTGTTCGGGTAGTGTCACTGGTATTTGCTATCTTTAGTAATATCTCCAAGGAGTCTCCAATAAACGAGTTGTCGGGAATCGTCAGGGTGAACGTTACGTCCTGATGTGATAGATAAAAAGAAGTGAGGGACAATGAAAATTAATGCGCAACCAATAGCCACTAGTTAAACTTTAAGGAATGTTTAATGTTATGTCGGAGAGATGGGAATTAAGACTTCAAACATAATTTAGAGAGAATGGGGTTTATATCACAACAAACAGAGAAAACAACAAATTATCGTTCTTGGGTACATATGTAGAAATACGTGAAAAAAGTGAAATATGCATATCAGGAATCGCCACACTCACAAAACACAGCCGCCCCACGCAGCGAAAAAGAAGGGAGGAAAAGCGAGCATGTTGAAATAAGTATGTTAATTAAAATAAGACGCCACAAACAATTAACGAAAAAGAGAACCCTTGGGGTTACCGCCTTGGAACGGTCAGTGGCTAAACAAATTGCCACTGGGGGGTTTAAACCAGGTTCTAGGGTGCACCAACCTCTCACTTGCCCCATCAGGTTCTCATATCAACAAACAAGTACAAATTGGTTTGGTGAAATTACTCCAACTCACCCATCAGCTTAACAATGTGTCATGCAAAACACACAAACATATATAAAAAATAAGAAGCTAATAGCATTGCAAAGCCAAAGGGGCGAGAACTCAATTATATTTTTGCCAAAGATATCGTGGAACTATATAGCATACTAACATTTAATGTTGTAATGTTCTAAGAAATTATTTTACCGCAAGGTTAATGTAAAAATTAATTAAAATGGATCAATTGAACTTGGAACCGTTATACGAAAATGGGTATTTACTTAGAATTTGCTTTTGAAAGATGAGAAGTATCTCGCTACAACACAATTTATTTCTGACAAGGAAAAATATTCTCGTTTTTTTGTAAGCTGGATTAAATAAATTACAATATGTTATATTAATTAATCTGTATAAGGTACACAATTGTTTTCTTTGATACTAACTGTCACTCTTAAGCCAGAAAACCCCCCGCACAGTCACGATTTTCTTCTTCATTACAAGACATAATTTTGTAATGGACTATTTGGAAATATCTTTTTCAATAAACATCTTTCTTACCAAGAGTTATTATCGACGTCACGAAGCGTCATTATAAGAACAGTTTTGGGTATTTTTCAGCGAAAAAACAACTTAATGCAAATCGATAGTTTAAAAAAATGTTTGAAATACCGAACTCCCAAACCAGATGTAGTACACAAGAACTACAAAATACTTACTGACCTAACCAGATGAAGTCAACAAGAACGACACACAATACTGACCAAACCAGCAGTATTTTTAAAAAGTAGACAAGAACTTCATAATACTTACTGAAAGAATCAAAACAAAAAGGACACTTCAAAACAACAAATGCAAAGCACAAACAACTGAAATAGGCATAGCTATTAACCTTATTCTTGACAGGCTCATACACGTCCTCCCTGGTGGACTTGAGGCTGGCTTGGCGGACTGCAGCACGCTCCTCTTCACTCCCTTGTTATAGACACCATGCAACATTTATGATACACTCTTATAGTAAAATACTAAATACTCGAAATAAACAGCTTTACTTATTAATATGATGATGGGTGTTTCATTGAAGTTAATGGACCAAAGAGCAAAGAACTGTCAAGTTAAGCTTTCACAGGGATGCCAAAACGTTTGGTTGATTTATACAGTGTAAATGGTGGAATGTGATAAAAATGATATTGCCTCTACTGGAGAGCGAACCCTTACCGTCACGACGACAGCGCTTAAAAATGCAAATTCCGACAACAATACCGACTGAGCTAGCCGGTACAACCCCTCCCAAAATGGTTGATCGGCTAACTCTGATAAACATTATCATCACCACAGGACATCTGTAACGGGTTATTTTACTGATAACAGTACTAACTTTTTGTATGGTTAGACTTTTTACGGCCGCCACACTGCACAAATAGCGATACTCTGAATTTCAAATGATATTGCCTCTACTGGGGAGCGAACCCTAACCGTTACATTTTTACTCTTATTACATGATGAGAAAACAATCTCAATTTTCAAAAGCGTTATCGTCATCAAAACTTCATCGCAACATTTAATAAACTTGTTTAAAACAGCATTTTTATGTTTCATTTAGTAACTTAACGCTAGTCCCAACTCAGTAGTCCAACTTGCAATACATGTTTTCGCGTGACATCATTTTGTCCAGTAGGCATAAATAAGGCGCGTAGGAGTAAAGAATGGACCTTTATTCGACTAGAAAGCACGACTGTTAACATTCTTGTTTGGTACTTGTATTTGTTTTTCAAATTTTAGCCTCTCCGCCAGACCGAAATTCGTGTTGACTTTGATTATTCTTTACATTTATCCATTAGTGCTATTGTACTTATATCTATACCTTCTTTGAACTTGTAATCCTCTGTAACGTCTTCCCAGTCAGGATCATTTCCAACTCGCCAGTTAGTCCACGGTGACTTGCCGAATGCCCTCTTCGTACTTATGAAGTATCCCACGCTGAAGGAAACGATTCAAACATTATTAGGAGTGTGATCCATGAATACCGTTTAACGCCTAACCATTTTTATGCCCCCACGAAGTGGTAGGCATATAGAGTTCCACTCGTCCGTAGGTCCGTCCGCACATCCGTCCCCCAATTCTTGTGGCATCAACTCCTCATAACTATCAGGCGGATTTCTTTCAAACTTGCCAAGATGATCAATCAGTATGTGTAGATGATGTTAAAGAAAAGATTTTTTTTCATGCGACCATTTTTACAAGAGTTATAAGCTTTGTTACAAATGTTGTTGTAGCAGTAGGGGCATAAGTGTCCGATGACACATTCTAGTTTATTATTAAACTCCTCATAAAAACAACTATATAACAGTGTAGGAAGAACGGATAGTAAGTATGTCTAAAACTGTTCACTCAGGTATAAAACTTTAGTACATGTATTTTACCGTATCTTTCCGTTGCCGAACTGTTTTGAACATTTAACCGCTTATCCGCATTCAGAATTAACATTTTTCGCGTTATCCAGTCTCGGGATTAATGAGCAAGAAAAACGTGGTGATCATTTTTCTATTAATTCAAAAGAAGTTAGCTTATTAAAGTTGATTTCAAAATATTATACTCCTGTTAGCGTTTCCCGAGTCAAGATTGATAAACGTAGCACTAGGTTTAATAGATTTAACTTACTGTTTAAACTGCGTCATTATTCAAATATTAATACTCAATTGGAGTTTAGCACTTTTGATAGTCTAAAGATACTGACACTTAATTAAGTTTTCAACATAAAGACAAAAATGGTGAAACCTGTTTTTGACAACGCCTGCTTTCACCAGTTTGCCTGAGTCGTCCTGTTTCCAGATGACCTTGTCAGCGTTGACCTCACTGAACACAAACGGACCATCATATGGTAAATAAACCTCTCCACGTTTGATCGCCACCAGCGACATTGGCCCCATGCAATATACTCCTGCGTAAAGTAATGTAAGTTTATCGAAATAATATTTAAAAAAAACACACACACACCACAAAACAGACAAGTAAAATGTTGATGCTGCGCGTTACGTCGCCGCAAAAAGGTTCTGTAACTATAGCTTAATAAAAACTAGGCTACTATGTACGATGAGATTTAACGCTAATTAAGACCGTTATTTAAAATTTCGGCTAATCGGTCTACATATTTTATCACCCTTTGACAAATTCTAATTTTTTATTACATATATCGGTGTTTTTACTTATATTCCAGGAAATGCTATTCAAACAAAGTTTTGTTGAAGCCCTGTATTAAAACTGCGATAAACGAAGGATGCTTCTTAGAACCGTTAGATTTATGTCCAAAAACTCTCCACTTTTTCATGAAAATGACCTCCCGTAGAACTTATTTCTTCTTATTTGCACGACCATTATCTATGTTACATATTCTGTACTTAAAAATGTGTTTGCAACGTGACACATGTAGCAATTAAGTTGTTTTTGTACGTTCGACAGGGAGTAATCTTACCGCCGCTAGTTTCCTGTGGTGTGGCGTCGATAGCTTGCCACCCTCCGTATCCCTTCGGTAGATCTGGTCTGGCCATCCAGACGTCGTTCCAAACATGGAAATTCCTGCATTGTATAATGAATTAGGTACACGGTTAATCTATTTGGTCATGAACTGCATAATTTTACCATGTATGCTATTTTTGTGGATTCCCTATGTAAAGGAAGGAACCACGTTGTTTTAAAAAATTATCCAACGTCATATTCATGTTTATTAATTGTTTTCTAAAATCAATCCAAAACCATTAGTTTTGAACAGTCCTCTATTAAAAAGGGTCGTATACGTTTTAAAATTTCTTACATTCAAACAAACAGATTTGGAAAATGATCCGCTCATTAAAGAATGTTAAAATTAATTGTTTTTCTTCCAAAACAGGATCTCTGCTAAAAACAAACATTTTGGAATAATTATCTGGTCGCTTGTCCTTTATAAGCAAGAAATGCATTTTAGCAAAATAGTACAAATACATAAGCAGCACTGTTATTTTATGGTTATGGACTTTTGTAATATATTGTTGGATTTTAGCTAAAACCCTTATGTTTGGGTACCAGACAGAATCATTGTTGAGTTCCTCCATTTCTTCTCCATTCTTATTGAAGAACTTATCTATGGTGATACTGCCGTCTGTATCATGCGCAGAGGCAAAATTTGTAACACTCCGGGCTGGAATTCCAAGCGCTCTGCAAACTGAAAACATTTCAAACTAATGTTCTTTTATCGTAAGTTATTAGAAGGCTTTTATTTCTTTCTTTAATATATTTCGCAGAATAAAAATCGACTATGATTTTTAAAACTGTATACCACTTACTTAATTTTAATGGCTGACCTTTAATATATACTATCTTGACCTACCTACTTCGAAATTTTATCTAAGTGTCTTATAACGAAAAACGAGCAAATTACTAAGCTTGTATAACATAGGGCTTAATAGTAAGAAATTCTGCACAGAAGGAATCATACTGTCGCTGCTACCTGTAGTTATAGTCCTCTTATTTTTTTAAGCTCATAAGTATTAATATTACATATAATGACATAAAATCGTCAAGTTTCTCACAATCAGAGCATAGATAATTGATTGGTTATAAATGTCTTAAAAAACAACACAACATTTCTTTGTTAACATACACGTAGCATTGGAACATTCACGTTGTCGTTGGCGCGATACCATCACAAAATTGACTACAATGGCTCCGATAACAAATACCATTCCGAAAAATTTGCACGACGAGTTGTTTTGAGTACATGTCTTTCGTCAGTATTTCTAATAAAAACGTTTGATTATTATAAATATGGCAAAAAAACCACAAAAAGTCACGAATTTGTCAGAAAAGACACAATCCGTTTCATCTGAAAAGTTTCTGGATTTAAAGGAATTAGAGTTTATAAGACCAGAAGCAGATTAGGCTATAAGAAGAAACTTGTGTCCATCCTAATCATTCGCCAATTTTAATAAAGTTCTCAGCATTAAAGAATTTCAAAACACAAACGATTGTTATTGGTGTGATCGTTTATTTATTTTTGTCATTGATTCGCATGTATGCATTTATATTATTCTGAAGAATCTATGCTGAAAAAGCAATTTGCATTTAGTTAAATGTAATTAATTCAAAAGGTAAATCAAATTTACCTGTGGTAACAATTCCAGAAAATACCCAACATTGTCCGAAGCGAACCGGCATTTTGGTTTTATAGTATTGTTCCAAAATGGCCACACTTCCGGTCCAGTCTAGGGGAGATGTTCCGCCGGTATAGTCTCCGGTCCAATTGCCTGACAGCACGCCTTCGTCGTCACAGTCGTTAAGCTATCAATTAACAAACATTTTACTAGAATTTTGTGTCCCACGGATGTCTGCAAGTTTTTAAATATAATCAACTCTGTAATAATATACATGTACGCTGGGTTAACCCAGATGTACAATAAAAAAACTACAATAACCACTGTTTTAAGTTATCAGCCACAGTAAATTTTGAAAAGAAACAAAACTATTGACCAGGTATTAACTCGAGACGCGCCAGACAAAAACGTCCGTTATGGTAATTATTTCACAAAAAGGCAGTTTTGTGAAAAAAAATCAATGCAATTTCTTATCTTATAAATGGTTAAAATAACATATTATGTTTATGAATAAAATGCTGATGTATTTGCTTAATATGAATTAGGCTATGCCTAGGTACGGCAAAAGCATTTTCCAAATAAAACAACTTCATTGATACGAGGGGTGTTAGGTAAATTCCCGGACTGTTCTCATATAATCTCAACGGCTTCATTGATAGTAATGAAAATTTGCAGACATACTAAATAAAATGTTTATAATTTAAATATGAAACAAATAAGTGGTAAATTTGAATTTTCTTTATGCTATTGTTGCTATAGCAACATAAGGGAAGCCTACCCGGGGCATTACATACGTATGTGCATTAAAACCGTCCGAAAACAGTAAATATTTGTATAATTTCTTCCAATTTTTGATATGTAATTAAACTGACGTTACTCTGTCCGTGACGTAAATTTTGAGCGAAATCATAGCGTATTGCATGCGTGACGTCAAATTAAAATGACGTCATTGTTTACCAACGCACTTGCGTTATGGCGTCGAAAGAAGAAATTCGTTCTGTAATCAAGTTTCATGCCTTGTCGGGTGAAACACCAACAGATTCGTATAAAAAAATAAAACGCGTGTACGGCGAGTCATCTGTCTGTCGGACATTAGTGTCCATATTCTCCAGATTTGGCACCTTGTGATTTTGCTTTGTTTCCACGACTGAAGGGTTACCTTCGTGGAACGCACTTTGACAACGAGGGCGACTTGACCACCGCGGTAAACGCATTTCTTGCCAGTCTTACTTTAGCTGATTTCAGAGACATTTTTACCAAGTGGTGCGAACGGTGGCAGAAGTGCATTGAACATAAAGGAGAGTTTTTTTAGAAAGAATGAGGCATCATATCACAAAGACGGTGCTTGTTGTGATTGACGGCGTTGAAATTGACGTCAACGTTTCGCCGCGATTGTCCAGCTGCGGCTGTACCTATGTGTATTTTTGTTTATGTTTTCTGTATTGTAGCAGATAAATGTACATTGTTATATATCATTTTAAAGAGTATGTAATGATCTTTCAGGAGAACATTAAATTGTTGAAACGTAGTTCGAATTGTCGTTTTAATACATCCAGTCCGGGAATTTACCTAACACCCCTCGTATAGTTCACTTTCCTTGAGTTTTGGTTGAAGAATTCTTCTTTTCAACCTATCTTTAATCTTGACTGGACTTGGGATCCATTTGGTACAAGAAGCATTGAACAAACCATTAATTCACAATTACAAAACATAATACATGTACTTGGTGCAGTCAGCAGTGCTGGAACCAACCTGAAATAAGAATGTCATACCACCAGTCTTTATATTGTTTTATTTAAAAAAAAGAAATAAATAAATTGCAAAGATGCAGTTGTCAGGAAAGCACCTTAATCGATTTTAAGGTAATGAATTACAAGCACACAGTCGGAATCATATGCAGAATCACTGTGGTAAAAAAATATGCAAGCCAGGAATTTTTTTCAGAGACCAATGACAACTGAACAAACCCAAGTCCAGAGGAGCGGATCAAAACAATACATGATTTAAGCTGGCCTCTGATATTGAGGAGTCTCCCAAATGTTACATTTTATTTCTTTTATTGATCACGTGTCCATCATGATCTACAGATATATTCTGGAATCTTTGAACTCTTTCATTCAGCACTGTAAAATGGTTGTTCCACAGTTCTTGAGTAAACGTATAGTATTTTTGTTTGCTTTTGTTAATGGTGTGTATGATTGATATGTATATCGTGTCTGGCTATGCATAGTAACATTGATAATAGATATTCTCTTTAACAATGTATCAATGTTAATTTGCAAAACATCACATGCAGCTTTAATCTCACACGTTGTTGCCCAGACATTTCTTAGAATCATTGAATTGTATACGGAGTGATGGGACCATTGGTTAGGTCATGAGTGACAGTAGCAATATCTTTCCACAGAACCCAGTTCTCAATTTTATGGTTGCAGATCATAATCCTGTAGTGAAAGGTTTTAGAAACAACTCCATGAAGAGCCATGCGGAGACAATGAAAAAAAAACAACAACAGTTGCCCTTCCCTGGAACATCAATATTTGAATACTGAACTCCATTAATACACTTATTGTTGCAGTGGCCTTTAAAGTTTGTGAAATCAAATGACTGGCCAGTGCAGAAATGTTTATTTTTCGTAATTTTTTGGATTTGGGGAAGTTCAGTGTTCATTTAATTCAAATTGAGGCAGTTTTGGTGTAAAATAATGTATGTTTTGTCTGGTTGTTTTATTACTTGCTGAGTAACTATGTTCTGTTAATATTTAAGTGTCAATTTGTTGTACACTTTGTTCATTTATAGCATTAAAAGTGTTTTGGTCTAATGCAATAACACATGGATTTAATGTGTAACTATGCTCATTCAAAATTGTGCAATGTAACCCTAACCCTGTTAATAAAAAGAATGTTAAGTTTACATATTTGCATGTTTTGAAATTTGTTATTAATTAAAATGATAATAAAAATAAAATAAAAAAAGCAATTTAAGTGATGGAATCGACCTGCATATTTATCCTCACATTTACATTAATAGGACGACTATAGGCCTAAGAATTACAAATTTAATGCTCTAATGCCTTAGTCTTAGAATGATCGTGGCTGAAACTCCCATGCAACAGATTTGAAATGATTGTCAATGTACAGAAAAATGTGTTATTTTCATGAAATAAAATATTTTCAATTAATTGTACACTGCAGTAGATATTTTACCCACAAAAAATTGGTATGCCACTACTTCCGTATAGCTAGAGTCTAGTGTCCGGCATCGCTAGAGTCTAGTGTTCAGTAGACGTACGCCACTACACGGACCTTAACGGGAATCAGGTTATTAGCAAACAACGTTGTTCATACATGACTGTGAAGCAAAATAATCATGCCGGCGTTCTTTTTGAGAACGAAATACATTGACCCGAGGAAAACAAATTTTTTGTGGGATAATTTAATTTCAGTAGCGACTTGCTTATTTATGACTGACATCGAAAATGGTTAAAATCTGCATGTATGGTAGAGACCGTTTAAATATCTTTAGAAAAAAAAACTTCCGGAAAAATGGCCGCTAGAAAAGGACACGGGTAAATATTCCTCTTACTAATCACAAATTAGTTTTTTTTCAATAAATTATATTGTTTTTAAATAAATTACGTGTTACCTATAAGCGGCAACGCCCGGGCGCTTCGCGTCCGTGCTTTTGCCGTATTATAACACCACTATCATTGAACGTCATGATACGACAACGCCAAGATAAAGGTCGTGCGTTATAGACCGGTGGCCAGGAACATGTTTGCTCCCCCCCCCCCCCCCTTGGGGAATTTTGTAGACATGATTTTTCTGAAAGCCTGTTATGTCCTGGATATTTTGCAGCTTGTTTGCATTCTGGCGAGTGGGGCATAAGGGTGTTACGGAGGTTTTAATATGTTACCCCTAAAATTTGTAGAAAAAATATATGGATTTTGAACCTGTAATTCTGCTCTAGTCAAGCTACGATTTAATAAAACTTATATTTTTATATAAGGATGACGTATTCTCTGTTGATTGATGTAGTTTTCATTTCAAAACTTTTGCACTAACGTAACATATTTAACATACATAACCCCAAAAAGATGAAATTTAAGTCAGAAACTTACCTGTAGGATTTTTATTTGTAATCAAACTTAGGCAATAATACACGTTTTTGAAAGCTGCATGATCAAACAATATAAAACATAACGTTTTTCATAAAAATCACATTGGCAAATGTAATAATTTTACCATAATCTTATATGTTACCATATCGCTAATTCAAACATAATATTCATGTTTTGGGATAAACAAGCATAAAATATCGAGTTTAATTGAATTATTGACCTTTAGAAATGTAAGTGTTCTTATAACTTGCATGACTTCAATTTTTCAACATACATAACATATGTTACTTATTAAAATAAGGCTGTTTTTCTTGTTTTTTATTCGTTTTTTGAATGATGCTAGCTGATATCGATTTGAAATAATTAATTATGTGTGCTCTGTTTAATGTTCTGATGTTTGTTCGTCCTGTACAGATTTCTAATTACATTGGCAGTCGTTTTTTAACTAATTTTACTGATTGAATGAATTATTTTCTCTAAAACTGATATTGTTGTACAAAGAACTGAACACATTAACAAAACTATATCACAACTATGCAATCATTTTAGATTATACTATAAAATAATAAAAGTAAGTAGTTTATAGTGTATACTATGTAATGTTATGCGGTTAAAATGTTAAAGTGTTTAAGCTGGTCCATTTTTAACCTTCAAATCTCAGTAACATACAATTCTGAAGTTACAATATTGACAAAGTACAATGCATTTATGAATTAAATGATTAGAGGGAAATTCGAAAAAAAAATTTAGAATTGGTTCCAAAAAAGTGAAAAGACAAGAGATAAAAATATTGCTTTGAAAAGTGTTACAAACACAACTTATTAAAATTAATTATATGTTACCTAATTATTTAATTAATGTTTTTTAGAAAGATGACTTAGAATAAAGAAAACAAATTTCTAAACCGTGTTATAGTTTGTATCTAGATTACCGTAGAGTCATTCATAATGTGAATATGAACTTTCTATAAACTATATTTACTAAAAACAAAGTTGAAAGCACCAGTTCTGGTCTTTTAGAGCAATAATAACTGATATTACTGTTAAATAAAACATGTGAAATAAAAAAAATAAATTGTCCTAAATGAAACATTATTTTTTTCATTGTTCAAAGAAAGCTTAAGAATTTGTTAAGAATTCCTTAAGATCTTTGTAGAATGTTATTTTTCTTTAAGACAAAAAATTGTTAAAGAGAAACATCCTAATTTGAAAGACAAGCTGTGTAATGCAGGTGATGGTTAGCTGATAGACACGTTAACTTTGACTTATGTATAATAATTTTTTAGGTAAAAATTCTTTTACTTGAGTTAAAAAATTGCTATATAATGCTCATGCTGTTTCAGTGTTTTACAAATTCTACACTGAACCTTAGTATTTTAGATAAAACTACCTTAAAAACATTTCTAAAATCAGATAATTATATTTATCAAAATGTTAACTAATTGTTTGCAGTTTCTTGCTTTTCTTTTCTTATTATTTTTGCTGATTATTAAAGTAAAAATTGGTAAGATATTATAAGATGACAAAAGACATAAATAGAACTTAAATGATAAAAAATGTTATTTTTGTTTATTCTTTCTTTTCTACATTTTGTTAGAACAAATTAATGTTATCTGTCTCAATCGAGAGTATCTGGACTTAGCTTCAGACTGAATGCAACAGCCCATAATTAGTGCAAACGTAAGTTGTACTACAATGTTGTCACTGAGCCATATTGATAGGTTTATTGTTGATTAAAAAAGATTTAGAAAAGGACGACCATCTGCATCATACACATTTATTTAAAGACATATTGAGCAGTACACAGTCCTTGAATAAAATAAATAATTAAAAAAAATCAATGATATCATGAATAAAACACATTGTTTACTCATAATATTCTTGATAACACACTAATAGCTTATCAAACGCAAATAATTTAATAGCTTTTTATTACTAACTTTAATTTCATAATTTCTAAGTCACCTTTCTTTGAGAACAATTGATTAAATTTATCACTAGAATCCCTATTTCTTATGGATATAATTGTAAATTTAAACAGAAATTCATCTTAAAATGTCTCCTTGACTAACTAAGTACAGGCTGACATTATTGTCGCAATTAATCATGAAAGAAGGTATGTAATTTATATCGCTATTGTGCAGTAACTAAAATTGGTTAATACGTTCTTTTTGGTAACATATTTAAAAATGGTGATTTATGATATGGTACTTAATTTTATTATGATATAAAGTTAACTAATCTTTAAAACACATGAAGAGGTGTATTTAAAAAAACAATTACACCAAAACTTCAAATTTATTAACCATAGGCATAAGTATATGATATTACATAATACTAAAGTCACAGTTAACTAAAGTTATGGATATTATTAACAAATTGTTTAACAAAGTTTACCTTTTAATCACACAATATGTCTTTCAGAGTTTATTTCTTTATAATTTATTTTATTTATAGATAATTTCTTTGCTATTTTTGAGATTTTTTTTTCATTTTTTTCAGATATTTTGGTTTTTGGAATTTCCAAATATATGTATTTATTTACATACTTTAAACAAGAAGTGTGTCTCAATGTGACTTTATTACATTTAAATACTGATTTCTTATTTATATTAATAAATTAAACAAATAAAACAGAAATTACTTGCTAATGCAAGTAAGAAATGTTTCATACAACTTTTTAAACTAGGTTTTGATGTTAAGCTACATATCTTAATGACTATTTATAGACCTATAACTTAGGCTGCAGATGTTTTATTGCATTAAAAATAAAAAAACCCATCTTCCTGGTGTAGAAAAAATAGGTTTATTTCAGAACTTTTACAATTGTCAATTATTTCTTCATAGCATAAAATTTTCTCAAAGGTCACATATTCAAACATGCGTTACGGTAAAACGCCCCACTCTCCAGAAAGCAAATAAATTGCAAAATGCGCAGAATGGCATAGGCTTTCAGAAAAACATACCTTTCAAAATTCCCCCAAGGGGAAGGGGTTTCTATTGGCAGCTCAAGGTCTAATACATTTATGGCCTGTTTTCCCATTTTATTTTCTTTCGGTAACATATTTCAATATAGCGTTATGGGATTATGTCCCAATGTATGTCACTGTATTACATTTGTCCTAAATTCTCATTTATCTTACTATATTTTACTTATAAGCACAAATTACTTGCTACTGCACGTAAGAAATGTTTCATACATCTTATTTTACTAGGTTTTTATGTTAAGTAACATAACTTTATCACTATTTTAGACCAATACCTTAGGTTACAGATGTTTTATTGCATAAGTCATGTAGATAACAGCTTCCTGGTGTAGAAAAATTAGGTTTATTTTAGAACTTTTATAATTGTCAAATATTTCATTCTTACACAAACTTTTTTCAAAGGTAACATATTCAAACAGGCGTTACGGAAAAACGCCCCACTCGCCAGAGTGCAAACAAATTGCAAAATGCGTAGAATGGTATAGTCTCATTAGTATAGGCTTTCAGAAAAACATACCCTTCAAAATTCCCCAAGGGGGCGGGGGGTCTATTGGCAGCTCAAGGTCTATGAAGACAACGTCATCATTATTTGAGCTATTCTCTTCAATACTGTAAAGGTAAATACGAGAACTACACATGATCTGCTGATTACAGTTATCGTTGTTGAGTCTAAATTAACAAAGTGAACTATTTCAATATAAACATCAAGTTAATTCTGGAATTATTTTACATCATTTACGTAATCGTCAATAATTAAAATATTCCCGAGAAAAGCATGCCAGATTACATGTAAGTGGTAGCAAATGCAAAGCCGAAAATTAAAATCAAATTTTTAAATAAAGTTTTGCAAGTTTACTTGTTTTGAGGGCATACTTGTTTTGAAATCAGGACGGGCATGTTCATGATGTAAGAAACGGATGATTGCCGATATACATGTAAGGTATCATCGCTCTGTTCATCCTTAGTCGATGGTGTCCTTTCTGAGTCTGATTTGCTGTGTAATGTATATGTTTAAATTTACATGTTGATTTACAATTGAACAAAGATGAAAGAAATCTTATAAACATTTTTCTGCAAATTATGTATTGAATCTTCGATCATCATCAAATTTTGAGTAATAAATCTTAGTCTGATATTCGGTTCAAGTAAATCGGTTATGTTAGAGTGATGAGGTAGTGATTTAATCTTTGATAAACTTCGAAGTTTTAAAGTGGCCAAGTAAAGAAAAGGGCTTCTCAATTGTTAAAATGATGCTTTCAAACTTCAGCCCCACGACTGGTTTGTATCAGTTAAGAATAACAGTGAGTATAAACAATGACGTTTAGTAAGCAAAGTTGATACACTTGTTTAGAGAACAAAAATAAATCCAAACTAGTTTAGATGAAGAAGACAATATGTTTGTGATATGCGAGTCTGAAAACAGGAAGATATTAAACTTTACTTTAATAAACAGGAAAATAATTCTGTTTCACAAACATGAAGATAATATTCCTTCAGTCGTATTTAGTTTTGTCTGTACATAAATATAAAAACAACAATAAAATCTTATTTAAAAATACCCACATGTAACAGGATAAAAACGCTATTTCTGCAATGGCTTTACATAAATTCGTTAATACTTCGAGAAGATTGCGAGAATTATGAGTTTAAGTCAGTAATCATTGTTGTGAGCTCGGTTAAGTTGTAGTTTTAGATTTCAATTTTAAACAAAACAGTTCTCCGACTGACAGTTTCTGCAGAGATCTATTGTTCTCGCGCTAGAACTGTGGTTTTCATTAAGAACTATGAATTGCGGTCAGTTGTAAGAAACCATAGTTCCTTTTTTTTTCATCTGATATTTTTTTTCAAAAAAAAACAACAACAAACAAACACAAAACAAAAACATACGTACACTAACATAATGCTTTCCTTAAATACCAGGGATATTCGATAATTTATTGTATCGCTATTTTTAAATTTCGGCTTCAGAGAAATAACCGTAAACGAATGGAAGCTGACATTGCGAGTTTATGTTGTTTTTTTGGGGGAGGGGGGGGCGGGGGCGGGACTTGATTAAAAGACGATGATTTATTATTAACTGAAGAATGTAGGATGTATTTACCTGTACCGTTAGACATATATTAACAATTTAACGTTTAATTACTTATCGTGAAGTAGTTTGCTATCCCTTGAGCATACTTAATTGCAACATGTAAGAATATGGTTGCTATCGCTTTAATTTCATTGCATTCATTGTCACATTCGTATACACAATCGGAACGGCAAACCCGCAAACCTAAAAAATTTAAAAAATTTAAAAAATTAAAAATTTAACATTTTTTAATCGTTCAAATAACCTGGTTACAAATGTACACCTGTGTAAAACATATTTTGCAGATACCCGATTACTCAATTTTTGAAATTCTTATAAATAATTAAAATAAAACATACATGACATTTGCATTTATTCAGGAGTATACTTTTCTCTTTATAAATTGTTTACGGACGGCTTATATCCAGTGATAAATGTGATAAATGTGAAAGTCGGTTGAATATATTCAGTAATTACAGACTATAAACCCATACCTATACCTTTTTTACTTTTGTCTTTTTCCTGGTTGCTCTGTCATTTTTATAGAAGATATATGTGGTTAATTAATTGTTATATTGTTAAAATAAAATAAATGAATTCACTTGGAGTCATTTCATGGAATCTTCGTGTATTTGAGATTCGTAAAACTGGACGACGCCACACTTTTTAGTCTGTTTACTTTGACGTCATTTATTGCGATGACGTTGTTTTTACCATAACGGACGTTTCTGCCTGGTGATCGTCACTTTATTTTACGAAAACAGTACCATTACTTTCATATTTGATTTACAGAGGCTGATAACGCACACTGCTCATGACGAAATAACATAATTCTTTACAAAAAAGAAAAATATTTCAAAAACTGATAATTTCAGCACACCCAGTTCTTGAGGTTAGATTTATTTAATATATACACGCATGGTTAAATTATGGACTAAACCACCGATTTCTGCTTTTAACAAGCAGCACTTATCTGATGCTAAAACTGCATTTGGTTTTTATTAAAGTTAATAGTTAGCCTGATGATCTCCACGTTAGTTTTGGAGAGGACACAAACTTATACATATGGTCATATCTGTTACTTTTCTACATGACATGAAACTACAAACCAGACTTGAGATGGCGCGCGATACAAGGACTGGATCACCTCGGGCTTGGTCCTTTATCCCAGATTTCTTGTCCAGTAGATACATCACACAGTCAAGAACTTCACCGGAAAACTGAATATAATTTCCAACAATAAGATTATGAAAATCAAATATGTGAGAGTTAACATTTAAACTTGGAAAGTGTTCAGAATAGTTAAAGCATATTTAAAAGTATATGAATATGAGTTTAAAGGAAAATTTCAAAATGTAATGTATTGCAGCATGGCTTCAACCTGGATCCAGTTTCTTAGTCCGGCATATAGGTCACTTGATTCTGAGATGTTAACATCGCAACAATTTTACTAGTAGATGTGGCAATTAATTATGCTTACTTGTCCAAATTCCCAGGGTTTAGCCGAGATCCTCCGTGAACTGCCAGCGTATATTTTACCGGATTCGTTTAAGACATATTCCTTTAAGAGATTCTCGTCCATGTATACCGTATCATCTGAAGAAAAAAATTTCTCACTTACTAGACAGAAAAATCTCTATTTTTAGCCGTGTGAGATTTCCTTTTCTCACGTACTAGACAGAAAAATCTATATTTTTAGCCGTGTGAGATTTTCTTTTCTGACGTACTAGACAGAAAAATCTCTATTTTTAGCCGTGTGAGATTTCCTTTTCTCACGTACTAGACAGAAAAATTTCTATTTATAGCCGTGTGAGATTTCCTTATTCCGCATGGCCTTATCTTACACTCCGCGTGCTCGCGTACTTTCGTATTATTGCGCACCATATTAATTGAGCACTTTCATTATTGATTTAGACTACTTCATGAAGCTTATTTCTACGTCATTTAAATTTGTAAAGTGACGTAATTAAACGAATGTTTACTTTTTCAAACAGAGCAATCTTTTGACTGTTTTATCAGGATTTTGTTCAAAAATCATTTGGAAAGGATACACTCGGAGGTTGCTTAATTCCTAACGCTGGAACTTGGAAGTGTTTATCGTGGTATGAGTCCGCAAATGCTACTTTTTAAAGTGTTTCATTCTTATACCGCTGTTGCGAGCTTCGTTTAACATCAGGATCTATGAAGAAAAAGGTGAAATATGCATATCAGGAATCGCCACATTCAGAAAAAAACAGCCTCCCCACACAGTCAAGAAGAAGAGAGGGAGAGAGAGCATGGTTAATAAAATGATCAGTTTCAAAAAAGACACCACTAACAATTACCAAAATGAGAACCCGAGGGGTTACCGCCTATTCCCAGAACGGTCAGTGGCAAATCAAATTGCCACTGAGGGTTTAAACCAGGTTCTAGGGTGCACCAACCTCACACTTGCCCCAACAGGTTCTCATATCACAAAACAAATACAAGTTGTCTTGGTGAAACCACTCCAACCCACTTATCGGCTCAAGAAAGTGAATGGAAAATAAAATAGGAAATATACTGCTGTTTAATCGGGATATTTCAACTGGTATGTACAATCAATTTTTTTTGAATTTTGAAAGGTGACGAAATCATGGATAACCTTAAAAATCGCAGATCCGTTATCCGTTTTCAACGGATGAACCAGCTGTTTTCATGCCAAGAAAAAAAAACGATTCTTTTATTTGTAACGATATTGTTGAAGGCCTACATGTTAGGGGTGTTAAACAATGACAGGACTGTGTATTCGTGGCTGATTTATCGTTTCTACTGGACGTTACGCGAAAGAAATAGTTCTCTAAAATTTTTGCGTTTTTTTAATTTTATAGAATTTTGTTTGTATCTTTAAGAAGTAAGTGAGAAAAATAATCAATCATTGGTATTCGGCGAAGATCGCGGTATCCCAACCCTCGGGCAATGCTTTCCAGACGGAAACTCGGCACAGCCTCGTTTCCGTCTGGAAAGCATTACCCTCGGGTTGAGATACCTTGATCTTCGCCGAATAGGCCTACCAATGATAGATTCTCTTTATCTCGCATGGCCTTATCTTTAACTCCGCGTGCTCGCGTACTGTCGTATTATTTCGCACCATATTAATTGAGCACCTTCGTTATTGATTTAGACTACGTCATGATGCTAACAACTACGTCATTTAAGTTTATAATGTGACGCTATTAGTCTATACGAATGTTTACTTTATCAAACAGAGCAAGCTGTTTATTTTGTTTTATCATGATTTTGTTAAAAATCAGTTGGAAAAGATACAGGGCTTGCTGGAACTTGAAAGTGTTTATCGTGGTATGAGCCTATTTTTGGAGTGTTTCATTCTTATACCGCTGTTGCGAACTTCATTTAACATCAGAGTCTATGGAGAAAATGAATAGAAGATAAAATAGGAAATAATCTGCTTTTAAATCGGGATATTTCAACTTCAACTGGTATGTACAATTCAATCTATTTGACTGAAATGTGACGAAATCACGGATAACCTAAACAAAATGCAGATCTGTTATCAACGGGTGAACCCGCTGCAGATTTCCATGGCATGTAATAACGATTCTTTTCCTTTTTTAAATTTGTAACAATATTTCCTTTTTTAAATTTGTAACAATATTGGTGTGCATGTAAGTGGTATTCAACTTTGACGGGACTGTGTATTCTTGGCTGATTTACAGTTCCTACAAGGAGTTACGCAAAAGAAATAAATAGTTCTCCAAAATTGTTGCGTTTTATTTGAATTTTGTTCGTATCTTGAAGAATAAAGTGAGAAAAATAATCAATCATTGATATTCGGCGAAGATCACGGTATCCCAACCGTTGGGCACAGCCTCGTTTCCGTCTGGAAAGCATCACCCTCGGGTTGAGATACCCTGATCTTCGCCGAATACCAATGATAGATTCTCTTTCTCTACAGTTCACGAAAATTTATGCATTTGTAATAAGTCAGTTATGTTAACAAGTACATTACGGACTCATTATTTGAATATCGTGTAAAACAGCGTCTCCCTCAGTGATTATAGAATTTAGGAACGCAAAACTACCGTTTCTGAAAGTGTCCCAAAACTTAGGGATACCGAAAAATACTGATCATAAAAGTGTCCCAAGCTTTAGGGACACACATTTTTTGTGAAAAATAAGGGTTTTCTAATATTTAGGGTGTCCCAATACTTAGCGTGATTACGGTATTTTCTGAAACATATTTTTAACCACATGAAAATTTATAGTACCTTTGCACCATGGATTAAACAGTACAAAGATAGGATCTTTGTGGGAATATCGGTACAAACTGGCTGATGTGTTCGTTTTCTTCACCACATCTATCTTTAAAGACCACTTTCCTACTGCGCATGTCGGCGGAGTGGTCAGAACGAGGCTGATCGTGTTGTCCTGTTTTGATTGGATGTATGCTCCCCACTCTTTCGGATTGTCTTCGTCGGACAGAATGAATTCAACATGGCTGCCTCTTGACGGATGTGGATTTTGTCCTAAAGAATTTAGACACCAAGAATTTATTTATTTCACGTAAACTGTACATAAATGATGGCATCTCTTGTGACATCTTCAATGGTAATTAAATAATACAGAGTATTGTTGGTTAGTTACACGCAAAAAGGTATCAGGTCATTTCGTAACCTAACCATTTCGTAATCTTACAATATTGGTCAATTCGTAACCTTTGTCTTGGTCATATCGTAACTCAGAGTTACATAATCAATCGGTCATTTTTTAACCGTCACCAAGAGTGAATAGGGCTATTAAAATAAATACTAAGTGTGTTGCCGATAAACTTATAATATTTGCTCATGATCACTTTCATTGTTTTTGTTTTTCAGATTTTTATTTTGCGGTACCGTACATGCCACTTCGTCGTACCCATCCTCAAGATTACCTGTTGTATTATTTGTGGAAAGGTATATTATGAAAATGAAAGAGCTTGCAGATAGTTATCAAGAGCATTTTCATCTGAAAACAACATTAATAAAACTCATTGAAATTCACCAAATTGGAAGACAAGTCGTAAATCATCGCTTTCTTCATTGTAGGGCCGATTGAAGTCGATTCTCATGCTGAACTCCTGTCCACGCCGGATAACCAGCTCTTCCCTCGGGTCATACACCAGCGCGTTGGTGATGTCGAATTCGTCTGTGTGATGAGAACGCGTGTTATTCCGAATGTCAAGGTCAACTTTGGTTACCATTAACGCTTCCTCTCCGGGATTGTCGGGCTCTTTAAAAAAATTAAAATAATTTTTAAGTCGAAAACTTGGTGAGACACTGGAAACAAGAGGGTCCATAGGACCCTGGGTCGCTCACCTGTCAACAACTGCTCAATGGTTGCAAGCGTTGTGTGCAAGTTTGGTAAAATCAAGTAAAAAAATAAAGCTGCTATTGTGGAGAAAAAGTAAAAATAGCTTACATGTACTTTGGCTCTTTCAAGGACCATAACTCTAGAACCCATAATGGAGTCTAGATGATTCAAGAAAGGAACCGAGATCTTATAGTAACTCAAATATTGTACAAGTCTAATTAAATTCAAATAAAAAATGAAGCTGCTATTGTGCAGACAAGTTCTAAAAAGTTAATTTTTGCACTTTCAGGGGCCATAACTCTGGAACCCATAATGCAATATGGCAATTTCAAAAAAGAAAACAAGATCTTATGGTAATGAAAGTGAAGATCAGACCAAAATTAAGACCACTAGTGTGCAGGCAAACTTTTATTATAACTTGACCTAGTGAACTAGTTTTCAACATCACATGACCCAGTTTCGAACATAACCTAGATATTATTGAGATAAACTGACCAAGCTTGAAAAAGATCGGCCCAAAACTAAGACCGCTAGAGTGCAGAAAAGCGTTTTCTATAATTCGACCTAGTGACCTAGTTTTCAAGTTCACATGATCCAGTTACGAATATGACCTAGATATCATTGAGATAAACATTCTGACCAAGTTTGAAGAAGATCGGACTAAAATTAAGACTGTTTTTGACCAAGATTGAAGAAGATCTGACCTTAATTTAGGCCGCTAGAGTGTGGACAAGCTTTTTATATAATTTGACCTATTGACCTAGATTTCAAGGTCACATGACCCAGTTTCGAACTTGACCTAGATACTATTGAGATAAACATTCTGACCAAGTTTGAAGAAGATCCCACCAAAATTAAGACCGCTTGAATGCAGACAAGGTTTTTCTTTAATTTGACCTAATGACCTTGTTTTAATGGTCACATGACCCAGTTACGAACATGACCTAGATATCATTGTGATTAACATTCTGACCAAGTTTAAAAAAGATCGGACCAAAATTAAGACCGCTAGAGTGCGGACAAGTTTTATTTATTATTTGACCTTGTGATCTAGTTTTGAAGGTCACATGACCCAGTTACGAACTTGACCGAGATATTATATAGATAAACATTCTGACCAAGTTTGAAGAAGATCGGATAAAAATTGAAACCGCTAGTGAACGGACAACGGACGGACAGACGGCGGACAAAAGGCAATCACAAAAGCTCACCCTGTCACTATGTGACAGATGAGCTAAAAATGTGTATATATGGAGGAAAGGGTTTGAGACTGGTTTGGTCAAGATCAGGGCCAAAGACAATAAAACTGAGACTAGAGACTATACTCAATTCTCAAGCATCTGACTGCCGAAAACTGATACTAGTCTCAGAAAAAAATCAAATGTTTGAGTTCTGAGACCTCCAATTAACTTGCCAGTTTGTGTACATACACTGTATACAGCTGAGACCTCTCTTAAATAAAGTCTTAACACTTTGAGAATGTGCTACAAATTTGTTGTTGTTGTTGTTGTTTTACTTACAAACAGTGAATACAATATTCAGAAAAGCCTGATTTTTAAAGTGCTATAAAGTAAGAAAATTTATTTGGTCAGTATCCATAGAAAATGACAAAATTAATCTTCCGGAGCAAAGTTCTTAATATTGCATAACACAGATAGATCTATGCAGAAAAGTTCAGTAGGTCATTGACCAGCAACTAAAGGAATACCGGTAAACTGAATAATGCATCCTAATAACATCTTAAGATTGAACCTAAATATAGCTGAAGACAGGTAGAAATATTGGAATTATGACACTTGAAATTTTCACTCTGCTACTAAAATTTTTGTTTCAAATTTTATCACTTGAACAACCAGTGAATGAATTGTTCGGGAAAGATTGAATTTGAAGATGGTGTAAAATTTGTGTCAAAATCTGGTTGATAACTGTAGAAAATCAAAGGTTAAAAACATAATTTAAAAGAAAAAAATTAAAATCCCCAGGGTGGAGAGTAGAGATCATCAATATCAATATTCATACCTAATTTGATGACAATCGGATAAAAAATGTGACCTCTATTGCATTAACAAAACTTTTGCTTTAATCTGACCTAGTTACCTAGTTTTTGACCGAAGATGACCCAGTTACAAACTTGACCAATATATTATTCAGATAAACATTCTGACCAAGTTTGAAGAAGATCGGATAAAAATTGAGACCGCTAGAGTACGGACAACAATTGTGAACGGACGACGGACGAAAGGCGATCACAAAAGCTCACCCTGTCACTATGTGACAGATGAGCTAAAAATACAAAGAGATTGTTCGGACCAGGGATAGAACTAAATGGCGCGAACACTTGTCTAATAGCCCAGGATTATCCCGCTTTGTACGGCCGATTCGTTGATGTTTAAGGTCAGCTGCACCATACTCCTATAGCAGGCATGTGTTATTGCAGTATTATTCTGCTGTTTAAAGTTACTCATCTGAGTAAAATTAATAAATGTTTCTATGAATTGTTTAGTTCTACCATTAAGGTATTGTATTGAACTGCATTGTGCCGTTTGAGAGATTTTTCTTTTTTTTCTTTTTTGTCTATGGCAAAGCAATGGCGAAAGGCGCAATAACTTAATGCGGAATAACTTTACTGTCAGAATTGTTGTGTGTGTTGTGTCAGAATTCCGAGAGATATACTGTCAGGAGTTGTAGAACATATTTTGCCAGAGTTGTAGAACATGGGTTGTGGGAAATGTACTGTCAGAGTTGTGGGATATGTACTAGAAGAGTTGCGGGACATGTACCATCAGAGTTGCGAGATATGTACTTGAAGAGTTGTGGGACATTTACTGTCAGAGTTGTGGGATATGTACTGGAAGAGTTGCGGGACATGTACTGTCAAAGTTGTGGGATATGTACTGGAAGAGTTGCGGGACATGTACTGGAAGAGTTGTGGGATATGTACTGGAACAGTTGCGGGACATGTACTATCAGAGCTGTGGGATAGGTACCGGAAGAGTTGTGGGATATGTACTGGAGGACTTGCGGGACATGTACTATCAGAGTTGTGGGACATGCACTGTCAGAGTTGTGGGATATGTACTGGAAGAGTTGCGGGACATGTATGTAAGAGTTGTGGGATATGTACTATAAGAGTTTTGGGATATGTACTGGAAGAGTTGCGGGACATGTACTGTCAGAGTTGTGGGATATGTACTGTCAGAGTTGTGGGATATGTACTGGAAGAGTTGCGTGACATGTACTGTCAGAGTTGTGGGATATGTACTGGAAGCGTTGCGGGACATGTACTATAAGAGTTTTGGGATATGTACTGGAAGAGTTGCGGGACATGTACTGGCAGAGTTGTGGGATATGTACTGGAAGAGTTGCGGGACATGTACTGTCAGCGTTGTGGGATCGGTACTGGAAGAGTTGCGGGACATGTACTGTCAGAGTTGTGGGATATGTACTGGAAGAGTTGTGGGATCTGTACTGTCAGAGTTGTGGGATATGTACTGTCAGAGTTGTGGGATATGTACTGGAAGAGTTCCGGGACTTGTACTGTCAGAGTTGTGGGATATGTACTGGAAGAGTTGTGGGATATGTACTGTCAGAGTTGTGGGATATGTACTGGAAGAGTTGCGGGACATGTACTGTCAGAGTTGTGGGATATGTACTGGAAGAGTTGTGAGACATGTACTGTCAGAGTTGTTGGATATGTACTGTCAGAGTTGTGGGATATGTACTGTCAGAGTTGTGGGATATGTACCGGAAGAGTTGCGGGACATGTACTATCAGAGTTGTGGGATATGTACTGGAAGAGTTGCGGGACATGTACTATCAGAGTTGTGGAATATGTACTGGAAGAGTTGCGGGACATGTACTGGAAGGGTTGTGGGATATGTACTGGAAGAGTTGCGGGACATGTACTCTTAGAGTTGTGGGATATGTACTGGAAGAGTTGCGGAACATGTACTGTCAGAGTTGTGGGATATGTATTAGAAGAGTTGAGGGACATGTACTGTCAAGGTTGTGGGATATGTACTGGAAGAGTTGCGGGACATATACTATCAAAGTTTTGGGATATGTACTGGAAGAGTTGTGGGACATGTACTGGAAGAGTTGTGGGACATGTACTATCAGAGTTGTGGGATATGTACTGGAAGAGTTGCGGGACATGTACTGTCAGAGTTGTGGGATATGTCATAGCAGAGTTACGGGACATGTACTGTCAGATTTGTTGGATATGTAATGGAAGAGTTGTGGGATATGTACTGGAGGACTTGCGGGACATGTACTATCAGAGTTGTGGGACATGCACTGTCAGAGTTGTGGGATATGTACTGGAAGAGTTGCGGGACATGTACTGTCAGAGTTGTGGGATATGTACTGTCAGAGTTGTGGGATATGTACTTTAAGAGTTTTGGGATATGTACTGGAAGAGTTGCGGGACATGTACTGTCAGAGTTGTGGGATATGTACTGTCAGAGTTGTGGGATATGTACTGGAAGAGTTGCGGGACATGTACAGTCAGAGTTGTGGGATATGTACTGGAAGAGTTGCGGGACATGTACTATCAGAGTTGTGGGATATGTCCTGGAAGAGTTGCGGGACATCTACTGTCAGGGTTGTGGGATATGTACTGGAAGAGTTGTGGGACAAGGTAGGGACATGCACTGTAAGAGTTGTGGGACAGGTAATAAAAGAGTGAAATGCAAGACCTGTACCTTCAGAAAAACGGGTCATGCACTTTCTGAGTTGCAGGACATACTGTAAGAGTTATGGGGCCTGCATTGTCAGTGTTGTTTGGCATGCAAGGCCAGACTTGTGGGGTGCTTTTAGGAACTTTTTAGTTTTCGAACTTGTGTCCTCAGAGTTATGGACTTTTGGAGTTGGTAGGCATTGATTGTCAGTTTGTGGGATGGAAACTGTTGATGATTGCGGGACATGTACAAGTTGATGTTGTTTGTTAAAGTTAATTATATTTCACTGATCACAAAATAATTACAGAAAGCATTTACTAGCTAATAACAAACACACAGACAGAATAGTTGCTAAACGTCCTGACATACGCAAGCGGACTTAACTAAAAGTACAAATGTCTTTGCCAAAATAATGTCACTTTTTTCTGAATATCATCATAGCCATATTTTCTTGCAATTTTGCAATCATAATCAAAATTCCATTTGATCCTATCTAACAACTGTCTCTGCATATTGACAAGTGCCAGAATTACTTCATATCTATGAAATGCAAACCATGCATTTTATCATCCACCATATGTAGCTATTACACTGGCTAATGCACACTTCATTTGATGCAGTATCCATATGAATTAAGATAACAAATATTTAATCATTTATTGGATCGTAACAAGGAATGTTAAGTTGTCCAGATAAAAGAGAGTTACATCGATTAAGTTTTAAAATGTTCCCAGGTTGCATGTTTCAAGCAGCTATTTTGAATGCAAAACTTTCATGGAAAATGCCACATGTCAATAAAGTTTTGTGAACTACAAAAGAATCAAGCTACATGACGTCGAAAGCCAAGTGCATTGGGTTTCAATATCTTTCAAAGTGTAAGCGCAGCGTTTTTCTCAGGCTCCGAGTGTCAAATCTCAAGCATCTGATTTTCTGAAATGGAGACTTTTAAGTCCTGCCAGAGACCAAGAAGCTATCCGGCTTGTACAGTCTGTTTTCAGATGTCTGACCGCGCCTGTGGTAATGCCGGGAAAAAATATATAGTCCATAACCAAATAATAACTTTGCTGTTGGAACTCACACCTCCATTGTTAAAAAGACAAAGCATAAGAACAGAAATCTGCACTGGCGAACACATTTTAAGCATTGATGCATACATTGTATGATTTCAACTTACTTATAGGGGGGGGGGGTGCGGGGGGGGGGAGGGGCGGGGCGGGGGGTGGTTGGTGGGTACAGATGTTCTCCGACATTAAACTGAAAATTAAGACAATTATACAATAGAATTATTCAATTATTAATAATAATTATCAAATTTATTGATGATCAAGCTTCCTGCTACTCCTACATCAGGAGTGTGAAGTTTTGCGGCAGTGAATCTTAACATCCGGTTCATAGTTATAAATGGTGTCTATACATATTTGTTGGAATTCATGTATATTAATCATTTGAGTGTTTTTTCTTTAATACAATGCAGCCTTTTATTATGATCTTCACGTTGGTTTGTACTGCATTTAATGTCAACGTTGTATTCCAAACATATCATTGAATAGGCGATTGAAATCTAATACCGATGTATGCATAGCCTTTGATAAAATATAATAGCTACTCGTTTCCTATAGCGCACTTGATTTTTATCCCTTAACTTATTATTAGCGTAAAATGTGCCGGCATTGCAGTTTTTGACTGGCATGCAGACTTACATAAAAGAAACTAGCTCAATATTTATCTTCCCGTAAGTTTCAAGTTCATGGAATCACATACTTAATAATTAAAACTTATTCCTCTATATACTATGTCAGGGGCTCGCTCTCAGTCGATCAAACAGTGTAACATAATTGTCTACAACCATAATGTTTAAGGATGGTTTACAATTTGCTTCCATCGAGTGGTTTTGAAAGATAACGACAGTCATTAAGACTAGGTGCTCTTTAGTTGAATTTCGTTTAGAAACATAAATTATGCGAAGTTAGATTTACATTCCCTTTACAAACACAAAATGTAAGTTAAAATGAAATGGGCAAAGTTTCACAAATTAATGTTAGTAAAATTGGCAAAACATCTAGATGACAGAGTTTTAAAAATTAAATAAAATGTAAATTTAAGCATTCTTTAAAAAAAAGCAAAACTTCCACATTTAATTAATGGACAACCATAATTAAATTAAGATGAAATTTCAAACAATTTTGAAATATAGTAAAACCCCTTAGTAAGACCACCTCGAAATTAAGATCACCTCAATAATAAGATAACTATTCCAATCTTATATTTATAGTTTTAGACTTTTTCCGCCTCACAATAAAGATCATTTCATTAAATTCAGGCAATTTGGGTGGTTGTTCCAAGGACATCGGGTTGGATTTTTCAATGACATTTGGGGTGGTTATTCCAAGAATAATTGGGCATTTGTTCCCGGGAGATTAGGATGGTTATTCCAGGGACATAAGGGTGGTTGTTTCAAGGCCATTGGAGTGGTTATTTGATGACCATTTGGGGTGTTTGTTCCCGGGACATTGGGGTGGTTGTTCCCAGGACATTGAGGTTGTTGTTCTGAAATTGGAGTGGTTGTTCCAGTGACATTGGGGCTGTTGTTCTAAAGACAATGTGGTGGTTATTCCAGGGACATTGACGTGGTTGTTCCAAGGATATTGGGTTGGTTATTCCAGTGAATTTGGGGTGTTTGTTTCAATGATATTGGGGTGGTTATTCCATAAACATTTGGGGTGTTTGTTCCCGGGACATTAGAGTGGTTGTTCCCAGGACATTGGTGTTGTTCTAAGGACATCGGGGTGGTTGTTTCAAGGACATTGGGGTGGTTATTACAAGGAGATTGGGTTGTTTGTTCCGAGGACTTTAGGATGGCTATTCCAAAGACATAGGGGTAGTTGTTTCAATGACATTGGGGTGGTTATTCCAATATCATTTGGGGTGTTTGTTCCCGAGACATTGAGGTGGTTGTTCCCATGAAATTAGGGTTGTTTTTCTAAGGACATCTTGGTGGTTGTTCCTAGGACTTTGGTGTGGTTGTTCCAAAGACTGGGTTGGATTATTCCATGGAAATCGGGGTGGTTGTTTCAATGACATCTGGGGTGGATATTCCTTGAAGAATAGGGTATGTGGGCCTGGGACATAAGGATGGTTATTCCAGGGACATTGGGGTGGTTGTTTCAATGACATCCGGGGTGGTTATTCCATGAAGAATAGGGTATGTGGGCCTGGGACATAAGGATGGTTATTCCAGGGACATCGGGGTGGTTGTTTCAATGACACCTGGGGTGGTTATTCCATGAAGAATAGGGTATGTGGGCCTGGGACATAAGGATGGTTATTCCAGGGACATTGGGGTGGTTGTTTCAATGACATCTGGGGTGGTTATTCCATGAAGAATAGGGTATGTGGGCCTGGGACATAAGGATGGTTATTCCAGGGACATTGGGATGGTTGTTTCAATGACATCTGGGGTGGTTATTCCATGAAGAATAGGGTATGTGGGCCTGGGACATAAGGATGGTTATTCCAGGGACATTGGGGTGGTTGTTTCAATAACATCTGGGGTGGTTATTCCATGAAGAATAGGGTATGTGGGCCTGGGACATAAGGATGGTCATTCCAGGGACATTGGGGTGGTTGTTTCAATAACATCTGGGGTGGTTATTCCATGAAGAATAGGGTATGTGGGCCTGGGACATAAGGATGGTCATTCCAGGGACATTGGGGTGGTTGTTTCAATAACATCTGGGGTGGTTATTCCATGAAGAATAGGGTATGTGGGCCTGGGACATAAGGATGGTTATTCCAGGGACATTGGGGTGGTTGTTTCAATAACATCTGGGGTGGTTATTCCATGAAGAATAGGGTATGTGGGCCTGGGACATAAGGATGGTCATTCCAGGGACATTGGGGTGACTGTTTCAATGACATCTGGGGTGGTTATTTCATGAAGAATAGGGTATGTGGGCCTGGGACATAAGGATGGTCATTCCAGGGACATTGGGGTGGTTGTTTCAATGACATCTGGGGTGGTTATTCCATGAACAATTGCTGTGTTTGTTCTTGGGACATTGGGGTTGTTGTCCCAGAACATTGGGGTTGAAGTTCTAAGGACATTTGGGTGGTTGTACCAAGGACATTGGGGTTGTTGTACTTAACAACATTAAATGTTTATGAAATTCATTAAATTTGCACTTCGTTATATTTAATCTGACTTAGGTGCCCCCCCCCCCCCCCAAAAAAAAAAAAAATTGCATGATAGACATTGAAAGTAGTCTTCCCAAAAGTCTCTTAAGTATTTGATAATTATATTAAGCTAACAAAATATTAAATGTTTAATAAAAAAATAATGAATTTGTGTACTTTTTATGAAACCAGAAACATGTATTACAATATATAAAGCGAATTCATTTGAGAAAATACCTGATAAAAATATAACCCTTCGTTAGTTTTACCATTGGAATAAATTTCTGACATCAAACTTCAAAATCATTAAAAATAAATTCTGTATTCTGTAATAATTGACATAAATTCGTATTACTGACAGTAATAATGACACCTATATATCATGCTAGACATTTCTGAAAATTACTTCTTAACGATTTGTAATGTGGGGTTTTATTACGAATTTATTAAATGTGCAAATTCCTCCAGACAGCAAATAGCAAATAGGAAGAAAACCTGAACTAAAAAATAAATAAATCACATCTTTATCTTTCTCAATCAACAGACTACTTTAATCAGTCGTCAGGTATTTTATCAACAATCAGAAGGTGCTGCAGTTTTGCCGCAGTTTTGCAATTTGGAAATACATATCAAGAAGCACTGCAGTAGATTGTTATATATATTAGAGTTGTTTTATCGGTGGGTTCGGGGATGTCTGAATAAAAGTAATTAGTTCTTTAGATCTAGGTGATCGCGTATGAATCACAGGGAAAACAAGGAAGCCATTAAAATGAGTGCATAGTATTTTTAGGAACCGGACATAGTATATTATATATTTTACATATAATAGCTTATATAGTATGATCAATTACGGACAATTTTGGAAAATCACATACATTTTCATCTCTCGGAAACGCACACCTACAACATTACAATAAAATACTTCACCTGTTTCGCTGTCTGTGTCCCCTTCAACGGCCCCTGTTACCGGATCATACCTGACCACCCGTGAGAAGTTAGACAACGTAGCTTCAAAGGGAGATAACACGGCACGTCGACGCCGACGGCGATTTCGTCTATTACGACCAAATGCAGGCATTGTTTGAGCGTTTATTTTTATATCACAATAATTACTCTGAAAAAAAAGAACCGGAAAATACTTAATAGGTATTCGCTGCTGATTAAACGCGCTGCTGTATAACTAAAATATATTCAAGCATAGGTTTAAATTAAATAAAAATAACAACATGGCAACAACAAAGAACATATATTTTAAATAATGTACAAGGCATACGTGTTTTATAATGCAACATGTTTGTTTGATTTTGTTTAAATTGTGCTGTAGTTTAGCTTCTTGTTTTTTTTCTACTTGTTTGGTCATTTATTTGTACTTTTTATGTTGTATGTGTTATGTGTGTACACTTTCCAAGAAATGGAGAAAAAAAAAGTGATATTAATTCTTAAAATGGGCATACTTTTCTTGACCATATTGGGTCATACAACACTGGAACGTAAAGCGCAATCATTCCGTTAGAATACATTTTATCGTCAATTGATACTAAAACAGTTTCCACTCACCCAAACAAAAAATCTTTAGTACTACAGGGTAGGATGCAAGATTTCGAGAAAAAGTGTTCGTTTGGGTCAGATTTTATGATAGTTGCATAATAATTTCCATGTCGTCTTGCCAAAATCCCAATAAAATTAAAGAGTTCTGCCCAAAAAGGGTGTTCGATCAACCCTACTAAACCCTTCTGGATTCGAGCAACCCTACTGAACCTGGATCCGTCCCATTGCCTAAGATCAAAAACTAAATCTGGAGATCAGTCTCAAATCTCAAGCTTCTGATTGGCTAAAATGGCGACCAGTCGCCATTTCAGCCAAGCAGATCCTTGAGATTTGTGACTGATCTCAAATCTTAGTTTTATGATCTTGGGCTTTGGTATTGGACGTTGATTCACCATCAATTTCACTGTTGCTGACATCATGGTTCGCAAATTGGTATGAGATATGATGTTTCAGGGCCCAAGATCATAAAACTAAAGCTGGAAACCAGACCCAAATCTCAAGCATCTGATTGGCTGAAATGGCGATTGGTCGCCATTTCAACCAATCTAATGCTTGAGATTTGAGTCTGGTCTCCAATCTCAGTTTTATGATCTTGGGCCCAGGTGTTTTTGTAGAAAAAAATAATATTTCCGTGCATGACCAAACACCTTTAATCCCGACATCTTACATTACTACAAAGACGCGCCTATTAATTTATTGACTAATAACAGACGATCTTAATGTATTTTCTTTATTTGTTGGAAATATCTATTTTTCTGTAACACTAGACCAATTTTGAGGTGAGGCTCAGAAACCTGATATGTTACATTCAGTGGTACATATTCAGCACAACATACTGATTTTAAAAGGCGTAATTTTCCTGATTCTGCTCCTTTGAGCTTAAACATCCGGGAGGATATCCTGGGCCCAAATGATCATTTAACTAAAGCTGGAGACCAGTCTTAAATCTCAAGCATCTGATTGGCTGAAATGGCGACCGGTCGCCATTTCAGCCAATCAGATGCTTGAAATTTGAGACTGGTCTTCAATCTTAGCTTCAAGTATGATCGTGGGTGCTGAGGCTACGATAATCATATTTTTGACACTGTGAACCAGCGTTTAATCGGTCAAGATTGGGTGCAAGATTTTAAGAAAGGGGCTTAGTTTTGGGGTAGTAATTACACGATAATTTCCAACTTTCTGGCCAAATTAACCATGATAAAGCTTCCCCAAAAAGGAATTCGAGCACGGTTAAATTGAGGCAAGTGTCCAAACTGAGAAAATACATTACAAGCTAGAGTATACTGTCATGTCTTCAATTTAAGGTTTATCATAGCACATAATTATCATAATGGAAAAACGTATAAAATGCGTTTTTGGATGCGTCTGGTCATTACAAATGATCCACAGTACACCCAGTTTACATCGTGATGAACATGTCGTTAAGAGAGTACCACTGCTGTCTACATTACTTGTTGTTCAGGAAGTACTATAAATTTGTCTGTTATCAGCATCACTTGTGTTTTTCAGGGAGAACTTTAAATTGGTCTGTTATCAGCATTACTTGTGTTGTTCAGGGAAAACTTTAAATTGGCCTGTTATCAGCATTACTTGTGTTGTTCAGAAAGAACCATAAATTTGTCTGCTATCAGCATTACTTGTGTTGTTCAATGAAAACTTTAAATTGGCCTTTTATCAGAATTACTTGTGTTGTTCAGGAAGAACCATAAATTGACCTGTTATCAGCATTACTTGTGTTGTTCAGGAAGAACAATAAACTGACCTGTTATCAGCATTACTTGTGTTGTTCAGGGAAAACTTTAAATTGGCCTGTTATCTGTTATTACTTGTGTTGTTCAGGAAGAACCATAAATTGACCTGTTATCAGCATTACTTGTGTTGTTCAGGGAAAAACATAAATTGACCTGTTATCAGCATTACTTGTGTTTTTCACGGAGAACTTTAAACTGGTCTGTTATCAGCATCACTTGCGTTTTTCAGGGAGAACTTTAAATTGGTCTGTTATCAGCATTACTTGTGTTTTTCAGGGAGAACTTTTAATTGGTCTGTTATCAGCATCACTTGTGTTGCTCAGGAAGAACCATAAATTGGTCAGTTATCAGCATTACTTGGATTGTTCAGGGAGAACCATTAATTGGCATGTTATCAGAATTTTAAATCAGAAAAAATAAAAAAAACACACTTTTATTCAATTGCTTTAACAAGAGATTCAAAATTTAAAGAGACCCGTTGGAATTCCTTCAACAAAAAACGGACAGAGTTACGTAAGGCCGTCAAGAGTGGTAATTGCACTGCCATTCGGATGAGAATAATATTAACGGAATCTCGCTCAGGGGAATATTTAGTTTAATCGGCAAATCTTGTTAATAAAACTTTACACAAATAAATGTTATTTATGTATCTTTATTTTACATAAGTTAAGAAAAGTAAAGGAGAATGGCTAGACCGAAAAATACCATAAAATTTATTTACATCCGAACAAAACTCAAAACATCTTTTATGATACTGACAACACTATGTTGTGTACATTTTAAGAACATTCAATTATAAAAAGAGAAATCTCATTTTGTATATTATTTGGACAAAAGGCCAGGAGACACCATATTTTTGTCAGTATCGTATTTAACATTTTAGGGTAAGTTACTGTTCTAGCATTTCTTAACGTGTGTAAAATAAAGATTCGTTAATACAATTTATTTGTGCAAAGTTTTATTGAATTTTGAATTTCACCTATTAAGAGATTTTGATTGTTTTCTTTTTTATTTTTCAAATGAAAGTGCAATGCCCTTAAGAAAGTTAACAGCATTATACAAATACCTTAATGCATAACAATAACATTTTCACTGCCTTTCTTTTACAGTTTTTCGATCCGTTATACTGGCATTAATATGATATAAAGTTACTTACTTGTCTGTGTAAGTGTAAATTCTTACAGCGTACTATCCTGCAATGCCGTGTTACGTTCAGAGTCAATGAATATAAAGTACCTTGTGCTTGTGGTTGGCAATGCACTGTAATGATATCTCTTATCATATCATGATACGCAGGTAAATGCATTCTTAAAGCAGCTCATTCATCCCTTCACTCGAAACTTAATTTATTCTGAACTTCCATAGAAAAAAGTTTGCATGATATTATGTAACAAATTTAGACTTTGTTATACATACTCTGGCAAACCCGGTACGCTTCGTGAACGGCACTACGCCGCGATCACGGCATATGCAACGCTCGTTAACCAAGTTTTCTAGTTTCAAGTTTTATTCAGTAACTAGGCCCATACGGACATCAATTTTATACAACATGCAAACACATGTATAAATGATATGCAGCTAACAATATTGACTAGATCAACAATAAACTTCGAGGAAATGGAAGGTAGTAAACAATTAATTAGTTAAGTACATAATGTTCAGTACCAGGAATAGCAAGTTGACAAGATTATTTTAGTCATCATTTGCAAAAAGTCTTTCAAAATTTACCAAGATTAACCATGTTGTCCTGTTTCGAAGGGAAGTTTATGACTACTACATCTAAAGTGACATAAACTTAAAGCAAGGTTCTTTGACAAGATTTTCAAATAAATTTCTAATTCAAAATTTTTAAGAATTCTGTAAAAATGAGTACTTTCTAGAGTTATTTAACAGTTCGCTCCATTCCCGTATACACCGACCCCCAAGCCCCGCCCCAACAGCACGCACAAAATGGGGAGGCTACAAGACCGATCGCCCTATCACTTCCACACCCCAAGCGCACCACCAAGACAGGGACCAGAGAGCAGTACACACAGAAGCGAACAGCTTGACATGTCTTAAGCAGTAACTAGGCCCATACGGGCAACAGTTTTAAACAAAATGTAGTCACATGTACCAACTGATGTGCAGCAAAAAATAGGTTAGAACAACAGCAAACTTGCAGGAAATGGAAGGTAGTAAACAATTAATCGAGTACATAATTTTCTGTACAAAAATAGCAAGTTTTACAAGAGTAGTTCGGTCATCACTTGAAAAAAGTGTTTCAAAATTAACCATGTTAGCTCTTCTAAAATTTCTTGGAATATATTTCCTTCGTTCAGAAATGAAATGAGGGCACTCAAAAATGTAGTGAAAATCATCACACAAGGAGTTGTTATTACATAAATTACAAAATCTTAAATTATGAGCAGTATAAGTAAAACGTCCCGTTTCGATGGGAAGTTTATGACTACTTCATCTAAAACGACATAAACTTAAAGCAAGATTCTTTGGCAAAATTTTCAAATAATTTTCTATTTCAAAATTTCTTTTAAACATTCTGTAGAATGAGCACTTATTAGAATTATTTATCTGATATCCCCAATTCTGTATATATTGATCCATAATCCTTGTCTTTATAGTATGCTTAAAATGTAGAGGGGATGAAACTGACTGACTTAACCAAACTTCAGCTAACCCCAGGTCTTGTAAAGACTTTTTAACACAACTAATCCATAACGAGTGATACATATTCCGACGATATAATTCATATATCAGTCTGTACATAATATTGCATATCTTATCATTTTTAGCAGATATAATATTGCACCAAAAATTTAAAACTCTATTCTTTATAATTAATTCAATAGGTAACACACCATGTTCGCCAAAAATCATTACATTGGGAGTACATTTTTTAACACTTAATAGAATTTTCAGATACTTCAACTGGAATTGCTTAATAAGCCCAACATTTGCCACTCCCCAAATTTCTGCACCATATAACAATATTGGTGTAACCATTGTGTCGAAAAGCTGAAGATGTAAATCCAGGTCTAGGTAAAGAGCTCTAGATTTCTTAAGAACTGCAAACATAGCTTTCCTTGCCTGATCACATAGATACGTCATAGTCTTACCAAAAGAACCATTATAATTATCCCAAGATAACTGAAATCTTCAACTGTATCTAGCCTTACATTATTGAAGTAAAAATCAGCAACACGATTTTGTTTTCCTCTGGAGAAAATTATTATTTTTGTCTTAGCAGTATTTACTTCCAACCTCCATGCTTTACAATAAGACTGCATTGCATTCAGAGCCGCTTGAAAGTCATGCTCAGTTTCTGCAAACACTACTGTATCATCTGCATATAGCAGCAAGAATAACTTTAAATAAACCTCTACAGTATCATCACTTAATACATCTCTCACTTACTGGGAGAGCATTTCTAGACCTTTAGATTTACTAGAAACATAGTCGACAAGGTCATTAAGAAAAACTGAAAACAATATTGGTGAAAGATTTTCACATTGACGAACACCTGTAGCACTTACAAAGAAACTAGACAGACCATCACAGCTTTTAACACATGACTTCGCTTTATCATAGATACTGTATATAACTCTGAAAACTTTACCATCAATTGAATATTTCAACAACTTATTCCACAGGCAAGCTCTGTGTACTGAGTCAAACGCCTTTTTATAGCCAATAAAGGCACAAAACATCATAACCGGTGTCAATGTAAGAGATTTTGTGGAGTAGGGTAAAAAAAGATTCAGAGTTTGTGATTATAGTCTTCTTCTCTGTGTCCAGAATATAATAGTTCGCCGCGAGTCAGTCATTCGTGAAAATGGACCGGTCCGGGTTGCTTTCAAACTACATTGCGTGAGCTAAACTGAAATCTAGTGAAGTTATGACTGCAAAAAATAATCTGCACCGGAGGGCAATGCAATGTCAAATTTGAGTGTGTTTTATCTGCACAGTCTAGCAGTTTTGTGATTCACTCAGATATTCGGCTTGCTTCTTGCGAAAGTGCCACGCATCGTACACTTTAATTTTGAATGATGTATATACATGTAGTAATAAAATGCATTCCACAGCCAGATTTAAAAAATTGACTCAATTTTGAGAAAAACATGTTGCCAGCCTTTGGACGACCAAATCTTCAAGGTTAAAACTCTAAAATTAAATATTGCTATTTTGGTGAGAGATCTTATGTTTGCTTAGAACAAACATCACTGAGATAGCCATATATGTTACTTCCTTTAAGTTTTATAGCATGCTAAATGTCTAGTAACATCGCTTTTTTGCATGTCGCCAGGCAAAACATTAATTTTTGCAGTAAAATTGTTGAAATATGATGAATGGCAATTAAGAAATTTGCTGTTTTTAATGTTTAAGGCACGTGAAAATATGATATTAGAAAGTTCTGTTGCAATTGGATGCCATTTCAAACAATGACACTGGTTTTAAGGGGTGTCGCCAAAAAACTACTTTCCTACCGTAACCATTTTTAAACCTCACTGCTGATGGTATTAAATAAGATAAAAACAGTTATAAAGGCATAAATATTTTATAGAATTATCAAATTTTATGTATTTAAAATTAAAACACCTGCGGCGTTCTTATATTTTTGTTGGTCATAGCCTTAACACGAAATTCTTGATGTCCGATAATAAAATTTTCCTCCGTAACTGTGTATTTCACTTCTTTTAATCTATGTTAATTCCATGGATCAAACAGTTTACATCAATTACATGATTATCAATTGATTTATACATACCATCACTAAATAAGTATTATTTATTGCAAATATTAGTCAATAAATGTTAAAAAAAATTTCCTCCGTAATTTTTTCTTCCGTAACCAAAAGTATCATGATTGCTTCTAGTGCTAATTAAATTGTTGTTATCAACTGACTGCCTCGTTATTATCACAGAAGCCGTCAAGTAATATGGTCAGAAGTGGTAAGATAATTAAAATTTACCCTTGTAAATTTGGGTTACGGAGGAAAGTTACGGATGAAGCTAGAAAAGTAACGGAGGAAAATTATGCACGATTATCAATTTATCCTCGTATAACTTGTGTCTAAATGTAAGCTGCACACATGAGTTTTTATAAAAAAAAATGTTCCTCCCTTGCAACTAATACCTAAGTACTCCAAATTGTTTGTCAAAATTCAAACAAATACTATTATTGTACTGCATAAAATATATATGCAGGTTACTTTTTATTTTGACTGGTGCATGGTTTTGCTTGAGCTTGGTCTCTATTGCTTAAACATTAAAATTACATTTTAAATGAAAGTTATACAAACATAAGTGAAAATATTTTGCTCACAACATTTAATAAACCTTGAAATCAGTTGAATTACAATGCAGTACCAGGCACGATGAAAATACTCGTGTTGTTGTTAACACAGAGAGTGATGTACAGTGGTCTGCATTCTTTTTTATGAACATAGTTCACTTGAAATGCTTGATTTGGCGTTTGTTTGATTGAAGACAGATTGCAAACAGTCTGTTTCATATAACCTGATGATATGTACCTTTTAACATCTAGAAAAATATGAACAACATACACCTACTTAATACATTTTCCTCCGTAACTTTTCCTCCGTAACTGTTGGATAACTTTTTTTGTTTGTTTAGCATTGTAAATTCAGAAAAGTTTTATTGAATTTGAATTTTTAGTTTGTTTATTAATACATATACGTACAACTATAGGTATGTTAGTACGTTACTGGTCTCTGTTTAATTGGTAATGTATCTCTGTATTTGTTATAAAGTAATTTTCTGTAAATCTTGACATACATGTACTCATGATAGTTGACAAAATAGCAGTCGTGTTTGTTTATGTTCGTTAAACATTGTGTGTTTAATCCATTATACTATGTTTCCTGTCAACAATAACATGTTTAGAAGGTGTATACTGTAATTAGTACAGTTTTTATTATAAACCATGTGTTAGAGGCACCTGCAGTTTTCCTCCGTAACTGAACATTTGACACAAAGAAGCAATTGTTGTTTTGAGCTTATCGTTTAAATGGTGTGATCCATACTTTTTTCTGAAGTCTATACATTATTGCCTAAATAAAAACGTATTTCTTTCTTACAAATGCAGCTGTCCATTTTTTGGTTTTTACTTGATAAAAATTGAGTCAATTATTTGAATCTGGCTGACCATTGCTTTTGTTCTTGAAACAAATAAAAACAAATAACTTTATCGCATATCGACAGTAAGCTTACTATTCTAGATAATAAAAACATATAAAGAAATAAGCAACTATCTCAACTATCTCTCCCCCCCTCTCCCTCTCTCTCTCTCTCTCTCTCTCTCTCGTTTACATTTGTCTTGCTTAATATATGCATCAAAATAAACGTAAAAATAAAAACTAAATATCACGTTTTTGTAGTTTTTTTTGTAATTCATCGCTTTTGAATTGACAGCAGTACGTTCCCTTCGGAAATTGCTGCACATCATACATTTTAAATAGCATAAATACGCAATAGTCTTCGGGCTATACAACATAGCTCAAGCTATTCATCCTAAGTAAACATGCACATGGCTGCATAATAGCTGTATAACAAACAAATCGTAATAACTTACGTTGGAGAGCAGTTAAACTTCCTTTCTTAAAGCATGAATATGTTTATACCTTTTTTTCCTTCTGTAAATGATATTAAAAAACGTGCAATGACTTGGTATAACCTTGGTATAGAGTTAAAATGAAATAGTTGGAGCTTAAAGTACTTTAAATAATCTCAAAGTAATGAAAGAGTAAATATGATATTGTCATACTTCAAAATATTGTATTACTTTTTAAGCAGTTTCATTTTTATGGGTTTTCTAACGGCGTGTTGTTTTATGCAGAACAATTGACATTTATATCAAAATCTCGACTAATCTCTCTAAGCTATTAGAGCCCAATATTACAAAACTCAATAAGAAGACCAGTTTTAAATCTTGTGGAAGAAATAATAACGTTGCTGCTCATTGTCTGAACTGCACAGATTGACAGACGTTGTTCGCTGTGACCACAACTACTCTGTTATGAGCTTACTCTATTTCGTCTAATGTCGCCACAACTTCTTCTCTTCGGCTGGCACCGAAGAGGCAATTCCCGACCCAAGCCTGCCAGACAGGCTGACCAAAATGTATTCCTTTTAAAAAAAAACTGCATGCTTGGCATTTTATATTTTTCCCGTTACTATCAAGCATGACATAACATGAAAAAATGATTTTAAAAAGTTATGTCAAGTCTTATTTATAGAACTAACCAAAATGTGGCACGAGAAACTTGTTTTTAATACGGACCGTATGGTCTCAAAGCTAGGTACTAACGTCCGCAAGTGTGTGTCGTATCGACAATAGGCCTTATCGTACATATACCGAAATATATTACAAACTAGAATTTGGTGTTCCGCGGAACACATGTGTCGCCTGCTTACAAAAAGTTGAAACGTGGGCCTATATTTAATCATAAATGCTAAAAAGAATTAATTCAAGTTTATTGCAGTATTAAACCATGGAACACATGTGTCACCTTAATTGCATTTGAAATGGGCTTAACTAAAAAAATGGTGAAACCTGAGTTATCATTCTTCACCAATAGCTATGTGCATGCAGATGACATATTCCAAGTATTAAGTGAATTGGACAAGTACTTTCAATGTAACAGCCAGCATTTTCATATTAAAGTTGCATTTGAAAGGGGCATAACTCATAAAATAGTCAAACCAGAGTTAACATTCTTTTTGTTTCCAATGGCGTTGTTTATGCAGATGATATGTTCCAAGTATTAAGTGAATAGGACAAGTAATTTTAGAGTTATATGCAACACAAGGTTTCATGTTAAAGTTGCATTTGGAAGGGGTATAACTCATAAAATATTGAAACAGGAGTTATATTTCTTGTCATAGATGACTTTGTTCATGTTGATGATATATTCTGAGTATTAAGAGAATAGGATAAGTAATTTCAAATTTAAAGTCAACATTAAGTTTCATGTTAAAGTTGCATTTGAAAGGGGCATAACTCAAAAAGTATTGAAGCAGGAGTTATAACTTTTGTTGTCGTCGATGGCACTGTTCCTGTTGATGATACAATCTAAGTATTAAATGAATAGGACAAGTACTTTCAAATTATACGCAACATTAAGTTTCATGTGAAATTTGCATTTGAAAGGGGCATAACTAAAAATATAGTCAAACAGGAGTTATGATTCTTGTTGTAACCGATGTTGTTGTTGTTCATGAAGATAATATATTCGAAGAGTGAATAGGACAACTACTTTAAAAGTTATAGGCAACATTAATTTTCATTTTAAAGTTGCATATTAAAGGGACACTACTCATAAAATATTCAAACGGGAGTTATCATTCTTGTTCTTCGTAATGACGTTGTTCATGAAGATGATTTATTTTGACTATTAAGCGAATGGGACAATTACTTTCAAAGTTAAAGTCAACATTAAGTTTTAGGTTAAAGTTGCATTTGAAAGGGACATAACTCAAAATATAATCAAACAGGAGTTATGATTCTTGTTGTTACCAATGTTGTTGTTCATGCCGATAATGTATTCCAAGTATGAAGTGAACAGGACAAGTACTTTCAAAGTTATAGGCAACATTAAGTTTCATGTTAAAGTTGCATTTGAAAGGGGCATAACTCCAAAATATTGAAACTGGAGTTACGATTCTTGTTGTAACCAGTGCACTGTTGTTTTTCATGCTGATGATATATTCCAAGTATGAAGTGAATAGGACAAGTACTTTCAAAGTTCCAGGCAACATTAAGTTAAATGTTAAAGTTGCATTTGAAAGGGGCATAACTAAAAAAATATTGAAACTGAAGTTATCATTCTTGTCGTCACAGATGACATTGTTCATGCTGATGATATATTCCAAGTATGAAGTGAATAGGACAAGTACTTTCAAAGTTATAGGCAACATTAAGTTTCAGGTTAAAGTTGGGGACGGACGATGACACCGCCGACGTCGCCGTCAGTTGGACCCCTATGTGTCTACCTGCTATCGCAGGCGACACAAAAAAGAAATATATTACAAAGTGTAATAATTAAATTATGTCTTGTTGTCTTTCTCTGAGTTGTCGTCGTTCCCTATGAAACGGGGCAACCGGGCAATATATTTTAGATCAGGTGATCATGTGACTGTTCAAAATGGTGGACGTCTAGTTCAATATTTGGTACCGAAAGTAAATTATCTTCTAATTTGTTATGTGTGACATGCTGTTAAAATTGAAAATTTGGGATAAATAGGTTAATATTAAATATCTGCCTTTAAGCAGAACTTTTAAGTGTAAGCATCCGGATTAAATATTTACGTCGTTATCATGTTGTCGTTTCTGCATATCCAATCTATATTTTCATGACTTTGAACTAGTCGCAATAATTCGACGGCAAGCACAAACCCATTATCATACTGACTTTTTTCATTGTCTGTCCTTTAGGTCTCAAGCAGTTACGATCAAAACTGTGGTGGAAATCGCACTGCTTTAAATTTCAATTTTTCACTGCAACTTGAAAATTTCAGCACTGCTAAGTTCATTTGTTAAACATAAATATTCTCTAAAGTATCAGTCAAATAAAAAAATATTCCACAAATAACACTTTTCAACTTACAATTATTATGCCGTTTACATGTAGATTTTAATGTGCTAACCAATGAAAACGTCCCTTTTATGAATCGATACACTACACAGTCAGATAAACTTATAGCGGAGTAACATAAAAACTGCTGACATGGGTGGAGGTTTAAAAGAGTTTTGAATAAAAAACAAAACTGTAATTTATAAAGGATTACATATATTGATTCTACTTGAATGTGGCTTTTCAGGTATGTAATTTTTTTAAAGATACATATGGTTTAAGATGCTTTATTGAGCCGCCAAAAGTTGCGTAAAAGTTGCGACTCAAATTCCGATCGGAGGCATATAGAAATAGAAGAAAAATATTACGCATTGATTTGAATAGTAACTGGGTTGTGCGTGATGGACGAACATCATCATCATCATCATCATCGTCATCAGAATGCTTTAAATTCATAGGGTATATGATATAACAAGTAAATACTAATGTTAAGGTCGATATGTAGTTTTGCGGACCTGGGTAGTGTGATATCGACCTCGGACTTCCTCCTCGTTCGATATCGCGCTACCCAGGTCCGCAAAACTAGTATTTATTTGTATAATATAATTTCTTCCATCTCACTCAATAATTGATGTGTCAAAATCCATTATTTTATGGCCAAGAAAGTGCACCTCTACTACCTATTTGTTACGGTAATGTTACCCTTGTACAGCTTTGGTAACCAGAGTTAATTCTTGATTTTGATAACAAGCTTATTTTATAAGTCTATTTACAACATTTTTTTTTTTGTGAATATCCAGACCATCTTCCATTCATGCTTTAGGAAAGCCTTTACATAAGACTGTATTTCATAAAATCCTGATGCTTCCAGGAGGCAGACTCAGTCTCTCAGGTTAACTACTCTTTACCTGTTGTGATGTAATTATTTATGTCACTTGTTAGAATTGTAGAGGCTGATGGACAATATTGCTCATGGGATAACAGCCATATCCAGTGGATAAAAAGCTTACAGTATTTTTTTAACCCTTTCCTCCAAATATACATATTTTTATTCATGAGTGTCCAGTGTAGATCCAGATCAGCTGGCACATCCGTGCCGTCTGATCAGGATCTGCACTGGTCCCATTTTGGTAAGAAATTACCTAATGAATCAAATGATGTGCTGGCTGATCTAGATCTAAACTGTTCGCCCTAGCAATAAAGCTGTATCTATGGAGCACAGGGTTAAATCTTTCTTCATGCAGAGCAGCTTTTATGCTGAGCTGTATATTAGTCTGATTGCACACAGTTCTTAGTGCATTTGCAACACTGCATGGTCTAGCTTTTTGTTTAGTCTCAAAGTGATGTCATCTCTCATTATATTGTATCAGATCTTGATATCAACAGGTAAACAGAAAAAGTGTTGTTACACATTGAACTTGCTGACTTGAACTCAAGATTAGCAGTTAACAGATAGTGACATTATTGGCCCTGATGACCACATTCTTCCAGATTTTGAACTTACTTGATAAATGTTTGGTGTAATATAGTCTAAAGTGCATTGTCAATAACTTGAAAGTCATGTGACAAACAATTAAAATTTAATATTGATCATCAGCAAAATGTTTTACAATTTTGATATTGCCAAAATTTCTTGATGAATATTAATCACTTGAAAATAAAAAGAATGCTTCATTTTAGAAAATGTTGGTCATACAGTTCAGGTCAATAAGTTTCTTTAACATTGTCTTCTTGATGCTGATATAAGGCAAAATTATTGCCATATGTTTTTAAAAATAAATAAATATATTTATGTAACAATTACCAATTTATCATGCTAAACTCTAATGATATAGATGAAAAAACTTGATTTGTTGTTCACAGTTTTTGTCATAGTAAATTCAATTCTCTTCTCAATAGGAAACTCCACTCAGGATGTCCTTATTTGTTGTTACCATGATAAGTCACAATCTTGTCCAATGCCAAACGTAGAGCAAGGCGCAAAGAGGGATTTGTTGTTGTTTACGATTAACAAATTTAATCCAGTACCCGTGAATCTGTATGTAATGCTGGGCAGAATCAGCAAAGAAACTGATGATCCTGATGAAACAATTTGATAAACATTGACAGATCTCGTCTTCATTTTGCAGATTGCTACGTCAGCAGTAGGTCCTTATGATAATTGTTACTTGCTGAGAGTGACAAAATTGGTACAAGACCAACTAATCTTGTGCAGTGCTTTAATAATAATGTTGTCTGATTAATGTAATGAAAATGATGAATTTTATATAAAATAAGAAGAAAAATTATTAGTAAGTTCTTAATTTTTTAATATACCAGTGGCAAATTTTTAGTATACCAGTAGCATAACTTGCATCTGTTGAATTTGTTTGTACCAATATTAAGATCTGAAATTTTTAGGTTATTTTTGTGGCTCTATTGGAAAAATATAAACCCTTTACGCCATGAGATATGGCTGCAATTACTAGGTGAACAGTGAAGTTACAGATCAGTGCCATCTGATCAGTATCTACTATGTTTGCTTTGTTTTTCATAAGGTTATTTCTTACCAAGAAGTTACCGGTGTAGAACCAGATCAGATGGCACAGATGTGTCTACGCTGGTTGGACAAAAGATAAAAAAAACATAATTTAATGGAGTAAAGGGTTAACACTTATGGTAATATCTTTCTTTGATGTCATTTAACTTATTTCATATAGTATATTTTCCATGTGAAGACAGCATGATAGTGCAATATTTTGCCTGATATTTCAGATGGGTGATATTCGTGATAACAATGTTCTCGTTCCTGAGAATGAAATTCATGAAGCTGACGAGGCAGATGAAGATGTCAAGCATGAAGCGTATATCTTATCTGTGGATGTGGGAACCACCAGTCTCCGGAGCCATATCTACAACAATCAGGGACACATCAAGGCTTCCAGTTCTAAAAAGGTCAATTATTTTTTTCTTGTGATAAAATACTGTTTAACCCTTTACTCCATAGATACACCTCTAATGCATCTGTTTCTTTTAATCTGGATCTGCACTTCGCTTTTTGATTAATTTGGTTATTTCTAACCAAAAAGTGAACAATGCAGATCCAGATCACATGTCACAGATGCTCTGGCTGATCTGGATCTACACTGGTTGCACAGGTGATAGCATGGATGAAATTACATGTATGTAGAAAAAGCGTTACCTGCCTAAATCAGCCACTTAAAGTCAGTCACAGTGTGTTGTGACTTTTATCTATGATTTGCATGAATACGGGATGTTGAAGCTAGATTAAGTTTTTCAATATTTGAACCTTTTACTCCATATGTATGCCTTTTACCACATTCTAACAGTGTAGATCCAGATCAGCTGGTGCACCCATGCCATCTGATCAGGATTTTCCCTGGTCACATATGCTGGTACGTCAAAAATAACCTAATGAACCTAAAAGTTAACATTTAAGATCCTGAGCAGATGGCACAAATGTGCCAGGTGATCTGGATCTAAACTGTTTGCTCATGCAATTAAAGGTTTAGCTATGGAGTAAATCGTTAACCTGCCTGAATCAGCCACTTAAAATATTTAGTATCTGAATTGAAACCTGCAGTTATACCATATTTATTGTAGATAGAATTGCTTCACCCCTATCCAGGTTGGTCGGAGATGGATCCCCAGCTTCTGTACAAACAAGTTGTTGACTGTATGGCAGAATCCATTAAAGGTAAGCACATGTCACAGAATCCCTGCAGTTAACCAGTAAACAGTACATGCACATAGATTTGCTTGTGAGTGATTAATCCTTTACTCCATATAACAATGTTACATGTGTGTGACCAGTGTTGAACATCTGTGGCCTCTTGATCAGAAATAACGGAATATGTATCAAGGCGAACAGTGTTAAGCAGAGTACAATAAAGTAGTCTTCCTTTGGTTAAGTGAAGTACAGATTGAGTAAAGTGCAACTTGTCTTTCTTTGTAAAATAAAGTAATAGTTGTTTACTTTTGGTTCAGTAAAGCAAAAGTAGTTTATCTTTGGTTAAGTAAAGTGCAAGATGTCTACCTTTGCTTAAATAAAGTACAAATGGCTTAATTGTTTATTTGTTAAGTAAATTCAAATGGCGTACAAGTTGTCTACCTTGTTTTTAGTGAAGTACAAGTTGTTGCCTTTTCTTAAGAAAAGTACAAGTTGTTTCTCTTTGGCTTATTAATGTGCAAGTAACCCACCTCGGTTAAGTAAAGTATGAGTTGTCAACCTTTTATAATGTACAAGTACAAGTTGTCTACATTTGGTTTAGTAAAATACATGTTGTCTACCTTTGCTTAAGTAAGGTAAGCTGTAAGTTGTCTACCTTTGGTTAAGTAAAGTATGAGTTGTCTACCTTTGGTTAAGTTAAGTATGAGCTGTCAACCTTTCATTATTTAAAATACAAGTTTTCTTCCTTGTGTTTACTAAAGTACAAGTTGTCTACCTTTAGTTAAGTAATGTACAAGTTGTCTCCCTTTCAGCTGCTGGTATCCGGGTGAAGGATGTTACCTGTTTGGGAATATCCGTACAGAGAAATACATGCCTTACCTGGGACAGGTAGAACATCATGGTCAAGATAATCAAACTTAGATTGGAGACAAGTCTCAAATCTGAAGCATCTTATTGGCTTAAATGGCAACTGGTCGCCATTTCAGCCAAACAGATGCTCGAGATTTGAGACTGGTCTCCTAATTTAGTTTTTTGATCTTAGGCTCATGTAAGAATGAAGATTCATTATGAATCATGATATGTTTTATTAAATACATAGATAAATTTTAAAAAATTAAAAATTTCATATCATTTTGCTTTAAATATTAATCTACATATAACCTAAATGAGTATAATGGACTTGCTATTAATTTGACCACATGAAGTCCTTGTTTGAAAGTTTGTGTTTACCAAAATAGTGACAGCATAGCAAACAAAACTCTAGCTTGTGACTGGCCAGTATTGATACTAGTCAATATATATCAACCAATCAGCTGCTTTTAGACTGATTCTCAGTTTTATGATCTTGGACCCTGACAGATATATGCTAGCTCACCTTCCTGTTACTACAAATATGCGACCAGGTCTCAGGGACTTTTCAAAATAACTGAAAACTTTCTGTGAAGACCACATCTGGTACTGGACAAAAGTGGCCTTTGTAGTGGGGAGTTCTTAATTTGACATAGAAACTTGTTCAAAACTGTTAACCCTTTCCTGGATATATACGCATTTTTACGCATGTGCGACCAGTGTAGATCCAGATCAGCCGGCACATCCGTGCCGTCTGATCTGGATCTGCACTGGTCGCATTTTGGTCGGAAATAACCTAATAAATCAAAAAGCGAACAGTTTAGATCCTGATCAGACGGCATGGATGTTCGCCCTAGCAATAAAGGTGTGTCTGTACAGGAATGGGTTAAGGGACATTGAAATAGTGGTCTTATTATTGAGGTAGTCTAAATTTGAAAGTTGGTCTTAATGAGGGGTTTTACTGTATATGGAGATTGTCATAAATGCTAGTTTTCACAAAAATGAAATGTCGTTATTGAATTTATTATAACTGTGAATAGAGTTCTTTCACATTGTTGTGCGCATGCGTCGTACTCCACGTTTAGGTACGAAAATATTGGTTTTATCCTAAACCGACGCGTGAGGGGGCATTTAACAGAGTCATTGCTAACAGAATGAACAGACATTATCACGGTGTCCTCTTAAAGCTTATGATAAATTATAATAATAATTGTGATGAGGCACAATAGATTCGAGTTTTACGAATTTCCGAATATTGCAGGCTTTAAAAGTCTGGTCGGCAAGATTTGACTGTGAAAAGCGTAAAACGATCAAAGACGTGGTTGCAAATTTGAATCAGGAAGTCTTATATAAAACAAAGACAATGTGGATTGCATGTTACTGTCTATTTGCCACAGACACATATATAAGCGTCTCGTGTTTTTCTGACAAAATGCGTTTACTTCAAAAAATATATTTCATGTAACTTGATCTCCCTAAATTGGAAGAGAAAAGGGATGAATTCAACAATGTATCGCCGTTGTATTCAACGCCCGTTAAGCGTTATTATTTTGTTTACTATTTTACTTCCTTCCAACATATGTTTTAAAATAAAATTTATTGTAATCATTCATATATTTCTTTTATCAGTCCTGGATTAAAATTATTTTTATGTTTAATAACTAGAAATCCTACTTTGAATACGACCATGTTACTGTTAATTGTCCCTATATATTTGACACAATATTCCCATTCCCATTCTGCCCAGAAAACGATGGTGACATATTGAGGTGTGAAAAGTTGTTTGATATCTGACATTTGAGACTTAAAATTAATTATCTCAAATCATCAAATTGAACTTAACTGTTATTGTCACTTCAAGCGTTAACTTTTTCGAATACCTAAAAAATTTTCACGAGTTCAGTCCCATATTTTTATAACTATAATTTGTAGCGTTGAAATGGCAGATAATGTAATAGTTTACGTCTTATTCATGTTATTATAAACATCATTTTTTTTATAAAATCGTCAGCCATAGTCAATAGACATTAGTTTAAGTCGCATTTCATGAATATCTACGTGTTACGGGAATTATGTAGAAAGAAGATAAAATGTCCGCAGACCTCCAAAATGTCGGGATTTTATCTGAAATCTCCGGACCGTAAGGTTCTTCTCCGGATCTAAGGATTTTCAGGCAAAATCTCAGGATTTAAAAATATTGAAAAGGATAATTAATGAAACATAAATTTAACTGAATTAAGAATGGGTTTTACAATTATATTAATTGATATTAAGAAACTTGGTCTTGGTCACGGCTCCAAAATTTCCTGTTTATTGAGAGATTACGTGATAGTGACACGATGCCTCGGGCACACATGTACACAACAGCTAAGTGTCATAAAACTAAACTCGGACCTGAATATCGCAGTCCCGTTCATTTGTTTTGGTCCATGGTCATTTTGATTTTAAACAGAAATGAAAATATTATATTTCAAAACCTTCAGCGACAACAATTACGAACTTCAACATCAAAATAGTTTTTATAAAAAAAACAACAAAAAAAAACTCTCTGGATTTTTTTTAATAGTTTTGGTTGGCCTGCCGTCCGGCAATATTCGTTTGGTTCAATCAATTTAACGATTTCTCGGGTTGTAGCTGGAATCATCCTATTATGTAAATACGTAATATTTTTTCTCAAAAGCAAAACACGCAAAACACATATCAACCTAGTCGCCAACGAGCTACATAAGAATATAATTATGTCTCATTCCACTATAAATTATAGCGTTACAAAAAATGCCATAAATTAGTAAAATGTCCGATAATGTTCGTCTGAATTGTCAATTATACAGATTTACTTTTAGTAAACACAATTCACGTGTGTATTTTCATTAACAACCCCCAAACAAATCCGTTGGATACTCGCGTCCTGAAAATACCGCGATAAACAATGTTTAAAATGCGCATAAACTTTCATGATGTGCTTGTAAATGATCATAACGTTTTTTTTTATTCTTCGTTGTTTGACTGAACTTACTTATTTATAAATTTGAAATGATTAATCAACATGTTCTTAATTTTATAATCACTTTAGTCATATTAACAATAGTAAACGATGCCCCCTCGCGTGCATTTATCGACTAAATATGCTCTTCAATTTTAGAGAGCGCTAAGGGGAGGTAACATTGTGAAAGAACTCTATTATAAGGGAGGGAGTTCTACTAGGATAGCTTTCCTGGTGATAAAACATTTTGTCAATGTTTTTTTTCTCTACTAGGGAAACTGGGAAACCATTCCACAACTTCATCACCTGGCAAGATTTACGTGCTCGAGACTATGTCAAGTCATGGAATTCATCAGTGACTTTAAAAGTGAGTTCTTGGTAACCCTTTTCTCCATATACATGTATATGCATTTATTGCATTTTTTCATAGTTTTTGACTTAGAAAATTTGGTTTGATAAATTCTAATACCTGCCATGCAACAAAAACTGTGTTGGTTTCAGTCCTTTGCATGTTAGTTATTGTATGCCATTTTGAATTCATAAGCAATTTAAGGTAGCTTTGATACATTGTATGATGTCACTCAGTTTTTTCATTGTTCAGTCCTATTGGCCGCTCAGCTTGTGGCCAAGCCTTCGGACTAAATAAGGAATGTAGGCTATATTGTTACTCAAATAATTGCCACCAAATTTTTCCCCTGTATATTATTGTTGGCAAATACCGGTAAGTCTGTCATCGGCAAAAATTTAAATGTAATGAAAGCAAGTTTGTACAAATATAGATTCATTAACTATGTTTACATATTGGATATTTTCAGACCCTGAACACTGGATCCAAATTTTTACACATGTTTACAAGAAAGAAGAGATTCCTGTCTGCGAGTGTACTTAAATTTATGTCGCCTCAGGTATGTCAGTAAATTCAGTACCTCTGGTGTATCACCAAATAATTGTAAATGTATTAACCCTTTACTCCATATATACCCATTTTGTTGTATGTGTGATCAGTGTAGATCCAGATCAGCTGGCACATCCATGGATCTGCACTGTTTGCTTTTTTGGTCAGTATTTACCTAATAAATAAAAAAACAAACACTGTAGATCCTGACAAGATGGCTTGGATATGCTGGCTGATCTAGATCTACACTGGTCACCCAGGCAGTAAAGGTGTATCTATGGAGTAAAGGGTTTATAGGGCTTGATTCAAATATTCTTGTAACTGAAACCAGTACATTGTTTTTCTGAAACTCAAATCAGGGTCTGTACTGTTTTGTTGATAATCAGTTAGTATCTTCTTGTCAATTTTACCATTTAACTGTGAATGTTTAAGTCAGAATATCAGTATTTACTTTCTGCCCAGTGAAGGAATACAAAAGACCTGCATACATGTATATGAAACCACACAGACAGAGTTAAAAAGTTTTAATGCAGAGTTGATAACATAATACATTTATCTTAAATTAAAATATTTTGCTCTTTCAAAATAAGCATTTTAAGAAATATGCAGAATTTTATTTACAGGTTACATTACGGTTGCTATGGCTACTTGACAACATTCCAGAAGTAAGTATAACAATCCATTTGATATGCATGAGTGTCATTAAGAATGAGCAATTCTTCACTTGTCTTGCTAAAACTAAATTTCTTGCAATAATATCCAAGTTCTGTCAGATTGTTGCAAAAGCAGTGCAGATACCATAGAAATGGGAAGGAGTTATACAGCTTTTGCACTGAGATGATGATATGTGATATTGTAAGGAAAGTAAGAATAAGCTTGATTTAGGAGACTTGAATGAGAGATTTCAATATGATCAGATTCTTTTCAGATAAGTAGGCAAAGACTGACATAAACTGTAATTGTTGGTAAATGCCAGTGCACATGAAGGTTTCCTACAATTACATTATTGTATTTCATACAATGATGATTACAATATTTACATATGCCCAATTAGCATACCTGTAAGAATATGTCAGCAGACCTAGCCATGTAAATGATTGGACAAAATCATTTTAAATGGCAGAATTTTGTATTTTTCGTTCTCCATTTAATAATAAATCAAGAGACCATAACTAAATCTTAGACATTCAAAGTTCTGTCCTTTCTGTTCATATCCAAGTTTTATATCTCAGATCTTTGTTATGTGAAAGAAGACTTAGACGATTTCTCAAATGTTGATTTGTATCAAGTTCATTATATTATAGTCTGTGTCAAATACTCCAAAAAAGCATCTAGTATGTTAAATATAATTCAGTCATATTTATACACTTTTGTAGTTTTATTATTACAAACTTTATGATAAGTTGATATTTATTACCCTTGATGCAATACATTTACTGAAACCCACAACAAAAGTAACAGACATAGAAAACTTACTTTAACTTTGTTGTATAATTATTGTTAAAGTAAATACCTAACTGAGACAAAAATGCAAACAATTCTAGTGTTCATACATGTAATATTTATGTAAAAGGCTTTAAAGTATGTGGGAACCTTTGGTTGCCGTGGGAATCCTTGGTTGCAGTCAGAATCCTTGGTTGCCGTGGGAAACCTTGGTTGCAGTAGGAAACCTTGGTTGCAGAGGGAAACCTTGGTTGCAGAGGGAAACCTTGGTTGCAGAGGGAAACCGTGGTTGCAGAGGGAAACCGTGTTTGCAGGTCCATGTAGTTTACTGGTTGCTGCAGATTATGAGAAAAGCTGCAGACAGATTAAATTAGTCATGTTTAAAATGTGACTTGCTTATATATTTATAGTGTGGAAAATTATTCACCAATATTTGTTGTTGTAGTTAAGACAGAGGGCTCATGATGGCCAGGTACTGTTTGGCTGTATTGAGTCCTGGTTGCTATGGAAACTGACAGGAAGTCAGGTACATGCTACAGATTACTCCTGTGCAAGCTCAACTGGGTTATATGATCCATTCCAGGTAAAGGAATAGAGCTTTGTTTGTTAACCCTTTCCTCCAGATATAAGCATTTTTACAGATGTGCGACCAGTTCAGCCGGCGCATCCGTGTCATCTGATCAGGTCTGCACTGGTCACATTTTGGTCAGTAATAACCTAATGAATACAAAAGCGTACAATTTAGATCCTGATTAGATGGCACAGATGTGCTGGATGATCTGGATCTGAACTGTTCGCACACACAATAAAGGTGTGTCTATGGAGGAAAGGGTTAATAACATGCAGCAGTGGTATTGATTGCCAGCTGTTAAGTGTTGTGGTTGGTATATTATGTAACTGATGACTTGATTAAATGTGGCCTCCATCTGAAAATCACATATTTAACCCAAATATTAACTCTTTTTTCCTCATAGTATGCATATTATTGCATTGACATCTATGCAGTCAGATCTAGATATACACTGTTTGCTTCTTTGTAAGGAATACTTAATGAATTTAAAAGCATGGAGTTAAGATTCAGATCAGATTGCATGAATGATCAGGCTGTTCTAGATCTACACTGTTCAAAAGACATCAGTGCCCAAGGTTATAAAACTGAGTTTGGAAACCAGTCTCAAATCTCAAGCATCTGATTGGCTGATATGGCGACTGGTCGCCCTTTCAGCCAATCAGATGCTTGAGATTTGAGACTGGTTTCCAAACTCAGGTTTATAACCTCCAGCTCTGCTGTATCCATTCAAAAATGGTTAATACAGCGTGTGCTGATGTTTAGGTTATGTTATTATGATAAGGTAATGTAATGATGCTACGATTAAGTAGTGATGCTGAGTTAATATTATGATGCTAAGGTTATGTAATGATGCTAAGGTCATATAATTAGTTTTATGTAATGATGCTGAGTTAATGTTATGATACTTAGGATATGTATTGATGCTAAGGTTATGTAATACGCTAAAGTTATGTGAAAGTGCTGAGTTAATGTTATGATGCTAAGGTCATGTAGTTAGTTTTATGTAGAGATGCTGAGTTAATGTTATGATGCTAAGTTCATGTAATTAGTTTTATGTAGAGATGCTTAGTTAATGTTATGATGCTAAGGTTATGTAATGATGCTAAGTTCATTTTATTTGTTTTATGCAGAGATGCTGAGTAAATGTAATGATGCTGAGGTTATGTAATTACCTTGAGTTAATAATATGTAGAGATGATGAGTTAATGCCTAAAGGTTATTTAATGGTGCTGAGGTTATACAATTAGCTAAAGTTTGTTAAGATGCTGAGTAAATGCTAAAAGGTCATTTAATGATGCTGAGGTTATGTAATGATTCTGAGTTAATGTAACAATGCTGATGTTATATAGCAGTGATCGTCAGATAAGATTAGTTTCTAAAAATAGCACCGACTGATAAGCCGTTGAGAAAGGTAGTACAAACAATCTGCTATACTACCATTGACAGTGCATACACTATGACGGACATAATCGACGACATATACAAGAAGTAAATTGGATTTATGAAAATGACAATATCTAATCATTTATAAGACAGAGCTATACATTTTAGGTATACATCGTAATCAGATGTTTATTATTTAAAGACTTGTTAACTTAAGTTACCCGGGGCTAAGCAGCGTGGACAGTTATAACATTATGTATTCCCATTACTGTCCATGAACAGACTCAATCAACCCGAGACTGCAATATTTTGATATATGTCGTGTTTTGCGGCTTTCAAAGTTTTCTTTTCATCAATTTATAAACATATCCCACCGCTTGCTCTTTATTGTACACTAGGTACTACTAGTCTCATAATAAGTTTGCTTGTCTTTTTTTAATATTTTTTTTTTCATGCATCGACAAAATGTTTATTAAAACCGGTCTATTTTCTATCCTGCTGCATTGAGAGAGATGCTGTATAATCAGTTCATAGAGGGATGTAGACTTCCTAAAGATCAATAGTTGGAAATTTAAGAAATACTTCATCGCCTAAGTTCCAGGCTTATGGTACACAAAATGTGCATTTGAACCCATGATATTGTTGTTGACATAATCAACGTTGTAGACTCAAATAATTGCCATAAACCTTTATAGACATCATGCTTAAAATCCATATGAACTGTGGTTCATATTGCCTGTCTCGGAGCTCTATTAACTGCAATTGTGCCGCAATTTAACGCTTCACTCGGCGGATACGGCTTTCATCCCTTGTGCAACTAGTTTAGATCCGCATCAACCAGAACATCAGATCAGGGTCTACAATAGTGCTTTTGATATGTTATCATGGGCATCAGGTTATTTATGACAAGTATAAAACAGTCTAGATCCTGATCAGACTGCACTGATGTGCAGAATGATCTTAATCTACACTGGTTGCACGTAGTATTTAAGCCGCATCCCACGGAGTTAATGGTTAGAAAGCTTTGATTATGAAAGGGACCAAAAGAAAAATTAATTGTTTTGTATACCAAAATCCGATCTATTTCAACACTTTATTTATTTAATCAAGAAGATCTATGACAGCATTTACTGTATATACATTTATTTCATAAATACAGTGAATGTTCTTCTATTGTCAGTTTAACCTTCTGACCATTTACAGAGTGTACTTGTTTACTATCTGCCTGTATTGTTAAAAGTTGCCTGTTTACCTTTGGCTTTTTGTTACCACGTGGTGGGCAAACCACGTGTTCATGACGTTATCGCCAATCACTGCTATAGCAATGCTGAGGTTAGGTTATGAATGCAAGGTTTTATGACTTACATTCTCTAAACCATTTTTTATATTTCTGCCCATGTTACAAAGAATTGGTAGAAGATATTATTTCATTAATTAACTACTGATAATTCATTCTTAATTATAGGTTGAATGGAGCACTATAGTTTGTGGTCTGGTCAACATTCCAATGAATATTTTCCCAGAGGTTAAACCTACCAGGTAAATACAAGTAAAGAGAAAACTTCCTTCAGAACAGAATCAAATTCACTAAATGTTATATTTGTTATGTTATGTTCAAAATTTGGAGAAAAAATGAATGTGATCATGATTTTAAACAATAACTATAAATTCAGCTGTCAGAATTGGAAAAAAAACACAACCTTTTATTGATGCCTAGGACAAGATCACAAAACTAAGTTTGGAGGTCGCCATTTCAGCCAATCAGATGCTTGAGATTTGAGACTGTTCTCCAGATTAACTTTTATGATCTTGGGCCCTGGGCTGTTTCTATATGGGAGATGAGAACTGGTTTTGATCAGCCATTCAAGTTTACATTGTGTGAAACATTTCTAGATATTTGACATTTTGTTTCAGTGGGCTGTTTGGTTATGTTGATGAAGCCATACTAGGTGTCAAAATTCCTATAACATGCCTGGTAAGCTTTGCTTTTATGGTATTAACCATTTACTACATAGATACACCTTTATTGCTTAGGCAAACAGTGTAGATCCAGATCAGCAGGCACATACATTCCATCTTATCAGGATATAAACTGGTTGCTCTCTGGTCAGAAAGAGCCTAATAAATCAAAAAGCGAACAGTGCAGATCCAAATCAGATGGCACAGGTGTGCCAGCTGATCTGGATCTACACTGTTTGCTCATGCAATAAAGGTGTATCTATGGAGTGAATGGTTAATTAACATTAAATTTAATCTAAGATCATAAATGCTTTGGCTGGAGAAAACATATATTCAGAAAGTTTAAATGATTCATTGATAAAAATAAGTATCACAGTAAAACAGTGGTTGGGATTTTAAATGGAGCACTAAAAGTTCTAGAAACAATATGATAGGGATACTGTATTTGCTTAAATGCAGCTGTGTGATTGCAGAAAGAGAGAAATGAACAAGGTTTGCTTGTGAAATGTCTTCTTGTATATATTGTCATATATGTTTACAGAAAGACTGACTTAGTACTACTCACATAATGATCTACATACATGATGTTTTACAGGTTGGGGATCAAAGTGCCTCCATGTTTGGGGAATGCTGTTTTGATGTTGGAGACATAAAGTGTACTCTAGGGACAGGCATGTTTATTGGATTGAATACAGGTCAGAGTCCCCATGCTTCTATAGCAGGTAAGACAGAACTAGGTTTTAACAGTTATTGAAATTGTTTAACCCTTTATTCCATCAGATATCACTCATATCCCATAGGTTATGGTATTTAATTTTCTGCGAGATAGGTTAAAATCTTTTTTTATTCCCACATTCTAAGAAGCTGAGGAATATTGCTTTGCACATGTCGGTTGGTACATAACCAACCTTGTCTGATCAATAACTAGACAATGACTTGACATACAGTCCTGAGATTTAGTACGTAGGTGTGCCATCACAAGCAGATGACCCCTATTGATTTTAAGGTCAGTAGGTAAAAAGTAAAGGTCACTGTGACCTTCAGTAAAATAACAGCAGATTACTATCCAATAGGGGTTAGGGAGGAATACATGTTTTACAAACATCTCCTGTTTAACTGTTTATACATGCCTTGTTCCTGTTGAGCCATATATTATTGCTCATCTCTGGAGTTTCCCATTTGTTGTAGGATTATACCCTATTATAGCTTGGAAGATAGGTAACAAGTTGACGTACATGGCAGAGGGGATTGCCTCGGATACTGGTGCTGTCATATCATGGGCTCAGAAAATGGGTAGAGTATTTCTTAGTACAGCCTGCTTGTGGTAAGCTTGCTCAGTAAAGACTGGCCAGCCATAGATGTAAAATTCTTGCTAATTTGGCTGGAAAAGCCTCTGGGCAAAAGTACTACAGATTTCATATGTTTTATTGGCAATAGGTGCAAAGTTATTCAGATTTCCTTTTGTTTTATTGACCATCTGCATAAAGTACATAAGCTGAGTTTCTTGGAGCCATGATATTTACATGCTATATAGATTTTATGTATTATTTAACAATTACCTTAGAGGAACTTCCAGAATTTGATGGGCCTTTATAGTGTTTGCAGCACTATCAGAATATCAATAGAACTGCATGTTTTATTTTCACAGGTTATTTTGAGGATGTACGGGATACTTCATCTATAGCAGATTCTGTGGAAGGTAACATTTGATAAGATTTTTCCTAAAGTTTAATAAACCTTTTACTCCATATATGTGGGTTTTATTGCATATGCGAACAGTCTAAATCTAGATCAGCTGCCACATCAGTGACATCTGATCAGGATTTACTCTATTTGCTTCAAGGTCAGAAATAATCAGATGTATCAAAAATCAAACAGTGTAGATCTTGATCAGACTGCAATAATGTCCAAGTCATTTTATTTGGTACAACAATGAAATTTAGTGACCAGATTTTTTATGCCAGTTGTTTAATACAAAAATTTTAACATGAACATTGCTTTTTCAAAATAAGAAAAATTGTTAGTATTTTACACAAAGTTTTCAGACATAATTTCTTTCACTAATCCATGTTGAATGTTAATAATTAGGACCACCCTGTAAAAGTGGATCTACACTGTTCACCAATGTGATAAAAGCCATATCCCATGGAGTAAAGAGTTAAGGGTTAAATTTAAATTCCATCAGTATTTAACCCTTTCCTTGATATATACGCATTTTTACGCATGTGCGACCAGTGTAGATCCAGATCAGCCGGCACATCTATGCCATCTAATCAGAATCTGCACTGGTCGCATTTTGGTCAGAAATAACCTAATGAATCAAGAAGCGAACAGTTTAGATCCTGATCAGATGGCACGGATGTGCCAGCTGATCTGGATCTAAACTGTATGCCCTAGCAATAAAGGTGTATCTATACAGGAAAGGGTTAATTTTAACCTTACAAAGCTTTTGCCTATTCATTTGAATAACTTGGAAGAAAGTTTGAGAATTAAACACTTTATAGACCTTGCATTTACCAATGTGTAAATGTTAGTTTTTATGCCCCCACAAAGTGGGAGGCATATAGAGTTTCACTCGTCCGTACTTCTGTCCATACGTTGATCCACCAAATCTTGTGGCATTAACTCCTCATAAACATTCAGGGGGATTTCTTTAAAACTTGCAGGGATGATCAAGCGGGATGTGTAGAATGATTGTAATGAAAAGACTTTTTCCTGGGACCATTTTTCACTAGAGTTATGGCCCTTTGTTTCAAATGTTGTGCTATCAGTGTGGGCATCAAGGTCGGAGGACATATCTAGTTGACCAGTGAAATTAGCAGTTGTTTATAATTCAGATTATGACAGAATACAACAATTTTACATTTTATAAGGGTTTTCTGTGTTGTGTGTTAATAACAATATGGGACATGTCCCATGAAAACATGTCTTCGGTGAAATTTGTTGACATTTTAGTGTTTGCTATATTTCCAAAGAACAAACAATTGTCTATTATTTTCTCATGAATACATGTGATTTTGTTTCACATTTTGACTGTATAATGTTATTTTTTACTGCAAAATGCATAGATAGTAATTTTGTCTTTATGATATCATTCCAAGAATTTATGTCAGTTTCCCGAAAACTCTTTTCTTTTCCCATTACACGCCCCATATGATCTTGATCTTCTAAACCTTGATAGGCATGTTGTTTTTGTCTTTACTTTTCTTGCATACCAGATTGTAATTCCAAATTTTTCATGGGAGCTTGAAAAAGTCCCCATCTATTGAGTCATGTGCTGTGACTGGGTTTAAATAAAATAAATATATGGTATGCAAGAAATAGAGGATATTTATTTTTACCAGTGTAAGATAGAAATATATTTAACCGAGTGAACTCCTGAATTCGAATTTTCACGAGTGGCGAAGCCAAGAGTGAAAATACATAATTACAGAGATCACGAGTGAAATATATTTCTATCTTTCACTGGTAAAAACAAATTTTCTTTTTATTATTTTATGCTTTTAGTGCAAAATTTGCGTGAATCTGACAGAGATAATTCACTGAAAAGCATAAAATAAAAAGTATCTGTCACGCAGGATAAGTTCAGATAGGAAAATCTGGCCCATGGAAAACTGTTATTGGACCGTAATGCATCTCTGTTATAGCCCTAAAAAAGTTCCATTGGGCCATTTTTTTTTCATTCCAAACCTTTGTAAAATACTTGCATGCCAATGTATATTTGTATATCATTGTTTTAGATACTGATGGTGTGTATTTTGTTCCTGCCTTCAGTGGATTGCAGGTAAACAATAACTCATTTGTCTGTTGTTTATTTCCCTGCCTTCAGTGGATTGCAGGTAAATATTAAGTCATTTGTCTGTTGTTTATTTCCCTGCCTTCAGTGGATTGCAGGTAAATATTAAGTCATTTGTCTATTGTTTATTTCTCTGACTTCAGTAGACTGCAGGCAAACAATAACTCATATTTCTCCGACTTCATTGGATTGCAGGTAAAGAACAACTCATTTGTCTGTTGTTTATTTCCCTGACTTCAGTAGACTGCAAGTAAACAATAACTCAATTGTCTGTTGTTTATTTCCCTGACTTCAGTAGACTGCAGGTAAACAAGAACTCATTTGTCTGTTGTTTATTTTCCTGACTTCAGTGGACTACAGTTGAAAAGTTGATTAAAGAATAATGGCTCTATCTCAAAGGTCAAGTTCAAACTTAGGGTTCAAAGGTAATAATTTGAGTCAATTTCAAAAAAGGACAGATCTACAGTGAAACCTCGCTATTAAGACCACCATTGGACTGGACTTAAGTGTTCTGTTTAGTGGTGTGGTCTTAATATAGGGGTGGAAAATAGTGCAAAAGTGTTTAAAGGGACTAATAGTGGTCTCATTAGTGGAGTGGTCTTAATATAGTTGTGGAAAATAGTGCAAAAGTGTTTAAAGGGACTAATAGTGGTCTCATTAGTGAAGTGGTCTTAATATAGGGGTGGAAAATAGTGCAAAAGTGTTTAAAGGGACTAATAGTGGTCTCATTAGTGGGGTGGTCTGAATATAGTTGTGGAAAATAGTGCAAAAGTGTTTAAAGGGACTAATAGTGGTCTCATTAGTGGTGTGGTCTTAATATAGGGGTGGAAAATAGTGCAAAAGTGTTTAAAGGGACTAATAGTGGTCTCATTGGTGGGGTGGTCTTAATATAGGGGTGGAAAATAGTGCAAAAGTGTTTAAAGGGACTAATAGTGGTCTCATTAGTGGAGTGGTCTTAATATAGGGGTGGAAAATAGTGCAAAAGTGTTTAAAGGGACTAATAGTGGTCTCATTAGTGGAGTGGTCTTAATATAGGGGTGGAAAATAGTGCAAAAGTGTTTAAAGGGACTAATAGTGGTCTCATTGGTGGGTTGGTCTTAATATAGGGGTGGAAAATAGTGCAAAAGTGTTTAAAGGGACTAATAGTGGTCTCATTAGTGGAGTGGTCTTAATATAGGGGTGGAAAATAGTGCAAAAGTGTTTAAAGGGACTAATAGTGGTCTCATTAGTGGAGTGGTCTTAATATAGGGGTGGAAAATAGTGCAAAAGAGTTTAAAGGGACTAATAGTGGTCTCATTGGTGGGTTGGTCTTAATATAGGGGTGGAAAATAGTGCAAAAGTGTTTAAAGGGACTAATAGTGGTCTCATTAGTGGGGTGGTCTTAATATAGTTGTGGAAAATAGTGCAAAAGTGTTTAAAGGGACTAATAGTGGTCTCATTGGTGGGGTGGTCTTAATATAGTTGTGGAAAATAGTGCAAAAGTGTTTAAAGGGACTAATAGTGGTCTCATTAGTGGTGTGGTCTTAATATACGCCTTTCCAATAATTCGGTGAATTTTTCGGTTACCTCCCCTATTCAGTCACGTGACTACTATACAGGAAAAACTATTGCTCGCTGTATTAATGTAATAGGGAACATGTACCTACAACTTTCGTTTTTCATCATGAAATTTCTTTTTTAAAATATATTTTCTTGTTTATCGTTGAATTAGTAATAATACATCAGCGTAATGAATTTTTTTATCAAGAATAGTTTATAAAACAACAAATCTAATTTGACTAAAAGTGTAAAGTCATTATTCCTCGCGCCAAGGTTTACTTTAAATGACTTAAACTAACAGCCTGTGTTCTATCCACGGATAAATTGAGTGTCGTTTCCGGCTTAGCGTGTCTTATCAACTACTGACATGCCGGCTGCGATTGATTTTGAAAGCGGCATGTCATAAAAATGCCAAATTGTCGCGCTCAAGGGGTCCCCTGTCAATTACTAAGAAGAAGATATCACTGACCAATAGAGATCGGTTTACTTTTTTATGTACCTCCACCTCCCAATTAATAAGTATATCGAAATCCTTAATTACTGAATCGGGTAGCAAAAGTATTTGATATAGCAGTTATATGAATTATTAATCCTTAATACGACAAGTAGAACCATAAGACATCAATTAGAAACTCATCTTAGCAGAACATTTTATAAATATTCAATCAAGCGATTGAGCGTTTACGCCAAAATGACAGAATTTCAAACCTTAGCAGTCTTAATGTTAATATAAATGTTCCCATCATTATTTGAAGCCGGCATCTCCATCTTTATTAGAAGCCAGCATCAGAATCCTTGAATTTTATTCTATGAATGATACGAACAATCAGATAACCTTATTGATCCTTCTTAATTTCAAGACAAAATCAATCGTACCGTATTTTTGCTTGTGAAGTATACGTGACGTTTTCAAAAATTCAAAATTAATTTTCGTTGAACATTAACGGTACGATGAATTCAAGTAATAGATGAGTACAAGTATAACGTACAGAAACTGTAACCGAATGTTGACATGTCACGATTTCCGGAGTATAGTACATTATCAGTCTTAGCAATTTGCGAATTTCATACCAGTTAAATATAATTTTAAGTATAAAATACATAAAGATGAAAATGCTGTATATAGAAATTCGTAACATTAATACTAACGTTTATCCGAATCGCGTTTCATACTGCCCACTATCAACAAGAATGGTACATGTTCTTACAATATTAAAAATGCAAATATCTAACAAATAGTGAAAATAAAAATGTCTGACTAGAATAACAGACCAGTAACTTATTTTGACCGGCGGCGACAATTACACACCTGAAATTTAATGGATTATGTTAGGCCTTATGTGCTTAAGCCATAGTCCGATAGTTCAGCTTTCCTGTGAAGCCTCGTTTTGGGTTGATATCTGGTCACGGGAAGTAACTCACACAGGACTGCGAAACTGTTTATTGGAAAGGCGTATAGGGGTGGAAAATAGTGCAAAAGTGTTTAAAGGGACTAATAGTGGTCTCATTAGTGGGGTGGTCTTAATATAGGGGTGGAAAATAGTGCAAAAGTGTTTAAAGGAACTAATAGTGGTCTCATTAGTGGAGTGGTCTTAATATAGGGGTGGAAAATAGTGCAAAAGTGTTTAAAGGGACTAATAGTGGTCTCATTAGTGGAGTGGTCTTAATATAGGGGTGGAAAATAGTGCAAAAGTGTTTAAAGGGACTAATAGTGGTCTCATTAGTGGAGTGGTCTTAATATAGGTGTGGAAAATAGTGCAAAAGTGTTTAAAGGGACTAATAGTGGTCTCATTAGTGGGGTGGTCTTAATATAGTTGTGGAAAATAGTGCAAAAGTGTTTAAAGGGACTAAAAGTGGTCTCATTAGTGGGGTGGTCTTAATATAGGGGTGGAAAATAGTGCAAAAGTGTTTAAAGGGACTAATAGTGGTCTCATTAGTGGGGTGGTCTTAATATAGTTGTGGAAAATAGTGCAAAAGTGTTTAAAGGGACTAATAGTGGTCTCATTAGTGGGGTGGTCTTTATATAGGGGTGGAAAATAGTGCAAAAGTGTTTAAAGGGACTAATAGTGGTCTCATTAGTGGGGTGGTCTTAATATAGGGGTGGAAAATAGTGCAAAAGTGTTTAAAGGGACTAATAGTGGTCTCATTAGTGGAGTGGTCTTAATATAGGGGTGGAAAATAGTGCAAAAGTGTTTAAAGGGACTAATAGTGGTCTCATTAGTGGGGTGGTCTTTATATAGGGGTGGAAAATAGTGCAAAAGTGTTTAAAGGGACTAATAGTGGTCTCATTAGTGGGTTGGTCTTAATATAGGGGTGGAAAATAGTGCAAAAGTGTTTAAAGGGACTAATAGTGGTCTCATTGGTGGGGTGGTCTTAATGACGGGTTTTAATGAACTATTTTTTTGGTTAACTTTAGCACACTGTCCACCTTCGCAAAAGACTAAGTGAAGAAAATTCATTAGTAAGCAAATGTAGAAAATATGAAATGTTCAAACTTTTTTTTCAGAGCTGTTAACCTTTACTCCATGGGATAAGGTTTTTATTCATGGGCAAATAGTGTAAATCCAGATCAGCTGGAACATCCATGTAAATCCAGATCAGCTGGAACATCCATGCCATTTAAACAGGATCTTCACTGTTCACTTTTTTGATTCATTAGGTTATTTTGAAAAAGAAGCAAACCATTTAGATCAAGATTAAATTAAACTAAAAGTGTAATGTGTAGATCCAGATCAGATGGCATGGATCTGCACTGGTCACAAATGTGATAAATCTGTTATATATGCAGTAAATGATTAAGTATATAAAGTTAAGACTATTACTAACCTTGTTATGTTTTAGGCCCCAATCAATGATGACAAGGCAACCACATTGATGCTGGGAATGCAGCCTTCGACAACCAAAGCTCATGTGATACGAGCCATACTTGAGTCTATAGCCTTTCGCTTTAAGCTGCTGTACGAAACAGTTCTTCATGAAACCAAGATACCTTTGTCACATGTTCAGTAAGTATGCAATTGTATACTTGTAAAGCTACAAATTGTACCTTACACATGTATAAAACAATAATTGTACAAATTTAACAATAATAATTGTACAACTTGTATTTATTTATGGAAAACTTTGGCAAAAATAAACTCAAACACAGGTGATGAGGCAAGTCCAAAAACTGATGTTTGATGTTGAATATAACAATGAAAATAAATCTGTTCTTTGAGATACAAGGTACCGCAATCGGGTTTGGGTTTGCTTAAAAAACAAAATTTTCCATTTTTCATAAAAAAACATACTTTTGAGGAATTTTTGTGTTATGGCAAGGGAGAAGTCTTTGTAATGAGAAAAGTTTGACTTCAACTTTAAAAGGACCAGTTCCTGGAGGAAGTTTATCATTGAGTTTTGACTCGGCCCAAGATCATAAAAGTAAGACAGGAAACAAGTCTCAAGTCTCAAACGTATGATTGGCTGAAATGAAAGTTTTGTTCTGTTTTTGTAGTGTGAATGGAGGAGTGTGCAATAATGATTTCCTCGTGCAGTTGATGGCTGATCTCACGGACCAGGTGATGGATCGCTCCACGCAACACGAGAACATGACTAGTCTAGGCGCTGCCTTTCTGGCAGGACTTCATGCTGGTATGTCTTCCATATGCTGTAATGCTATATCAATAAATTTGTTTTCATCCAGCCTGCCAGGATTTTTTTATTACCACCTCTTTTAATTTCATGTCGTTTCCTTTGTTTGGTGTCAGTGCTCTGTGAAGAAATGCAAGTTTGTACTGCTATGAAACCAAAATAAATATTACAGTAACTGAATGTCAGATCATTGCTGGGAAAAAAAAAACGAAAAATTTATGTAGAACTCCACAAAACAAAAATCAGGGAATATTTTGTCTGGCAGTGAAAAGTTGCCAATCACTTAGCATCAGTTTTTGCACTTATCTTTTAGAGACTAATATATACCTGCAAAAAAGGGGGAGAATAATAACAAAGATTCAATCCTTTCCCCATTTCATTTCTTGCTGCCTTGGGGTTGAATAGGGGTGGATAACCCTTCAACAATCTGCCACACTTGCTAGTGCTCTTGTCAGGTTTAATATGCTTTAGTAGGAGCGACTAATGGCTACAGGCTCTATATTTACTGTTAACTACAGAACATCTACTTTCATTATTACTTCCCCTGTTGTACTTTCATTATTACTTACCCTGTTGTTCTTTCATTATTACTTCCCCTGTTGTTCTTTCATTATTACTTCCCCTGTTGTTCTTTCATTATTAATCCCCTTTGCCTTATGACCGGCACATGAGTAGTTGTTGCAAAGGGAGAGAAATGAGAATAAAATTAAAACAAACCTTTAAAGGCAGTCGCTACAGTTTTTTTCAACGAGTATTAAACTACTGTACCACCGTCTAAATGCAATGTATAAAACACAGTTTATGGTCCAATCTGGGTTTTATCAATGTATAAAACACAGTTCACGGTCCAAGACCTGACTTATTCGGACAAAGCTCGTTCCAGACATGTATGTGGAAAATTAAGCCATCGCTAAATAAAATGATACCACAGTAATAATTAATGATGTACACTATATACCTTTAAGTCTTTTTGTTTATACATAATTACCCCCCCCCCCCCCCCCCCCCCGCCCCCTTTTTGAAATTGCCATTTCGAACAAATTAACATGGTAACCTACATTTTTCTTTTTTATTTTATGTTTGTTATACATTGGTGAATATATTGGTAGTATATGGTGAAATTCTATTATGTTAAATTTAAGTAATCTTAAAAACATCCCTTAGAATGAAAAGATTTGACGATAAATTCTTTGTAGTAAAATAGGTAATACTTAATTTTTTTATATGTGTTTCATTATTTGTATTGCAATAATTAGCAATTTATTTGTAATTTACAATGTTTTTAACTGAAAAATAGAATTATTTATGATATTCTTGTGATACATTCTATGATTTTATGCCGACAAAGAAGTCTATGAAAATCGTAAAAATTATTCAAAATGTGACATCTTCGGTATCTAATAAAAAACAAGTAACTCCGGTAAGGTCCCATTTTTATTTGGTTTTTCATTGCATAACATCATGTACTTGACTTAGACAAAGTTTGAATGAAATCTATTATTGGGAAAATTTTGATGAAACTGTAGCGACTGCCTTTAAATCTAAGATCATAATGGGCATGTTGCAGGAAAAGTTTTCTTTGGACTGCTAACTTCAATATGTTAAATAACATCATAAATTTCAGCAGGCAACATTGGTCATTATGCATTTAAGGTAAAATTAACATAATTAAGTCATAAATATTTAATGAAATCAGCTAATAACTTTGAGAAAGTAATACATGACGGTAAGTTCTTTCAAATTATAGTAACAACTTGAGTGTCAGAAAGTTTTACTGAATACACCTTTTTCCCATGAAGTACCCCATATATAATGTGGTCAGGCTATAGCAATCTAGATATACTACTCAAAGTTTCCTTAGCACCAAGAGTATTTAATTTGTATATTTCTACTGCTGTATGCATCTGATTTGTGATTAACCCTTTCCTCCATAGATACACCATTATTTCAGGGGGGAACAGTTTAAATCCAGATCAGCCAGCACATCCATGCTGTCTGATCAGGATTGAAACTGTTCGCTTTTTGATTTATTAGTTTTTTCTGATCTGAATCTACACTGGTCGCAAATGCGTAAAAAGGCGTATTTATGGAGGAAAGGGTTAAAACAATGTAGACGAATCTTTTAACATTTGTAATGTGTTTTATGGATTCATGTAGAATTTGAATAGGATGATATTAACCCAGAAAAAATGTTATGGGCTTTTTTATGCCCCCACAAAGTGGGAGGCATATAGAGTTGCACTCCTCCATCCGTCCGTGCATACGTACGGCATCAACTCCTCCTAAACTATAAGGCGTATTTCTTTCAAACTTGCACAGATGATCAAGCAGGATGTGTAGATGATCGTAAAGGAAGGAATTTTTCCTGCAACTATTTTTACTAGAGTTATGGCACTTTGTTATTACAAATTTTGTTGCAGCAGTGGGGACATCAGTGTCCAAGGACACATTCTAGTTATGAAATATCTTTTTTTAAATCTATTTTTATTTTCAGGTGTATGGAAAGATTTGGAAGAGCTTGAGAAGTTGCGATTAACAGAGCGAGAATTTCAACCTAAGCCAAGTTGGTCCAAATATAAGAACGTGTTCCACCAATGGGAGCGTGCAGTTAGTAGGTCACAGCAGTGGTACAGTGAATCTTCATGAACACAGGTTACCAACTTAAAGTGATATTGAAACTATGACATGGATATTATGAGGTTCTACCAATATTTTACATGTTAATGTTAAATAACATATTTATTGATTCATATTGAATCAATGGATCTATGGAATTTCTAAATACTCAAAATAATTTGCTGCATTTATAAGGGTTACATGTAAAATATCTATTTTTTTATGAAAAGTGCACATTTTATACCACTGTTTGCTTTATTTTTATGCAAAGTTTTCAAATTGCCATGAAGTAAACCTGCATTCTTTCTCTGTTTGATTTTTTCAATTACAATGTATTTTAATGATTGCTCATTCTAATTTTAAATGAGGTGCCAAAAAAAGTTTTATATTATAATTTTTAACTGGAAAATAGCTTTCTTTGCAACTAATCAACATTAATATTATTGAAAATTCAAAGGGGCAGATACTCAATGGTCTAACCGCGACCGAGCACCTGGAGTGAAATCAGCAAGAGCTATACCATGACCACTTGAAGAAAACAACTTACAGAACTTGTCTTTTCCATTTATTAAACTTCCATACCAATATCGTATCATATCATACCAAAATATGCAAAATCAATCATAACAGGCTCAATTCTTACTTTTTTGAATTCTTCACAAAACATTAGTTTTTCATTGTTTTAGTATACATATACATGTAACAGGGCATTTAAATTGGCTATTAAAAGAGCAACATGGAAAACAGGATGAGTCATCTATTGCATATTCACAGCAGTACATGTATAAGGAAACTTGCCTAGTCCTGATTGAATGCAATTCAATTTTTACACATCTATACGGCCTTCAAAGTGTGCAATTGATAACAACGCATATTGAATGTACATGAAATTTTTTTATAGCTGCAACGGCCAAACATTATGCTACAGTAACTGTGATATTTGATTAAACAAGGAACTTTGAAACAAACTTGACAAATTATCAAAACATTGCAAACTCAGTTTGATTTAGCCTGTTCATGGGAGTAATGGAAATGTTTATTACTGCCCACATCACCCAGTCCAGGGTTGTGTGCAACAAATCAATAATAGCACTTTTGATACATACCAACACATATCTCTCTGCAACAAATATTCTTAAGCTTGAGTGAAACTTGAAACCAGTGATTTTTTATGGAAATTACATACAATATGAAGAGTGCACCTTTCAGACACCTATAAAAACTGAATATTCTGCAGTCTGAAGGTTTGCATTTTTAACCCTTTCCTGTATAGATACACCTTTATTGCTAGGGCGAACAGTTTAGATCCAGATCAGCCTGCACATCCGTGCCGTCTGATCAGGATCTAAACTGTTCGCTTTATGATTGGTTAGGTTATTTCTGACCAAAAATGCAACCAGTGCAGATCCTCAAGATCAGATGACACGGATGTGCCGGCTGATCTGGATCTACACTGGTCACACATGCGTAAAAATGTGTATATATCAAGGAAAGGGTGAAATTTAAGTATGTAAACAAATATCACACAAAACTGAAGGTTGAGCGTGATGTGGTTTACAGATGCAACAAAAAATAATGCGAATAATACTGCATACTGTTATGATATTCCTTTTATTATATAGTATATATACCTTTTTTATTATATACCCTTCTCACTTAAAATAAAATTAAATACTCTAAACAACATATTTTTAGCCATCAACATGGTTTACATAATAGTAGAAATAAAAATAGTAATGCAAAAGTAAATTGTAGGAATTTCCTATTTTGGAGTTCAGTATGTGCCAAAAAATTACCATCAGAATACACAACATAGTGTGATGTAGTTATGACATCACATAGAAAATGGGAAAACTGCAAAAATACAGTATCGGAAAACCACAGTTTGCGATATGGGTTTTTTAAACTGACTCGTTGTATCAATCTTGTGGATATATGCTGTACTATGCTAAAATCATTCATAGGTATATAATTCATGATTACACGGACTTACTGAAGGAGTAAAAAAGGAAGAAAAACATTTGATTCAGACATTCCTTTGCTACTTGTGATCTCCACATAGATCTTCCTTGTTAACCATTGAGACATTGAGACATAACACTATGTCTGTGCCCAAGGTTATAAAACTGAGCATGGAAACCAGTCTCAAATCTCAAGCATCTGACCAGTAGCCATTTCAGCCAATCAGATGCTTGAGATTTGAGACTGGTTTCTGTGCTCAGTTTAAAAACGTTGGGCACTGATGTCTGATATAATGTATTTTTGTTTGTAAGATAAAAGTTGATAAGACAGAAGAGACATACTGGGAAAATGTGATAAAATGTTTTAATTCCTCTATTTTGAAAGGATCTTTGCCCAAGATCATGTAACTAAATCTGGAGACCAGTCTCAAATTTCAGAGATTTGAGACTAGTCTCCAGTCTTAGTTTTATGATCTTTGGCCCTGGTTTTGATGTTATGCTGTATTTTCTGCTTGATAATTTTTTAACATTATTGTACATGTTTATACTAAAAATTATAGTACACAATTAAAATATGTAAAAAGATATATTTTTATACTTGTCAAAAACTTTTGAACTATTTTTATACCTAGTCCATTTTTTAAATCCATTTACTCCTGGACCATGGCTGAAGGTTATAAAACTGAGTTTGGATACCAGTCGCCATTTCAGCCCATCAGATACTTGAGATTTGAGACTGTTTTCCATGCTCAGTTTTATAACCTTGGGCACTGGACCATATATACAGGTTTTACTGTATGTCCAAACAGTGTAGATCCAGATCGGTTTGCACATCTGTGCCATCTGATGAGGATCTACACTGTTCACTTCTTGGTCTGAAATAACCAAATTAATCAAAAAGTAAACAGTGTAGATCCTGATCTGATTGCACAGATGTGCTGGCTGATCTGGATCTACACTGTTTGCTCATGGATAACAGTCATATCCCATAGCGTAAAAGGTTAAACATCATTTCATCAGACCCATATATTTATTGTAATATGACACTCATCCTTGATTTTTTCTTCCATTTATTGTTCATTTTAATTCCAACAAATCCTCTATGTTTTACAACAGATAAATCAAAATTCCAATTTATTGCTGCAGTTGTATAATTTGATTAAGTCAGAAATAATGATTGATACAGTTTAGCCAGGGCCGAAGATCATAAAACTAAGTTTGGAAATCAGTCTCAAATCTCAAGCATCTGATTGACTGAAATGGCAACTGGTTGCCATTTCAGCCAATCAGATGCTCGAGATTTGAAAGTGATCTCCATATTTCGATTTATGATCACATGTCAGCCAGGTAGTAAAGTGGTTGTTAACATGCTTCTGCGGGTTTTTAGTCACATTTTTCTAGGCTTCTTAAACCCTTTAGTCCATGGTATATGTCTGTTATTCAGTGGCAAACAGTGTAGATCCAGATCAGCCAGCACTTCTGTCCCATCTCATCAGGATCTACATTGTTTGCTTTTAGATTTATTGGGGTTTTTCTGTCAAAAAGGCAATTATTGTAGATCCTGATCAGAAAGCATGGATGTGCTTGCTGATCTGGATCTACACTGGTCTCACATGTATTTTATATGGAGTAAAGGATTAAATGTGTTAAAATGTGTAAAAGACTATCAGAGATTTTGAGGTGACTGCTAAGTTGCCTTTTAGTGGAGGGGCATTGAATGAAGGGGTATCCATTCTAATCAGAACTGTTTAGAATCAAAGGACTGGAGGTACTGATGAGTCGGCCATCAAAACACAATTCAAAAGCAATGGATTTTTGGGTTTGATTAAGTTGGACCAGAAATAAACTTTCGCCTCAAGAACGGGGAACAATTTACTTTATGTCCTCCGAGACATAGATCTTCGACCCCAAAAACAATTTATGTCCAATTAACAAGTCAAGACAAATACTGTTATCAAGTTTGCAGACGTGGTGACATGGAAAGCAAACCTGGTGGTAGGACAATATGTCTAAAGGCATAATTTCAATATGATTGGACTTGTAGACAATAAAATGAAATTGACCAATCACAATTAAGTGAAGGATGTCATACTTCATAGGTCATATGGTCAACAATGAAACAACGCTGGTCAGTTCTCAAACACAACGCTTTATTTAAAGGTATTACTCCTTTCGTCCTTGCATTTTGCATTTAGAGAGACTTTTTAATTTTTCATTTTATCAATGAGAGTGCAATGACGAATGGAATATTACCTTAATGACGTGAATACTTTTGTAAGTGTGGAAGAATCCTGTGAGCAGTTGTTTGCAAGCACAGTATCATTAGACAGCACCTAAAATTCTGAGTTGAGATACGGTGACACCAATGACAGAAAAAAGTAGCTAAGCTAGTCATAATCTTTGAATATTCAAACTTGAAATCGACAAACAGAATTGGGTCACATGATTTAAAATAATACTACAAGTGACACTATGGTTTTTTTCAATGGTTCTTTTATTCAGCAAATAATGTTCAAACACACAATTACACTGATGCTTTTTTGTCAACTGATGTTTTTTCAGTGAGGTGCACATTAAAACGTTTTGGTTATATTTTATATAACTTGTCTCCATTTCACATCCACTATTTGTATCGACATTTGTGATTTTTTTATTCTTGTCCATTACAAAAGCAGCATGCTCCATTGCAGGAATTAGTGGCAATCTAAAGGCTGTATGCTCCCTCAGACAGTCATAGACAGAATTGTCAAACTGGTCTCCTCACAGCATTCCATGTAGAGCTGTTATCCTGAAATATTAATTTCAACAAATAACCTATTTATATTGAAGTTGTAATGATTTTAGCTGAAGTGTCTTTGTTTTCTTTAAATTAAGGGTAATTTTGGTTATTAATTGCCAGAATCCACCAAAAAGTTACATTAGATGGGTGTTCACTTGTGTCGCCCTGGGAACTAGATCAAGTTAAAAATGCAAGAACAAAAAAGAGAATAACCCCATCTTGACATAAAGAACTTGGAGTCATGATGAATGTGTTGTCATGAGCAATATAATTTGAAAGTTTGATGTAGAAATATTAAGAAAAGTCAAAGTTAAAGTCAACATTAAGTTTTTCTGTTAAAAAAAAGTACAAAAAGGGATTAACTCCATCAAATGTGACCTTGACCTGAAAATTAATATCAGCTCAAGCATGTTGTCACAAACAATATAATTTGAAAATTTCATGAAGAAATATTAAGAAATGGCAAAGTTATAACCAACATTAAGTTTTTGGGACAGATGGACGGACAGACAAAGCGATCCCTATGAATTGCCTTTTCTTTGAAAGGGCAACACAAAAAAATGACCCTTTAGATTAAGCAGCTAGTGGACACCTGGAAAACAATACATCAGTACATGTATCAGCAAGAACAACTTTGATGTCTGATCTGGATCTGATTGGAATCTACACTGTTTGCATATTTATAAGAAATAGCCTCATGAAGCTTATTATGAACCGTGTAGATCCTGTTAAGACTGCACAGATATGCCTGCTGATCTGGATATACACTGGTCACTCATGTCATGTATTCATGGAAGAAAGGGGCAAAAACAACACAGTATTTTTTATATAGGATGATTAATTTTCTTGTGAACTGAGGTCTCACAAGTCAACACATACATATAAACACAATTTTATGTTTTCTTGTTACAAGATACAAAAATACAAATACCAACATATACAGATAGATTTAGTGTGTCTCAATCATACATTCATGCAGCTTTAATAAATGAAAATAAAAAATGCAAACCTTGTCTTCATTTTCTACAGTAACATTCATATTCTGCCCCCTTATGTTCTACCAATTCTGCAGACATTTCAAGTCCACAGCTTTCACAAGACTGATGATACACATGGCTGAAAATAAATGTTGTATTTTAATCATAACAAATAACCAAAACCAATTTCACTGTACTTTTTGTTGCTTATGAAGTTGTACATAATTTGATGTTGCAGGTTAGTTAACAGATTACAATGTTGTCATAATTCATCTATTTTTATAAATATCACAAAAAAGAGGTATTTCTGGTGTTAGCTTCAAGCCATCTTCAGTTCCTATAGGCTCATACACAATTTATCCCATTTAACCTTTACCTCCATATGCCTTTATGGCATGGGAAATCAGTGTAGATCTAGATCAGCCGACACATCCATACTGCCTGATTAGGATCTAAACCGTTACGGCGTTAGCTTTTTTATTCAAATTTCAATAGGTTATTTCTGACCACAATGTGACCTGTGCTGATCCAGATCAGATCATGAAAAGGCATGAAAATGTGTATAATATTATAGTAAAGGGTTAATTACTACAAAAAACACCTGCATTTTGATACTTCATTTTATTCGTTGGATACACCTTTTAACACATGAGCAACTATTGTAAATCTAGGTGCTGACACATCTCCTTCCTGTTAATTAGAGCTTTAAATGTATCTAATGAACAGAGTAGATACAGAATGATGAGACCTCAAAATGTCTGATGTGCAAGCTGGTCTGGAGCTACTCTATCTGATGTGGATTTACACTGGTTACCCATGTGGTAAAATGGCGTGTAAATGGAGTAAAGGGTCAAGTTATTAACCATGCAAGTTGAAACAGCATTGGATTTTTGAGACATATTTATATGAGATTACCCAACTTAAAAAACAAATAAGCAACCCATCGTGTTAGTTCAAGGTGGCCCACAGATGAATATTGTTATATATAATGTTAATAATCAAGTGAATTCAAGTTGACCTTGTTATTGGGTCAAAGGTAGTCATATATGCCTGAGGCAGAAGGCCGAGGGTAAATATGACAGCCCGAGGCCCAATAACATGTTCAAATTCATATGAAGACTAAACTGGGCCAATACAGGTGTTCTGGACCAATATGAGAATTGCTGGGCCATTATAAAATACTTAAGTATTGATGTGGTGTACCATGTAGTGTCTGCCAAGAAAATGGCATGTTCAAGTCAGGTGATGACATGCCTCGAGATTTTGCCACACTGCAGTCATGTAAAAGAAAAGGGCAAAGTATGCAATGCTTTTACTGTATATTAATACAGGGCTCTCACTAGAGAGAGACTTGAAGGAATTAGTCTCATCAAAAGTGACCAGACTTCTCTCTAAGTTGAGCTTTGTTAGAAGTCATTTTGTATTTACGATATAGAGAAAGAAAGCTGTTGACTGCAAACTTCTCCATAATGCAGTAAATTATGACAAAACTCTCCCTGATTTGCAAGTCTGGTGAGAGCCCTATTTATAGTCAATTAATAAAATTTAATATACCATTATCCTTCTTCCACTCCTCTTCCAATTTCATGCTTTTTGAACCAGAGATGGCACATTTCTTTCATTTGATTTTATCACTGAAATTAACAAACACAAAATTGCAAGGGTACAAGTTAGGATTTCTAAAAAACCTGAAATCCTGAAAATTTATTTAGGGTAAATGAAGAAAATCAATCATTTTTAGACACACAAAAACCTGATTTTCAGGCAAACGCACCCATGAAATAATAACAATTATTTTGATCTTTGCTCAAATTACAAATATTCTTTATAATAACTTATTTTATTTTTTAAGTGAGTGATCATAACAATTAGTTTACTCTCATTTTGTACTTTGCTAGAATGGTCTTTCTTCAGATTGTTTCTATTCTGCATTGAAATCCATTCAGTCTGAGGTGTGAGGTGTATCTACAAAAAGTCACCCACAATCTTTTGGACTGTGAAAAATGTTTTTCCTTTAGTTGCTGTGAAAAAGAGTGCTGTCATTTGTTTTGTAGTTAAAATGCCTGTTCCAACAGCCGTTCAAGAAAATTTCATAAAGTTGTATTGATTAACTGAATTAAGTATCCATATTGTTTCATCACTGCCAGAGTTATTATGTGTTTCCTTCTTTTGAAAAAATAAAATATGGATCCAGGCATGTCACTTTAAAATTAACCAGAAAGTATCAGACTGCAAAAAGTCAAAAATGTGTTGACTGCTCTTATAAACTGGTCAAATTTGGTTATCACTAAAATTCACAAAGTGGGTTCCTTTTCAAATAACTACCGGTAATTTATTTTACATTGCTGATCAGAATTCAAGTCTGGGTAAAAATCATAGAATGAAGTAGACATAAAATTAATGTCTTAAGTAGTTTTGGTTTATTTTACCTTAAAAACAATTTGTAATGGAAGGATTAATAAATGAATACTTGTTACATCAAAATTATTGAACTGAAACACTGTGTAAACCTAGGTTCACTTCAATACTTAATACTGGTGTAACATCAAAAGGGAGACGATATATTCATTTTTATAATTTGGCACATGTTTGTAGTGAACAAAATGTATATCTTTGGTTTTCATTTCATAATTTATTGTCACTTTGTTAGGCAATTCTACTATTAACAAGACTTAATTTAACACTATGAAACTAATTTGAGTTATTTATCAAATTACAGGAACCTGAATTTCCATCAGAAAATATTCAGATAGGAAAAAATATTACATTTTCCCAATGCAATGGATTTGTACCCCACCCATTAACATGTTAAAATAATTTAGCAGTTGCAATGTTGACAGCGTTATCACAGCTCAAGCATTACAAAGAAACTAAAATATACTGTTTAAAATAATTACATCTCCTAATCAGTCATTCTGGATTTAACTCAAACATTATTTTCTACCTTCACTTTTGTTGTCCACTTCATTGCATGACGTCAAACAGTTCTATACCGCTTCAAATGGTTCAAATGGTTGATACATGTCTGACCAGAACCAAAAATCATCTAAACCTGTTTATGAATAATTAAATCAATTAATAAATACTTAATTTTTTCTTCCGGGATGCAAAATTTACCTGAAATGCATTTAAGAGATACTATTAAATAAATACATGTATTGTGAAGTTCCCATTTCTGTATAAACTTGAATCCCTGAGGTGCTACTCTTTTTCTTCTTATGGTTTTCCCTGGGTTATTAATTTTGAGAATATCTGTTCTGATTAAATGACCTGTGAGACATATGGAATGGAGTGCAAGACAAAACTGAAAGTAGGAAAAACTTCTGATAGCGGATTTCATAAGGTCTACATATAACACGCAATTATTGAAAACATTAGATTTTCATTTCTTTGAAATTTTATACTTCAGAAAATCTTGTGTCAACTATGTAGCTGGTTACGGTTTGGAAATGGGTTAGATCTGGATATTTTCTGATGGAAATTCAGGCTCTTATGATCAAATGCATAAAATGCATTTATTAATATATCTGTTAAATCAATTCATGTATGAATTTTAAATTACTTTAAACATAATTTTCAATAGATCAAAATGTTATAAAAAATCATTGTGAATCAGATGCTTTATGTTTTACTTTAAAGCATTCAAATGGGAATATAATAATTACACGAGTGACGATATTTTACCAAGTTATTCGTTAATCGTTCAAAATCCAACTTTTTTTTCAATGCAATACATTGAAATAATTTGATTACTTACATCTCTACAAGGTTCCACAATTAATATCCACAATGATTAGGGCCCTAAATTAAAAAAGTTTCGCTTAGCCCTACGGTCGATTTTGAGACTCCTACTTTCATTTTGGAGAGTGCATTTATTAATTAAATGACGTAACCGTTCAATAAAACCCAAAGAGCCAAAATCACGTTTACTGCGGTGTAGTCTTTCGAATCTAAAATTTCAAGTTTTACAATGATTTTGTAACGTAGGCTACCATTCGAAAACCACCAAATCCACCTCCATTTCCATATGAATAATTCTATTTACAAAGAGAACTTCTATTGTCAATATACATTCAAATATAACCTGGGTGTTATAAAAACATTGCATCACGAAAATAACTCGATAAATACTCACTGTTCATTTGATTACGATGGATTTTTCGTCTTCACCGAACGTTGTCGAATCCAATATGGCGTTCCGCCATCAGGTATTCATGCGCGTTCATGACTCAAAATCTTGTCGAACGTTCCACGAGTTAAATTTCTTCAAATATTGATTGATTCCATATTTTTTAATATAAATTTTATCGTTTTGCACAGAATTACAAAATTGACCGCTTTGTAGCATTGACTTACTTTTTGAAACTAAGAACTATATTCTAGGGTAGCAAGCATACATTCTATGGTAGCATGCAAGTACTGTCGTTACTACAGTGAAATAAAGAAGGAGTTAGGACAGTATTGCATGCAACCCTCAAATTGTTAGGTTCATAGTAAAGCAAAAACGATTGTCGAAAATTGGTTTTCACTGAGTCTGCCGACTCAAAAAGTACAATTATCTATCTACCATTTTTCATTCATGGATGTGACTTTTATCCCATGAGCTACCAATGTAGATCCAGATCAGCTGGTACATTCATGCTATCCGAGCAGGATCTACACTGTTTGCTTCTTGGGCAGAAATAACCTAATGAATCAGAGAGCAAATATTTTAGAGCCTGGTCTATTGGAATGCATAATAATAAACATTTATTGTGTAAAGAAAGATATTTTACGCTAGTAGTTAGACTAGGGCTGAAGGTTATAAAACTGAGCATGGAAACCAGTCTCAAATCCCTATCTGTTCTAAGCTAAACCTTCCTTCATTTTCCATCAATTTATTCAAAACTGCTAAAATGTGTAATTTCACCAACCAGGGCTGAAGGTAATAAAAGTGAGCATGGAAACCAGTCTCAAATCTCAAGCATCTGATAGGCTGAAATGGCGACTGGTCGCCATTTCATCCAATCTGATGCTTGAGATTTGAGACTGGTTTCCATGCTCAGTTTTATAACCTTGCAAATAGGATGAACTGAAGTGTTGTTAAAGCACAGATTAAACTGAATTGTGAGGTAGCTCTGTAGTTTGTTAATGCTTGGGTATATACTTAGGCCTGTAAGACCAGCATGTTAATGAATTTCTAATAATTATTCTATATCTTCTGTTAGCTATCAAAGTGTTTATCATTATATTTTTAAGATAAAAAATTCCAATATAAAGATATTGTTGTGTTATTTATCTTTTTATTTTTTATTGAAAACTTTAAACAAGTAATTATCCTATTAAACAGTAGTTATTTGTTCAAATTCAATGTCATTTTAATGTATTAAAATACATAACTAATACATCTAACTAGGATATTAGCATTTTGATAAAATTGCCTTTGAATTTAGATGAAAATTTTATCGCTTTCATAAAGTTATCTTTTTTCTTATTATGATAGTAAATGAAAATTTATTTTTGAACAAATTACTATTGATTTATAAGATAATGAGGTACCCTGGATACAAATTAGTTTGGAATAGGGTTATTTTAAGTCAAGTGTCATAGCACAAAGTAACTCAATCACTTTGTAAATGGTATGACTGTGATTTACACTTTACTCCATAAATAAACCTTTACCGCATGGGCAAACAGTGTAGATCCAGATCAGCTGGCACATCCATGCTGTCTGATCAGGATCTGCACTTTTCTTCTAAAAGGCACTGCCCAATGTACAATTATTGTCATACCCATTTTGTTGGGTGGCGGCCAGCAGGCTTGCTTCTTTCAATAATACATTCACTGTACAGGCTGGTCACTGGCCAGGGCTGAAGGTTATAAAGCTGAGATTGGAAACCAGTCTCAAATCCCAAGCATCTGATTGGCTGAAATGGCGACTGGTCGCCTTTTCAGCCAATCAGATGCTTGAGATTTGAGACTGGTTTCCATGCTCAGTTTTATAACCTTGGGCACAGTGCATTTAGTTGTTTGTTCTCCACGTCAGTCAGTGATAACTGTCCAGTGCTCACTTGATTCGTGACATGAGAAAAATTCAGACCTTCAAAAATCACCAATGCTTTTCCATCTGTTCAAATCAGGTGAAGCCAATTATGTTTGTTATTTAGGCATTAGTGAGCTATGCTGAAAATATACTTAAATGTCTTCTGTTTAATGACTAACAGCATTTTCCTTGTTGCTTTTTACCATTGGAGAGCTTGCAGATCACTGTATCATTACTATATTAGCATAATTTAGCTCCTGATGAAACCCTGGGCAATTTAAATTTAATTGATTTTAGGTACTCTATAAACTTACTAGATTGTGATCATGCTGGGAAATAATAAAACGGCCATGAACAAACTGCACTTTAAAAGCGTCATACAATTAATATTCAAAATTTGATATTTCTTCCTGCTGGAAAGTTTATTTCGTCTTCAGTTTTGCTTTCACCAGACATGTTATCAATAATGGTCAGGTCTATATAGAAACTTTGGGCAAAGACGGATCAATACATGGAGAAAATAGAACAATCTGACTTAATAACAGCAATTTCTTAGCCTTTAATGTTGATAGATTGTGATTTATATCTCTTTATTGACAAGGAATTCACCAGAAAATGATATAAAAATTACTATCGTTCTCTTAAAGTACAAATGTCCTTCACTTGTTTGTCTGCAATTTATATTTTAAAGTAGCTAATAGCTTGAGTTACATCTCTTTTATGACCAGAAATTCACCAGAAAAATTGCTATCTTATTGTTAAATACCAATGTCTGCAGCCAATACCAATTTACAATTACTACTAGTTTATCAACAGAAGTTTGATAACCTTAGGAATGAAGATTGGTGTTTCTTGTAACTAAGCATCCAGGTAAAATTATTATAGATGGGGATACATAAAACAACACCCGACGAAATAAACATGGATGTAACTAGTGTTGTAAAAAATTTAGGTATTTTTTCTTGATCTTGGATAAGTGTCCGAAAATTTGAAATTAAATTCATGTAGTATAAATTTTTCATAGAGTTATCACTGACCTCCCTTTTCAAAGAATGCAAGCATTTGTAAAAATAATGATACCCCACATTTGAAACTTAAATTTTTGAACTGGACAACCTAATTTAATTCTTAACTTCTTTATTTACCTGGATCCAGATCAAAACTTTGTAAAACCTGATCTGGATCTGCACTGTTTGACCATGGATAACAGCTGAATCCAATGAAGTAAAGGTTTAATGGCAATTAAAAACATTGACACCTTTTTCAAAACTATTGAAACAATTGTTATTCTGGATTTGACATTTAACACACCTCCATTCTGTATGCATTTTAATATTTGTGCAGCCAGTGTAGCTCCAGATCAGCTGGCACATCCATGCCGTCCGATCAGTGAAAAGTGCAAATCCTGATTATAGGGCATCCGGTTGATCGGGATCTAAACTGTTTGCCCATGCAATAAATGGTGTACAGAGTTAAGGAATTTTACAGTCTTGTATAGCACATGAGGATTTTTAACATCTTGTGTTCTTCTGGTGAAGAGGTTATAAGACTGAGCATGGAAACCAGTCTCAAATCTGAAGCATCTGATTGGATGAAATGGTGACCAGTCGCCATTTCAGCCAATCAGATGCTTGAGATTTGAGACTGGTTTCCATGCTCACTTTTATTACCTTCAGCCCTGGTTGGTGAAATTACACATTTTAGCAGTTTTGAATAAATTGATGGAAAATGAAGGAAGGTTTAGCTTAGAACAGATAGGAATATTAAATAACATTACTTGGCTTATATTCAAACATACAAAGTGTTTCTGTGTATGTTGGTTTTTACATAACCCCCTACAGAGATTGACAGGAACATTTAAGTTTAACAACACAATGACAGACATGTGTTGACCCCCCCCCCCCCCCTCCCCTGACAGACAAGCCAAGTTATCAATCCTTAAATTTATCTGTAGACATTTATTCATAATAAGAAAAGCCAAATCTATTACTGAAGAAGTCTGATATACCTTTATCAGTGTTGTCAGGACAATTTCCAACTTAATGACTACAGACAAGCTGTGATACTCAATTTAAAGTGTCTAGACACGGAAATAGAAAAAGTCCAGGAAGCAGTTCAATGTTCGTTCAATCATAACTACATTGATGAAACACCAATAGCAAAGAAATCCTTCACCCAAGATCATTTAAGCCAGCTCATATTTTTTGACTGATAAATTTGGAGGTTTTAACCTTATCATGCTTATAGGTCCCCAGATTATAAAACTTATAAATGGAGACCATTCTAAATTCTCAAGCATCAGGGCTGAAGGTTATAAAACTGAGATTGGAAACCAGTCTCAAAACTTAAGTATCTGATTGGCTGAAATGGCAACTGGTCGCCATTTCAGCCAATCAGATGCTTGAGATTTGAGACTGGTTACCATGCTCAGTTTTATAACCTTGGGCACTGATTAGCTGAAAGAAAGACTTGTTTGCAGTGTGGGTGTTATAAACAACTAAAGTCTCGGATATCTTTGTTAATACAAATTTATTGAAAAAAATCAGTGCCTTGATTCTCTGTAATGACATATTATGACAGTACAATGCATTTCATTATTCTAAATACTCAATATAAATAGTAACACAACTGTTCAGACCACAGTAAAACTGCTAAATTATGATTTCCTCATCACTGCACTAAAACAGATTGCCTTGAGAAAATGTTTTCATCATCTAATTTCAAATCCATTAAATTTTTAACAATTTACTTTATGAATAGAGCTTATATCTCACTGTGCTAAAAACTTCATTGATTTGTGGGTGTAGGGAAGATATATTTTTATCAGCCAATTTTAAATCACATTAAAAGTTCACTGTATACATAGGGCTTATATCCCATGAGCATCCAGTGTAGATCCAGATCAGCCATAACACCTGTGTGCTTGATCAGGATGTACACTGTTCACTTCAAAGTCAGAATTAATTGAATAATTCTAAAGCATACAGAATAAATCTTCATCAGAATGCACAGATGTGCTTTCACCAAATATATACAGTACATTCCACTTATTTGAATAGCGGTTATCAGAATATTTTGCTTATTATAATAGAATATTAAAACACAAAACCGTTTCCATATATTTCTATGCTAAATAATCTCTTAATTTGAATAGGCCCCAGCATGCATTGTTTACTTGAAAAGCATTTTTCCACCTTATAACACATTTCAACGCTAATCCTACTTGAAAGTCACACGTTTCTGCCCCAAGGCAATGAACTACTTTTTTTTATAAATAAGCAAATGGGGACTTTTAGAAAATACTGGTCTAACTAATAAACAGAATATCATTCAATCTATTCCCCTCCCCTATTCTGAGTCTGACAACAATTCAAATTTTAATCTAGCATTTTTCACTGTGGTCTTTACAGAACATACAATATGTATTTTTGACACTAGTGCCCAAGGTTATAAAACTGAGCATGTAAACCAGTCTCAAATCTCAAGCATCTGATTGGCTGAAATGGGATGAGATTTGAGACTGGTTTCCAAACTCAGTTTTATAACCTTCAGCCTAGTAGAATGCAATGCTTTCATGAGAAGTCAATGACTAGTTAGCCGCATAATTCTTCACTTTTTAGTGATTAATGTCTAGAAAGACTAGATAACAAAATTTACAAATACATGTGTCTTTGTCGCTAGTATGTATAGAATAGTGTTATTAATGAACATTTACAAAATTAAGACGGTCTTTTACAGTGCAGACATTTAATCAGTAAATGCTCATTAATAAACACTACATGAATAAGTGGTTGATGTGGTTGAAATTACATGTATATATTAATTCGTCACTTTCTGGGTAAATCATTTAGTGATGCATATGCAGTGTTTCAAAGAAATAAGATTCCCAAATACTGCAATTTGAAAAATACTGCAATACCACTGGAAACAACAAAATTTCAACCAATAAAATGCTTTTGCAAGAAGTTAATGACTAGTCAGCCACATGAAATCTCCAATTTGAGTGATTAATGTCTAGACAGACAAAATAACAATGTTTACTAGTCAAGAAACATAATGCAACATTACCAAAAGTGTACATTAATATTAAATGTGTCCGTAACTATAACAGTGGAATCATCAAATATGAGAGAATCACAATGTCTCAAATGCAAACATTTCTTTTCCAGCACAATAGTATTTAAGCTACTTTATGTAAAGCACACTTTTTCCACTTGTCTATAGAAGTGCTCCCTAGTTTCTCCAGGGCCAAAGATTATAAAACTGAGAATGGAGACCAGTCTCAGATCTCAAGCATCTGATGGGCTGAAATGGACACTTGTCTCCATTTCAGCCAATCAGATGAGTGAGATTTGCGACTGGTGTCCAATCTCAGTTTTATAATCTTCAGTCTCTTAGAGCACTGTTCACCTAGCCAACTATGTCCTTCTCACATGTTAGTGAACTTTTCAGTATTTTTACTACTATTTAAAAAAAAGTAGCAATCAAAATTATGGATGAAGTAATTATGAACACTTAAATTCTGGATCAGTATTAAAATCTAGCTCCAAGGTTATAAAACTGAGAATGGAAACCAGTCCCCATTTCAGCCAATCAGATGCTTGAGATTTGAGACTGGTTTCAATCCGAGTTTATACATGTAACCTTCAGCCCTGATTACATAGGAGTGTGGTATTGAGTTTTACTTGGTCATTCACAGTTTGTTTCCTTACATGGCTGGAAAACCCCCATCATCATGAACCTATCACTGCTGAGAAGTTTCCAACCATAAACGAATCATGAGCAGCCAAGTTAAAGTTTTACTCTTTACTCCTTGGGATTCAGCTGTTATGCATGGGGGAACAATGTTGATCCAGATATGGATCAGCCGGCACTGTTGTTCCATCTGATCAGGATCTACACTGTTCGCTTTTGATTCATTGTCATTATTGATCAAGACGCCATCAGTGTAAATCCTGATCATATAGCATTACCAGCTGATCTGGATCTACAGTGTTTGCACTTAATACAATGTACCAGTATATATGGCATCAAGGATTAACCCAATCTTCAGCCTCTCTGTTTCAAACTTCATCCGCTTGTTTAAGGTAACTAAATGTTGTTTGAATTTTCATTAAATTAAATTAACCCTTTCCTGTATAGATACACCTATATTGCTAGGGCGAATAGTTTAGATCCAGATCAGCCGGCACATCAGTGCCGTCTGATCAGGATCTAAACTGTTCGCTTTTTGATTCATTAGGTTATTTCTGACCAAAATGCAACCAGCGCAAATCCTGATCAGACGACATGGACGTGCCGGCTGATCTGGATCTACAATGGTCGCACATGCATAAAATGCGTATATATCAAGGAAAGGGTTAATACAGCTATATGAAAATTTTTCAATACCGGTGATTAGAAACTTGTTATTCTAGTGTACAAATGAAGTGAAGAGATATGATTTAAATTGTAAGAATTACATGTTCTAAGTTTAACCCTTATTAGTTTAACATGTTATGGTAGATAAAGTTTCAAACAACTGGCCCCAAATACAGAAATCCTGAAGAACTAGGTTAAAGATTTTGAAACTGAGATTGGAGACCAGTTTCATATCTCAAGCATCTGATTGCCTAAAATGGAGACCAGTCATGATGCTTCAGATGCTTGCGATTTTAGACTGGTCTCTATTCTCAGTTTTATAATTTTGAGGCCCTAGTTTCTCATCAAGCCATTCAAATATTTAATTCTAAGAAGCAAACATTAACTTCCTTTGGATGAAGTATATTAACTAAAATCATTTATGCAACAAACATGAAAACACAAATTCTAAAGAGGACAAAAAATCTCTTAAAATTATTTACAAGTTTATTAACAATACTTTCTGTTTACAGTTGATTTTCCTCATTACATATTTCTTGTATAAATCACAAAAAATATTACTTGTAATACTTTTTGAAAAGCAAGAAAAAATAAAATATTGCACAAAAACATCGCAGGTAAAAAGACAACAAAATGTCAAAAACAAATGAAGCACACAAGAAATAGGCAAAATCTGAACACAAAATATAAGATTTTGGCTAAATTAAAAAAAAAAATTGTGAATTAGTGAATAATAAGTCTTATTGAATGCAAAAGGCAAAACCCTAAAGATCATCAGCTCAGAAAATCAGTTCAAAAAGTTCATTTAAGTTTCCTCTAGGGCCTAAATTTACCCAGCATAATAACCATTTACTCCATGGGTTATTGCTTTTGTCCCACTATTTACTTTAACCCTTTACCCCATAGACATGACTTTTAAGTTATTACATGGGTTACCAGTGTAGATCCAGATCAGCCAGCCCAGGATCTAAACTATTTACTTTCAGATTCATTTTCTGACAAAGACAAATGCACCATAAATCTGGATCAGATGTGTTGGCTGATCTTAATCTACATCAGACTCCCATGTGATAAAAACCATATCCAAGGAGTAACAGTTTAAATCATCTCTTTACAGCTACTCAGTTAAAAGAGTTAACCCTTTCCTCCATAGATACATCTTAATTGCATGGGCAAACAGTTTAGATCCTGATCGGACGGTGCCAGATGTGATTCGTTAGGTTATTTCTGACCAAAATGCAACCAGTGCAGATCAAGATCAGACGGCACAGATCTTCAGACTGATCTGGATCTACACTGGTCGCACACGCGTAAACAAGCGTATATATGGAGGAAAGGGTTAAAATAAAACTCAAAAAGTTTACAATATATCAGGAGACTACACAAAAGGTTGTGTCCCTACATTTGGCTATGTAAACACTTACATAGAGAATGTTAATTTTACCATGTTTTTAACAAATCTTGTTTTGATTTTAATTGTTTTATTGTAAAAACAATCATAACATGTCAAATATTTCAAATTTTATAATTTAACCCTTTCCTTCATTTTTCCACACAATCACCATCTGCAACCAGTGTAGACCCAGATCAGCCACCAGTCTCAAATCTCAAGCATCTGATTGGCTGAAATGGCGACTGGTCACCATTTCAGCCAATCAGATGCTTGAGATTTGAGACTGGTTGGCACATGCTGTCTCATCTGGATCTACAACTGTCACGTTTTGGTCAGAAATAACCAAATAAATAAAAAAAAAACAGTGAAAATTATGACCTAATTCTCTTCCTGATATATGGAGGAAAGGGTTAATAATTAAGCCATATTCAGTTTGGTCACTTTTCATTAGTACAAGTAAATAATTAACAATTTATTGATAGAAAATACATGATTTCAAAAATGAAACCAAGTTCTAAATGGGCATTCAAGTCTGATTTATCCATGTTCCCATAAAAAAGGGGAAGATGGATCGAATGAACCCAGTACAGTGAAACCTTGATGTTATGACCATGTTAGGGACTGAGAAGAAGTGGTCTTCACACTTTCTACCATAGATACACCTTTATTGCATCTGTGCCGTCTGATCAGGATCTAAACTGTTCGCTTTTTTATTTGTTAGATTATCTCTGACCAAAATGGGACCAGTGCAGATCCTGATCAGTCGACACATATGTACTAGCATATCGGGATCTACAATGGACACTCATACCTAAAAATGCGTATATATGGAGGAAGGGGTTAATTGTGGGGTGGTCTATTTCAGGGTAGAAAATCATGTAAAACTGTAAAAAGGGCCATTTAGAAAAGTGGTCGTTATATTGGGCTGGTCTTTATGTTGGAATGGTCTATATTTTGGTCATAAACGAGAGGTTTTACTGTACTTGTTGTGTCTCCAAAACAGGTAGATTTGGTTAAAACAGCTCAAGACTTAAACAGAACTTTGGTCACCATCTATCTAAAATACACAGATGACACAAGTGACTAACAATCACACAATTTTACACATGGTGGTGAATAAATTATTCCATGTTTTCAAAGCATTCAAGAAACAAGTGGGCCTTATTGCCCTGAATTGCTCACCTGATGCTTGCATGCATAAAATAAAAGGCAGAACAAAATGTAAACAAAAAAAAATTGACAACTCAAAATACTTTTTTTTTTGCCCTATAGCATCGGCAAAGATATACTTACTTCCTGGTTCAAACCGAAAGTAGAAATTTGAACCAGGAAGTAAGTTTTCCTTGATTTTCTTGAAAACCCTAACATTATTTTGATGAATTGGCACTAAACATTGTAGACCAGCATATACTAATTTCAGGTATGAGTTGCTTTGGTATACTGTTCATGAATTTCAGAGTTCTCATGCAAATGGTTTTTCTTTTGTTTTAGCATGTGCTTGGTAATTAGAACATGAATTAGACTAAACTGAGCTTGCAAACATTTACTACATCCATAGCTAAATACATTTATTTACTAAAATCTAGGTGGCAATAAGTATTTCCACCAAAATTCATTTTTTGAAATTTTAGCCTGTTTTTTTCACCATTTGCAATGTTTGCGATACCTTAAACACTACTGTTGAACCTCACACATGCTGAGCTGAGGAAAGAGGCTGACTAGATATTTTAGCCAATGTATACATGTAGAACAAAACAATACTGCAGTGTAAAAAATGCATAGGCCTCTTTCTCAACTCAACAATGTCTGAAATGCAAACAAGTTATAGATATAAGTAATCACCAATCACAATTTCTCTTTAATATTATGCTGCAATAAACTGTTAAGCCAATTATGGTCCCATTCCTGAATTTTCTATCCTTATTTTAAAACAACTAGTTTCAAAGGTTTAAATCTAGTGTCCTTAAATGGCTTAATCTTGAAATCAAGTAGCCTATGTCTATTACTGTTCAACAAAGTCCTGCAGTATGTTTGTGACTTATCACCAAACATGTTTATGATAGGGTGTTTTGATGACACACAAGTATGTTATAAAATACCACTGTCATGGGATCTTGGTTAAGTATTTGGATACACCTTATAAATAACATATGATTATTTTTAACTTTTAACTGAGTAACATTGCTGCAAACTATGTGCCTGTTTCTCATATATGCAACAACGCAGCATCTTAATTATCACTGACTGAAGATTTCTTAACCCTTTTCTCCATATATATATATTTTATCACACAGGTAACCAGTGCAATCCAGATCAGCCAGCCCATCTGTTTTTATATCCACGAAGACATTTCTGACCAAGTAGTGAACACAACAGATCCTGATCAGATGTGCTGGCTGATTTGTATCAACACTTGTCGCTTAAGCGTTTAAACATGTAAACATAGAAAAAAAGGTTAAATCATGTTCTACTATGTATACTAATAAAATTATTATGCTAAAAGTAACGGAAGATTTGTTTAAATTGAAAACAACAACAACAATAAATTATTAATTAACTGGGAACTGTAATTACGCATAGCTAATTACAACAATGCTACCTGGGGCTTTAACCCTTTACTCCTCGGATTGCCTTTTATCACTTGGGCGACCAGTGTAGATTCATCCATATCTTCTGATCTGAACCTACACTGTGAAGATGGCATAGATGTGCCAGCTGACCTGAACCTACACTGTGAAGATGGCATAGATGTGCCAGCTGACCTCAATCTACACTGTGAAGATGGCATAGATGTGCCAGCTGACCTCAATCTACACTGTGAAGATGGCATAGATGTGCCAGCTGACCTGAATCTACACTGTGAAGATGGCATAGATGTGCCAGCTGACCTGAATCTACACTGTGAAGATGGCATAGATGTGCCAGCTGATCTGAACCTACACTGTGAAGATGGCATAGATGTGCCAGCTGACCTGAACCTACACTGTGAAGATGGCATAGATGTGCCAGCTGATCTGAACCTACACTGTGAAGATGGCATAGATGTGCCAGCTGACCTGAATATACACTGTGAAGATGGCATAGATGTGCCAGCTGACCTGAATCTACACTGTGAAGATGGCATAGATGTGCCAGCTGACCTGAATCTACACTGTGAAGATGGCATAGATGTGCCAGCTGACCTGAATCTACACTGTGAAGATGGCATAGATGTGCCAGCTGATCTGAACCTACACTGTGAAGATGGCATAGATGTGCCAGCTGACCTGAATCTACACTGAAGATGGCATAGATGTGCCAGCTGATCTGAACCTACACTGTGAAGATGGCATAGATGTGCCAGCTGACCTGAATATACACTGTGAAGATGGCATAGATGTGCCAGCTGACCTGAACCTACACTACACTGTGAAGATGGCATAGATGTGCCAGCTGACCTGAACCTACACTGTGAAGATGGCATAGATGTGCCAGCTGACCTGAATCTACACTGTGAAGATGGCGCAGATGTGCCAGCTGACCTGAATCTACACTGTGAAGATGGCACAGATGTGCCAGCTGACCTGAATCTACACTGTGAAGATGGCACAGATGTGCCAGCTGACCTGAATCTACACTGTGAAGATGGCACAGATGTGCCAGCTGACCTGAATCTACACTGGTTGCCCATGGCATATTAGGTATATCCCATGGAGTAAAGGGTTAATATTGCTTTGTGTGACTACACATTATCCGACAATGATACAATACTAATCTGAGCTAATAGCCCTACAAATCAATGATAGGGGCTTCATCTGACCCCTTGTTTCAGAGATTGGACCTAAAATTTCAATAAAGGTAGTTCAAAACTCTTCACATTTGTGTTATATTGAATGGTCAAATAACATTTTGATGTAACTAATAGAAAAACCTGACCAACTGAATGTCAAAGGTTCGAGACCGTTGAAGCAACCGATCGACTGAAAATGATCCAACTCTACCAAATGACCAAGCACAAGTCACAGGCTTGAAACTGGTCTCAATTCTTAGGCCAGAGAAAAAGAAATGTAAGATTCTCATCCGGATTTTGGGAAAAAAGGGGTGGGTGGACACTTTTATTTTTTATTTACGAAATACCTGAGAATATAAGTAAAAACTTACAAAAGTAGCAGGTTGGTGCCTATTTTTGCTTGAAAAGCCATACCTTTCTTTATAATGACACCATTGCCATGGGTAAGCTTCGAAATGATTTTGTGTTATTCTTGCCGTCCATATGTTTTTTATTAATTCATAATCAAGGCATCTACAGTGGAATTGCGATAACTCGAAACCCGATAACTCGAAATAAAGTTTAACTCGAAGTCGCCCGCCGGTCCCGTCAATTTTCCTTATATATTCAACTAAAAAAAGTTGCAATTACTCGAAACGCGATAACTCGAAATTCGCGATATCTCGAACATATTAATAAGTCCCTTGAATAGGAATTAAGAACAATTTAGCCGCGATAACTCGAAGTACATTTACTGACACGGTTTTTCACACCTCCCGCGAGGTTGTTCGAAGTCTTTTGTTTATTGCCAACTTGTCAACAAGAGTTGTTAGTGGCACTTCATTGTCATGATATGAATGTGAAGCAAATAATAAGAGTTATTTGTCTCAAATTAGTGTCAAACAAACATTTGGAGTTGTTAATATTTCTTTCTATAAAACGTCCTTTAATTTTCTGAATGGCATGATCGAATATTTTGAGTGTAGGTCATATGTATGTGTGAACACGAATTGTCAATGTTAAATAATATACACCGAACTCTACTTCGAGACAAATTAGACCATTTGAGCAAGTTGCGTCAAAGTTCTATAGTCGAATTCTGTGACTCCCATGTTGCTTTGTAATAGTGTATTTTGTCCCATGTCATGATCTGTAGTTGCTCTTAATTAAATGTGTACTGGTTGTTTTATAGGTCTCTGTTTTAATTCATAATTTATTGTTAATATATCTGCATGTAGGTCGTAACGCTATTGTATGTCTCGTGTTGGTACAATGATATGTGTTAACATTTGTTAAAATGTTGTTTCTTCATCGATCTTTTTGTGTATAATCATGAAAATAAAACCGAGTAATAAAATAATTTAAAACATAATCATCTTGTTTTATTGAGCAAACTTTACGACAAACATTTGTTACGTACGTACCGTATGGTGTTGTAATAATTGCACGTCGTTACTTTCTAAATACTCGCTATTCTGGAAAAGTCAAAGTCGCGATAACTCGAAGTTCGCGATAACTTGAAGTAAATCGTCGGTCCCTTGGGACTTCGAGTTATCGCAATTCGACTGTATGTACAGGATGGTCTAAAACCTGTTCTATCGGGAACAGAATATGTTCGGATTTTTTTACCAAAAATTTTTTTGGGGGCAGGTGGTTTTGGACAGGGGCAGGTGGGCATGAGAATCTGAAATATTTATTCTATTGCCTTAGTTTTATCACATTTGGGCCCATGTGTTGTGAAACCTCTTAAATACATGCAAAGAAAAAAATGCATTTACCCTAAATCTAGGTAGATCTCAATTTCCTGCAGATATAAGATGTCATGTTCACTGTTAACATAATCCCACATATAACAGGATAATTCTGTTACAGATGTAGATATAACCTGCTAACTATCAAAAATGTGCATCATAAAAAATTCAATAACACAATTAACAATGTTTCTGTAGTCTAATGAATACTTCACTACAAAGGTGTCACAATAATAGACTGCTTCCCCGAATAAACTCGGCTTCTGACGTGCATAACTCTTAAAATCTGTGTAAACATATATAATAAAACTTGAGAAGTTATGATGAGTTACTCTGGCTACTTCTTGTACATAGAAAAACTAGTTGTGACAAAATCTGACTCTTTTGTAACGATTTCCAGAATCCTTTTCATTATAATGTTGTTTACTTTAATATTGTGAACATCATTGGGTTAAACTTTTACCAATGCTTAATTATTTGTTTGATAAATTCTTAGAAATTATTCTATCACTGTAGATAATGTAGTACAGTGTGAAAACTGAATTACTGGCCAGGGTAACATGTCATTACTTTTGTTTTAAGCAGGACTATGTTACAAAACACACACAGCTTTACATCTGCTTTGTTTTCTGCATGTGTCCATTTCCCTGAACTATACTAGTTGTGTCCCCTGATCCGTTATGCAGAGATCCATTGCGTTCTGTCCCGTGAGCTGACGAATCCGTCATACCGTTTCTATGTCTGACGCTTTCTGATTTGATATATTTATCACTGTGCATGTTTGATTCTGTGCCAGAGTTACCAATGCTGTCATGTAAACTTTGGTCAGTATCTTGAACAAATACTTTAGTTTCCCGCGTATCAGACGGTTTTGCAAGTTTAAATTTATACGAGGTGTAAACGATGAATTTCCCGATCATAGGAATCAAAAGAAGTTGATGAACAAATGCACAGAGTCTGTATAACCGCCCATAAAACGGGTCGGACACTGCTGGACACAACATATTGTTCAGGTTCACATGGGATAACTGTAAAGAAATAAAGAGTACATGAATAAAATACACTACAGGCTTGTCACAGTCTTGTTTTTTTCAAATTAAGTTCTTGTCATGTTATTGTCAACAACACAACTATAAAGTCTCTTATTTATCAGAAAGTATTATATATACACTTTTCTTAATTGATACACCTTTATAAATTATACAGGCAAACAGTGTGATCAGGTTTGCTTTTAGATTCATTAGGTTATTTCTAACTAAATGTGACCAGTGTAGATCCAGATCAGATGGCATAGATGTGCTAGCTGATATTGCTATACACACGTCACACATGCCATATGTATGGTGTATTAGTTGATTAGATAATACAGAGCAACATTTTCAAAGCTCATCAATAACTTTTATCTTTTATGGGTTTTTTAAAATAAGTTTGGGTATTTACTGTTCATATGCTATGTAAAAAGCTTACTCCCTTCTATAATGATCACAACTGTGACTGAGCAAATGTGATTTTAATAGTGAGTGATCTTTATTTTGGGGCAGAATATTGTTCAAATCTGCAAAAAGAGACAGTGAAATAGAGGTCTTAATCTGTTTGTATAAAAACTAATCAAGTATTATTTGAAGAATATCATAAAGACAGATTTTGGGCATTTAAAACTTAAATATTGATAACAGTTTCAAATTTTTAAAATTTAGGACCAGTTTATAAAAACAATTAATTTTCTGCTGTGGTTTGGTTTTTTTTTTATTTTTAAGATGAGGTTTTAGCTAGAGTATATCATTAGATTTATGAAATATCTCGGTCATGAAGTTTTTTGTAAGTAAATTTATACAAAAAGTAAGCAATGAAAAAGAAAGAGGAAGATTTTCAGTTCCTGGTTTCCATTACCAGATGAGGAAAATTGCCTCAACAATACTTGGTCATATTTAAGAAGTTAAAATGACAGCAGGAAGAATTTATCTTTATTTAATGGTTTCATGAGACACTCAGAATGCAAATTAACATTATAAAGTTGTGATTTTAGTTTAAATAAGATATTTTTTGTCATATGGGGCAAGATTTATATTAACCGTTTCCTCCATATATACCCATTTTTATGCATGTGCAACCAGTGTAGATCCAGATCAGCCTGCACATCCATGCCATCTGATCAGGATCTGCACTGGTAGCATTTTGGTCAGAAATAACCTAATGAATCAAAAAAGGAACAGTGCAGAACCTGATCAGACGGCATGGAAACACACTGTTCGCCCATGCAATAAAGGTGTGTCTAGGTTATTTCTGACCAAAATGCGACCGGTGCAGATCCTGATCAGACTGCACGGATGTGCGAACCGGTTTTGGATCTACACTGTTTGCCCACGCAATCAATGTGTGCCTATGAAGGAAAGGGTTAAACAATTATAGTCTATTCTGTGTTTAAAACCACCTGTGGATAAAGATTACTTGTGGACGAAGACCACTTTTTTTCCCGCAGATAAAATCGGATTTACAGAACAAATGCACCTGTATTCAAAGGCCAACAGGCTTCAAACACCAATTGTTGGTGTGGTCTTTTAAGACAGATTGTACTGTAACTAGATTTGTATGGATAAAGATCTTAACTGTTCTTAGGATCCACACTGTTTGCTCATCAGTCAAAAATACCCCAATATATCAAACAGCCATTAGACTAAGTGTAGATCCTGAGTAGAATGGATAGGTTATGCTGGATCTTCATGGGTTGCATGTTGGATATATACCATATCTCATGGTTAAGAAAACACTCACCACAGCTAGATAATTGAGTGGAACAAAATGGAAGAAGTAGAGCCAGCCCAGTGACAGCAATGCCCAACTCATGTCTGTGACCTTCTCTGGAGTGTACACACCTGAAAAACACAGAGACACAAAAATCACTATCTTCGATTCCTTCTTCTTAATAATAAATAGGATGTCTTTAAAATGTTATTTATCTGTAGGTAAAAGAAATAAAAGTGGTAACTGTCAGTGGCAAATGCCCCCCCAAGGTTTTGTGTTAAAGGTCAACTGGAAAGTGAAGAAACAAGCAATGGAATGTGCCAAAAACATTTGGCAAGTTATTAAAAAATCAATCCAAGCATGAGAAAACTACAGCCTGGACACAACCGCTTATAATAGCAGCACAGTACAGTGATGAAACAAAGTGTACCTTGGCTCAAGCGAGCTTGACTTTGGTGGTAGGGATATGGGTCTTGCATGAGACATCATGCATGGAGTTTTAGGTTGATCTGGATCTACTCTGGGTGCCCATGTGATAAATGGCATACAATGAAGTTAATGGTATTTACAATTTTGACGCCACTAAATTTTGAGCACTTTTTTACCATTGATTATGGGACGAATCATGATGAATGAACATTTTGTTCACCAAGCAGTAAGCTAATGTTTGTAGTTCTTGTTTGAATTTAAGCATTTGTGCAAACCAAATATGTGCCCCAAGTAAATCATCTCAAAACAAAGTGTGATTTCATAGTATTAAACAATGAACTTGGGACTAAATTACTATTTCCCAGTGAGCTATAAAATGCTTAATAGACAGTACTTGCTATAATTAAGTAATTGTGGTAAATTTTCTTCCTTCTGCAGGGTAGGAAATTGGCAATTCATGAAAAGATGGTCTTCTGTGATATGTCTTGACATTTAAGTTGTTGGTGTGTTTGGAAAGAAACTACGATTATCTATTATTTTCTTATAAGGCAATAGAAAATTAATTCCTATATTCTCATTCAAATTTTGGGAATGGGGCTAATGGGTGGGTTTAATTTTTTATTTATCATTCTCGTTTCTAACGATGCTTTTGTAGTGTTAAGACAAAAAAGTCTCTTGTCGACTATGAATTGCCGATTCGCACTCTTTTTTTATTACTGCATTTTCTTACTCTACCCATTCGCACAAGTAATGTAAATTTTGATATACGAATTTTTTTTTCAAAATAAAAAATGTTCCAGAAGTCAACTGCTCAAAGATGTATTTCCTGTTATGCTTCCCAAATTACGAGCAGTGCCCAAGGTTATAAAACTGAGCATGGAAACCAGTCTCAGCTTTATAACTTTATAACCTTCAGCCCAGATAAATGCTGCGGATGGCAATCATTAAAAAGTGATCACATCATTCAAATTGTTTATAGTTCTTACATGTATCAAGATGCATTTTGCTGAAGACAGTGTTTTTAAATACAAATTTATTATCAAATTGAATTAGTGTTTGTTAAATTTACCCTTTACACCATATTTATGCCTGTAATGCATGTGCGACCAGTGTAGATCCATATCAGCTGGCACATACTAGTCGTCTGATCTGGGTTTAAACTTGTCACCTCTTGATCAGAAATAACCTAATGAATCAAAAAGTGAACAGTGTAGATCCTGATCAGACATCATGGATGTGCTGGCAGATCTGGATCTACACTGGTCACACATATACTTAAGGTTTTATCTATGGAGTTAAAAGTTATGTCCTGAAACATCAAACCAAGGTAGCACACTCAAAAATCTAAAACAAGTCAGGAATTTAACCCTTTCCTCCAAAGACACACCTGTATTGCGTGGGTGAACAGTGTAGATCCAGATCAGCCGGCACATATGTGCCGTCTGATCAGGATCTGCTCTGTTCACTTTTTGATTCATTAGGTTATTTCTGACAAAAGTGCCAGCTGATCTGGATCTACACTGGTCGCACATGCTTAAAAATGAGTAATTATGGAGGAAAGGGTTCAATAGCAGGTCTATTCCCATCAGAATTATTTCGGTTCAAACAGTATTTATTTCTATATGATGATATGGATTACAGCAAAGATCATGACCCATCTAATCACTGGTATTGCATAACCCAAATTTTACATTGTTATAATGTAGTAATTGTCTTAATCATAGTAATTTGTTAGGTATACTTTGCACATAAATTTTGCCCTCTGGTTCGAAATCTCATACGAATAGTATTATTTACAGACATATTGCACTGTTATAAATGAAGTTACTTCCAAGGACTGTTGCCATTTCAGCATAAAAACTAGAGTGTAACCACAGGACAATGATGCCATTACATTTGCATATTTGTAACATGCAACTTATTATGTATGGCAACACAAGATTTTGTTATACTGTAAATAAAATTAGGCCATATAACTCTTATCACTGGTCTATTGTAAAATTCCTTTCTTTATGACTATCTTCAAAACCTTACATTTTGCAGGTTTGAACAAAATCCACCATAATGTGACACATGTTTTTATTAAAACAAAACAAAAAACAAAGAGTCATAACTGTTGAAAAAAGAACCAATGAAAACATCCTATTAACAAGCAGGGTCAAAATTCAATCACAGAGTTTTGAACTTGCAAACTATTGATCTGTGCATAAAGTTTTGATTTAGGACGAGTTGCCATCAAGAAACATGCCGGCATCACTCTATCTTCCATGTGGCTGTGGTCTATATACTGAGCCATACCAAAGATGTTTAAATTTATCATAAATCCTTCCTAATATTTTGACAAGAGGAGAATATTGAGTTTAACCCTTTCCTCCATATATACACATTTTTACTCATGTGCTTCCAGTGTAGATCCAGATCAGATGGCACATCCAAGCTGTCTGATCAGGATCTGCACTGGTAGCATTATGGTAAAAAATAACCTAACAAATGAAAAAAGCGATCAGTGCAGATCTTGAACAGACTGCACTGATGTGCCAGGTGATCTGGATCTACAATGTTCGCCCATACAATTAAGTTGTGTATATTGAGGAAAGGGTTAAATGTTAGACAAGATTCAGCAATTTATTGCTGTCATCAGGATATATAATCCTTTAAGTATTTGAATTATTAACCTTTACGCCATAGATGCACCTTTGTTGTGTAGGCGAACAGATCAGGATCTACACGGTTCACTTTTAAATTCATTAAGTTATTTCTGACCAAGATGCGTCACTAGTGCAGACTCAGTACAAATTTGTTATCAAACTGTTTGTTGAATTAACCCTTTACACCATATTTATGCCTGTAATGCATGTGCGACCAGTGTAGATCCATATCAGCTGGCACAAAGCTGTCATCTAATCTGGGTTTACACTGGTCACCTCTTGGTCAGAAATAACCTAATGAATCCAGAAGTGAACAGTGTAGATCCTGATAAGACATCATGGATGTGCCGGCTGATCTGGATCTGCACTGGTCATACATGTGTTAAAACACGTAAAAAATAAGTAAAGTGTTAAAGTATTAGCATGAACACTTCTGGCATCACACACTGAGCAACTCAAATTTGTGTCAAACTCTTGATTTAATCTTTAACCCTTTCCTCCATAGATACACCTTAATTGCAGGAGCTAAAAAGTTTAGATCCAGATCAGCCTGCACATCCATGCCATCTGATCAGGTTCTGCACTGTTCTCTCTTTGATTCATTTGGTTATTTCTAACCAAAACACGACCAGTGCAGATCCTGATCAGACGGCACGGATGTGCCGGCTGATCTGGATCAACACTGGTCAAACATTCAAAAAAATGCGTATATGTGGAGGAAAGGGTTAACTGAGTTATCATTTGCACCAAGATACTGTGATAGTCAGTGATACTCTGGAATAAAAACTATTTTCAATGCATGTTTTCTGTAATAACAATAATCTAACTAAATTATTGTTACCAGTTCATTGCAGAATAATACATGAGGTTGTAGGAGGGCTCTATAAAATATAATTTTGTAATTATTGATACCAGATACAAGAATTTTAACAACATTCAGTTTGCTGAAGCCTTTAAAATAAAATTGAGATATCATATCATTTTCTTGTGAAGATATTGGAAAGAGAATTTTGTCAACTTAGAGCCAAAATGGTGAAGCTCATTCTTATTTCAATGGTAATTAAACTGTTTTTGCACTAGGGTGACAAATTTATTGAACTTATTTCCAATAGTGTACAAGAATGCCACATGCATGCAGCCTATTGGGAAATCGAACACATCTCTTTCCTCAGGCAATGACTTAATGCTCCAATTTCCACAAATAAAAAGACAGGAATTATTTTCTAAGCAGTTTATTGCACATTTATTGCACTCTTGACAGTTATCACATACTGATGTTATGTTTGGAAGCCTCCTTATATTGCCAAGTCTATAGATTAAAGTAACCACTTTATAAATAATCTATGGCATACATGTGGAATTCCTACCTTTATCTTAACCCTAAATTTTATAGAATTGGCTTGTATGTCATGTGCAACCAGAGTAGATCTGGATCAACCTGCATATCTGTGTTTGCTTCTTGGTCAAAAATAATGCAGGCTGATCTGGATCTAAATTGTTCGCCCACACAATAAAGGTGTATCTATGGAGGAAAGGGTTAAACCAGCGTTTCTATAACAAGAAAAACTTTAGACTAACCACCTATCTTTATAAGGTAATAGGTTATTGAACCAACATATATATGAGTTAATTACTTAAAACTTACCACCTATCTTCATAAGGTAATAGGGAATTATCATCATCAAAGTATGCTGTATAAAGTAGACTTCTGTCTCGAATGGTAACTGTGAACAGAAAGACAGCAAAATATTAAATAACTTTCACAAGTTCTTCTGATATGGTTCTATTGCATTTAAATGTTCTACCATTATTATATAAATGAATAATGGAAGACAAATTCCAATCTTTCACTATGTGTTTCGATTATTTTTTACTCTTTTTCAGGGGAATGATATTTTATCAACATTTGTTATCATGTTGCTGCCTAACCATGGGGCAAATTTCAAGCCATGTTTTTTTCAAAAAGTTGGTCAATTATTTGCTATGTATTAGTTATCGTTCATATTTTTTACAATATGAACAATAACTTGCTTACAGTTTGTCACGTCCGCACACCTGGCAAAACGTTGACTGACAAACGCCGACTCCACCCAAAAATTGATTTACAAGCCAGGGAAATAATCTAGTGGCGCGGCACCGTTCTTTGATGTCACGTGATGTCTGGCCCGGTACATGCTGACCTAAGAATTAAATTGTTGCAGTCTCGTGTTGGCTTTTGTTCTAAAAGGTTTAATGGCGTCATGGACTTCACAATTCTGGATAGCGATAATGAGTTCTTCAAAAACTTTTTGTTTGAAGAAATGTCGAATTTTGATTCTAGTTATACCGGTAATGATGTTACAGTGTCACAACTTCTTAATTTGGATACTCAGCAACTTGTAAATAATTCATTCAACAACAAAGAAAATACTGCCCCAGGTTAGTACGTCAATATTACGAAAAGTTATTCTAGCGGCGTAAGTTCATTTTTGGGATGGTAGTCATTATGTAATTTGCATAGGTTAACATTTTCTGTTGTTTTGCGTTTACACAGATGATTTTACTGTATAGATCGGTAATTTTACTTTCATCGATAATACAGGCTCCGCCTACTTTCTAGAAAAGTCATGTAGGCCAAATATCACTGTATTTTCTCTGTATCGGAGTTCATATCGGGGACGAATTGCAGAATATGGGAAATATTTTTCTAATTTAAAACGAAATGCAGCAATCACATTGGCTTTCAAAGTAGGACAAACTGTAAAACTGGTTGAAGTTTTATTGACCATTGTAAAGTTTTAGATTTCTGCATAGGTTAGTTGGGGAGTTCAATCACACAGAATCCTGACAATGCCTCACATGACTACAACCATGTGCAACCAGTGTAGATCTAAATCAGCCAGCACATCCATGCCATATGATCAGGATCAGCACTGGTCACTTTTTCGGTTGGGAATTACCTAATAAATTAAAAAAGAAAACTGTGCAGATCCTGTTCAGATGGCACAAATGTGCCGGCAGATCTGGATCTACACTCTTTGCCCATGCAATAACAGTGGATATATTAAGTAAAAGGATAAATAGATCAAGTGCATAAAGCTCTATAGCAATAACCATGAAGAACTGAACTGTTCTTGGAGCATTTGTTCAAGAATCAATAAATCTATGATTAATTTCAACTAATAACAAAAGACATCATTATAACATTTAGTATCTGTTTGTATTCAGCTTCAATTTCAAAGCTTCCACTATTTCCACATCAATAATTAAAGTAAAAAGTAAATATGTTTCTTACAGAGCATTACACACAAAAATCATTATGGCAGTAATGTCAGCTAGTGTGTCAGCATCTTTACTGACGGCTTCTATGTGAAACTAAACTACTTTTGCTTACAGCTGCTCATCTGTTACAGATTGTGCTAGTATTCTGAATTGCATTTACATTTTTATTAACCCTTTACTCCATAAACATGGGTGTTAACCCTTTCCTCCATAGACACACCTTTATTGCGAGGCCAAATAGTGTAGATCCAGATAAGCCGGCACATCCGTGCCATCTGATCAGGATCTGCACTGTTTGCTTTATGATTTGTAAGGTTATTGCTGACCAAATGCGACCAGTGCCAGCTGTCCTGGATCAACACTTGTTGCACATGCGTAAAAATGTGTATATATGGAGGAAAGGGTTAATGTATGTGCTAACATTGAGATCCAGATCAGCTGCCACATCAGTGTTGTCTGATCTGGATCTGTAATGGTCTCAACTTGATCAGAAATAACTTATTATATTGCTTAAAGGCAAACTAGGTAGATCCTGATCAAACATTTACTACAATTTTACTAATAATATTTTTTTCAAAATCAAATCTGGCATGCATAGACCCAATCTGCCAAGCATAGATTCACACTTTACTCCATATACAGTAAAACTTCGATAACTCGAACATCGAAAACTCGAGCACTCGGGTAAACTCGAAGTAGTTTTGCTGGTCCCGGCAATTTTCTTATATATTCTATATAAAAATACCATGGAAAACTCGAACTTCGAAAACTCGATTTCTCAAGGACAGGTGCCATCCCTTCAAGCATATTTCTTCTTTGTTTGTATTGGAAAACTCGAGTTATAAATGACAGATAAATTGTAATTGGCAAACGGTGACGCGTAGTTTTTCACACATTTTGACGGGTTATAATTGGCAGTTAATTGTCAATCGCCAGCGTCTATTGTGTTTTAATTGATCTGATCCAGGGCTTTTTCAGGGGTTTTTGGGAAAAAGGCCCCTGTCCAAATTGGGAATTTTTGACGTGGTAAATAGTCAAATTTGGGAAAAAAGTATCAACAAATCAAACCAAATTGGGAAATTTCAACATTCATTTATCTGCACTATAGCTTGATTTGCCTTGCTTTAGTGTCCCAGGAAATGTTACAAATCTCTTCCAGGGTTTGTTCTGACAGCTTTACAGATGTATCACTTATATAGTAGAATGGCCATCATCTGATCCTTAGAAACTTGGCAAGTTTCAACTGACTGGGAAAGAACTTTTGAAACATTTGATGTTTTGTTCCACAGAGAGTTTAGTTTTGGAGTACCCTTGGCATCTTTTTTTCGCGGCCTTTTTGCATAGTTTTGACTATTATACGACATTTTTAAATTTTCGTCACTAGTTTTCACGGGTCAGTATAAAAGCCGGTACTGCACACACCATTTTTGATTCATCCTTCTATTTTTTACAGTCGAACGATTATCGTGAAAAAAACATTTGTTAACGAAATAAAAAATATAATTTCTGTTAATATTCAAACCATAATTTGACTTTAATATAAGTTATCTGGAATCATGGGTGCCGCGCTCCATCTTCAACTTGCGTTACGGTAAATACCGGTTTTTACACCAGTACATACATTTTTCACGGAAAGAAGTTTTCACAGATGGCCGATAAACAAACGATTCACGCTTGAAAAGTCTCGATATTATAGTTTCTTGTTTATCATTTTTTAAGGCAAATGCATTTCGGTTCAAAAGGGGAATAAATTTACGAGATTGGGAATTTTTTTCTTGAAATTGGGAAAAATGGTCGCTTTTTTGCATTGGGAACGGGGCCGAATATCGGCCCCGTGAGATAGGCTGAAAAAGCCCTGTGATCAAAGCTTTAGCTCAAATAAAAGAATATGAAACGAGGTTATTTCTTGTTTTTATGTTGACGGGACCTAATAAATTATACATGCATATAAAAATAACGACGCACCATTTGTAAAGTATACTAGTTCTCGGACAAGTCAACACGAAATGTTTAAAAAGCAGTTTTCTTGAGAAAAAATACCTCAAAAATCTTTTCAAACAGGTATAACGGTTTAAAGAAAATACAGTGTGAAATGAACCTTTTATTAACTTAACTGATATTCAGATGACATACTAAACAACAAGGTAATATACATGTGTTTATACGACTTGACTTTAAAATCGGACCTCATAAAGTGAAGCTTCGAAAACTTGAGCGCCATGGAAAACTCGAACATTTTCATATTCCCCTTGAGTATACGAGTTTTCGAAGATTTACTGTATACAGGTTTAATCACATGTGTGACTAGTGTAGATCCAGATAAGCTGGCAAATCCATACCATCTGATCTGGAGCTCAACTGTTCACTTCTTGGTCAGAAATAACAGAATGAATCTAAAGCTGTGTAGATCCTGATAAGATGCCCCACCCCCACTCCCCTCCCCTAAATCCTGTACCCATAGGTGGATATATAATGAAATATGATATATAGGAAAAAATATATAAATGTCAAAAAATTCTAGCACGCTATGCGTGCAATAAGTTTCGAGACTAGGAGTACTAGGTTGTTTAATTTTACGTCCCCTCCCTAACCCAAAATGCGATTGTGATACCTAAAGTTTACGTGTTTGCTATATTTTTCCTCTCGCTTGAATTCAGTTTACATGTTCATAGTAAAATACGTTTCTGTATTTTAAATATTCCAGCTTCCACTTACTTCCATTTATATTTTTCCTTTGAGTCAACAAACATGGATGCACCAAGTGGGAAACAAGCAAACATTTAAAATATATATTGTGCAAAAGATCTTATTTTTGTCTCCGTTTGATTCAAACCTTAAGCACACAGTAGATTAGAGCTCTCGTACATTGTATTGTATACCCTGGGAAAGTATATTTGAGGTTCTGGAAATGTGCATGAATCCCTTAGAAATGACTAAAACACAGGAGCTTCCGGGGGCCTCCGGCCACCTGAACCCCTGGCCAGGGCTTTGCCCTGGACCCACCAGGGGCTCTTACGGCCCCCTGGACCCCCAGTCGGATTGTTTATTTTCCGCCCTCCCCCCCCCACTAACTACAAATCCTGGATCCGCCTATGGTACCAGTGCCATATTAAAATTCCAGACCATAGGTCACTGTCTAACCCAGTGAAGGCAAATTACAGCAAAACATCATAATACAACATTTTGGCAAATTACAGCAAAACATCATAACATCATCTTGGAAGAGCAGAAAAAATTGAAATCATGGAAATACAACTTATCACATGCTCTGTATCCTTTCCACGACCATAACATATTTAAACGTGACAAAATTTTGACTTCCCAAAACCCGACTCTGTTTTACGGGAAGACGCCCGAAACGTATTTAAACGTATAAAAAAAATCGCTTTTCAAAACCCGACCCTGTTTTTTCGTCTGAAACCCGTCAATTTATTTTTCATTTTTAAAAAAGTCCTTACTTTGGTGGCTATTTAAAAGAACGCGGAATCATCGATCAGTATTTTAAAACTATTAGTCCTTTAAATGCATCGCATATTTTCTCTCAAATATAATTTAGTAAGAAATTGAATACATTTGATCTAGATAATCTGATAAGAAAATTAGTAATTTTAAAAAGTTCAATTTTAAGAAAAAAAATCTAATAACATGTGTTGCTGTTTCTTCATCTTTCATTGTCAAAATAAAAAAGTGGCTCCAAAACAGTTATTCATTATTTTAAAAAAATCTTATATCTACCTAGTAATTACTTAAAAATGACATTTTTTGCAATGGCATAAAAATTAATTACTGTTAATTAGATTAATTCATTTATGGAATTTTGCATTACAGTCTTCCTGCGATAAACCGAATTTTTCACCAATTGCGTAAAAAAGCGTTGAAATTCGGGATTTTAAATTCTGCACTGGTAACTTTTTAATTGATAAAGTCATATCTTACCAAGAAACAAACAATGTAGATCCTGATCAGATGGCACAGCTGATCTGGATGTACACTGATGTCACATGTGATAAAATAGTTATACTGTGCTTAGTTCAGTGCAATATACTGCATCTATTTAAATGTTTTTCATATTGTGCTTAGCTAAATGCAATAAATTCCATCTATTTAGTTGACTCTGGGAACAGTGTTATTAAAGGCTTGTCAACAAGTCAGCAGTTTATGTGACAAATTTAACTTGCTTACTTTCTGCAAAGAAATTTAGTTTTCCCATGTGTGCAATACATTTTCTAACTGTTCATAAATGATGCATCATTTCAGTAGTGAACACTGCAAAATGTGAAGAGTGATTGAGACAGAAAAAACAAATCCTAAATATTTTAAAATTATAGAAATACAAGTTGAAACACTAGTATATTTTTTAGCACTCAAATGGGGTGCATCACAAAACAAGAGGGCCATGATGGCCCTATATCGCTCACCTGAGTACAAAAGTACTCTCAGCTTGTGGTTTCAGACAAGAAGATTTTTAAAGTTTTTCCTATACAAGTCTATATAAAATGAAGTGACCACTGGGGCAGGGCCAATTTTGACCCCTGGGAAATAATTTGAACAATCTTTGTAGAGTTCTACTAGAGGATGCTAAATGCCAAATATCTAAGCTCTAGGCCTTGTGGTTTCAGACAAGAAGATTTTAAAAGTTTTTCCTATATAAGTCTATGTAAAAAGAAGTGACCCCTGGGGCGGGGCAAATTTTGACCCCAGGGAAATAATTTGAACAAACTTTGTAGAGTTCCACTAGAGGATGCTAAATGCCAAATATCTCAGCTCTAGGCCTTGTGGTTTCAGACAAGAAGATTTTTAAAGTTTTTCCTATATAAGTCTATGTCAAATGAAGTGACCCCTGGGACAGGGCCAATTTTGACCCCAGGGAAATAATTTGAACAATCTTTGTAGAGTTCCACTAGAGGGTGCTAAATGCCAAATATCTAAGCTCTAGGCCTTGTGGTTTCAGAGAAGAAGATTTTTAAAGTTATTCTTATATAAGTCTATGCAAAATGAAGTGACCCCTGGGGCAGGGCCAATTTTGACCCCAGGGAAATAATTTGAACAAACTTTGTAGAGTACCACTAGAGGATGCTAAATGCCAAATATCTCAGCTCTAGGCCTTGTGGTTTCAGAGAAGAAGATTTTTAAAGTTTTTCCTATATAAGTCTATGCAAAATGAAGTGACCCCTGGGGCGGGGCCAATTTTGACCCCAGGGAAATAATTTGAACAATCTTTGTAGAGTTCCACTAGAGGGTGCTAAATGCCAAATATCTAAGCTCTAGGCCTTGTGGTTTCAGACAAGAAGACTTTTAAAGTTTTTCTTAATATAGAAGTCTATGCAAAATGAAGTGACCCCTGGGGCGGGGCAAATTTTGACCCCAGGGAAATAATTTGAACAAACTTTGTAGAGTTCCACTAGAGGATGCTAAATGCCAAATATCTCAGCTCTAGGCCTTGTGGTTTCAGACAAGAAGATTTTTAAAGTTTTTCCTATATAAGTCTATGTCAAATGAAGTGACCCCTGGGGCAGGGCCAATTTTGACCCCAGGGAAATAATTTGAACAATCTTTGTAGAGTTCCACTAGAGGGTGCTAAATGCCAAATATCTAAACTCTAGGCCTTGTGGTTTCAGACAAGAAGATTTTTAAAGTTTTTCTTATATAAGTCTATGCAAAATGAAGTGACCCCTGGGGCGGGGCCAATTTTGACCCCAGGGAAATAATTTGAACAAACTTTGTAGAGTTCCACTAGAGGATGCTAAATGCCAAATATCTAAGCTCTAGGCCTTGTGGTTTCAGACAAGAAGACTTTTAAAGTTTTTCTTAATATAGAAGTCTATGCAAAATGAAGTGACCCCTGGGGCGGGGCCAATTTTGACCCCATGGAAATAATTTGAACAAACTTTGTAGAGATCCACTAGAGGATGCTAAATGCCAAATATCTAAGCTCTAGGCCTTGTGGTTTCAGAGAAGAAGATTTTTAAAGTTTTTCCTATATAAGTCTATGTAAAATGAAGTGACCCCTGGGGCGGGGCCAATTTTGACCCCAGGGCTATAATTTGAACAATCTTGGTAGAGGACCACTAGGTGATGCTACACAACAAATATCAAAGTTCTAGGCCTTGCGGTTTCAGAGAAGAAGATTTTTAAAAATTTTATGTTCAAAATCTATTTTTATCCTCTGTGACCTAGATAGGCAATGGACCGGAACCATTTGAACAATTTTGGTAAAGCTTCATGCAAGTAACATTCCTGCCAAGTTTCAGCAAGATTGGCCCAGGAGTTCAGGAGAAGAAGTCGTTTGAAGAAAAAGTTGACGACGCACGGACGCACGCACGCACGACGGACGACGGACATCAGGCGATCACAAAAGCTCACCATGAGCACTTCGTGCTCAGGTGAGCTGAAAAAGGTACCTACGGACAGTTGATGTTCATTAGCTTGTTTCCATGCCGTCTGATCAGGATCCAAACTGTTCACTTTTTTTATTCATAAGGTTATTTCAATCAGACAGCACGAATGTGCCGCCTGATCTGGATCTACACTGGTCCCACATGCGTAAAAATGCGTATTTATGGAGGAAAGGGTTAATGTTATGTTCTCTGTCAATGTACATTCAAACATTCTGCATGATGTAAGGGCTTGCGGGCTTATGGTTATTATTTTTATGCTTGTTATGTGTTACATGTAATGTTTCATGTTCTAAGAGCCACCATGTCATGTCTTTTGATATAAGACATGGTAGACAGCATTCTAATTATACCACATGCAATAAAGTGAATGATTCATTAACCCTTTCCTGTATAGATACACCTTTATTGCTAGGGTGAACAGTTTAGATCCAGATCAGCCGGCACATCCGTGCCGTCTGATCAGGATCTAAACTGTTCACTTTTTGTTTCATTAGGTTATTTCTGACCAAAATGCAACTAGTGCAGATCCTGATCAGACGGCACGGATGTACCGGCTGATCTGGATCTACACTGGTAGCACATTCGTAAAAATGTGTATATATCAAGGAAAGGGTTAATCAGTGTAATTATAAATCTGTTGTTGTTTCTATATATAACTTATCTGTGGTATGCCAAATTTTCAATAGAGTTGAGTGTATGTGTGTGGGAGTAAGGTTGGGAGGGGAGGGGTTTTTGAAGGCCTCTTATTAAAGTCACCAGATTACAAAATTCCATTTGACAATTTTCATGGTCCCATTGTAATAAACAATCTTAAAGGAATTCACTGCCAACACTGCAAACTACTGTACATAAAAATATCACAAGAAAACCATGTTTATAAGGAGAACCCTACCATTCAACCTTCCATTCAGGTTTTTTAAATAGATCTATGGACAACCAAAACATGGTTAACCGGTTTGAGTCCCTGTCACTAAACATAAGCAAATCTCTTCTTGACTGATAACATTAAGTTTCATTAAATACCTATCAAATCAAATTTGCATTTTTTCAAAGGACATTGAATATACCTTTCCCATTCACAATATTCAACAGAACCTCAGCATAAAAAGTTTCTTGATTCAAAAGTTTTTTATCTGCACCTTTTTGATGGGAAACAAAGATATCCTAAGGCTTGCCTCAAATATTTGCGATTGATTCTCTTCCATAAGTTGTCTCCAATACAGAATAACAAGTTTCCATTAAATGTATTGATATCTTAGACATTTTAATTTACCGTCTCTGACGGCAATGAATAACGACTGAATCTCTTCCGAAGTTTCTCTATTTGTTACACTGCTGACAAATCTGTCCTTTATGCTGCAAAGAAACTAATTTCTAGAATTCTGCCCTCTGGAAAAGAATCAAAGCCAAATATTTCCATATGTGATTGGCACATATTATTATTATTATTATTATTATTATTATTATTTTGCTACATTTAATTCATTGCATAACACAGACATGACGTCACAGTCACCTCTCTAGACAAACACATTACTAGTCAATTCTGATGAATAACAGTAGTTGTACATAAAACCACATTAGAATATTAAAGTTCCTATATCAGATATAAATAAGCCTTAAGTATTGTTTTGTTTTGCTGTTCTTTTATTTAAGCTTGAACTGTTCTAAAATACACACATGTTCTTTTTATTAACATACACTTCATATTCCTATTGGTTGAGTATCTTTTTCTTGTTGGGGGGGGGAGTGGGGGGATGGGGAACACAAGCTGGTTTATGTTTATTTCTACTTAGTTCTTATCGATTAACTGATTAAATGATTCTTAATGGCTTGTTACCTCTTATTAACTTTTAAGTTGCTACTGGCAGGTTAACTTTTACTTATAAGGCAGATTGATTCTTCTTATTGTCTGGTTATCTGTTATTATCTGGTTTTCTGTTATTGACAGGTTATCTGTTATTGTCTGGTGACCATTTTTAAATCTCAGTTATATGTTCTTGGAGCTGGTGATAGCTCAATAACTGAGAAATAAAGTGGGAAAACTTGTACTTGAAATACTCACCAGCCTTGTATTGATGACAGGAAACAGTATGGCTATTGGTGCCCCAGTTAGCATGTGTAGGTGTAAGCGAAACATCGCTGTGACTAGTTTACCCGGTGGTGCTGCTAAAATGTATATCTGAAACAAAATAGAAAATAGATTTTGTTTTGAGTACAGGGAAAACCTGCTATTAACTTTGGTACTAAGAAAACCTGGTTTAAATAGTAACATTGTTTTTATTTCAAGGTAGAAAATATTGCAAGACTAAAATGGGACACTGGAATCGTGTTCTTATTTCTGAGGTGGTCTTTATTTTAGGGTGGCTGTAATGACAGATTTAACTGTATCAACAAATTCTTAAAATCTAAAACTTAACATTAAGGTTATACCAAGGGTTTCATTTGACCCAGGAGATGACCCTTTAACCATTGAAATTTCCAAAAAGCCTTATTTTGATGCTAAGGATTTAAGCTGAAGGGTAATTTTTCCTTTATTTATGGGAATTTTTGGCTTAAAATTGAGAGAATCCCTTAATAATGGACAAAATGACCCCTTGAGATTCAGATCAGACACGACATGAACTATGATCTATCAGTAAGCTATAAATTGTTTTTATACCAAACATGTAACTGAAAGGATTTTCTACTGAATTGCAAAACAATTTATTGTTATGAATTTTATTGGATATAACTGATGAAACCAAAAATTACAGCACATTTGGGCATGCATGTTCATAATATAAAACGTTTTAAGGTATTTTTGGCTATAATGGTATTAACCCTTTTCTCCATAGACAAACCTTTATTGCGTGGGCAAACAGTTAAGATCCAGATCATCCAGCACATCTGTGCCAGCTGATCTGGTCGCACCTGTTAAAAGGTGTGTCTATGAAGGAAAGGGTTAAACTGCACTGACTGGCTGCACTCACAGGAAGCAGTTTAAGTTGCATTATATGGCAGCTCTTTCCAGAAGATGTTTAATGCATGCACTCTAAAAAAAGAATGCTCGAAATATTACCCATCCTATTTACAATGCAGAAATTATTTATGCTATCTAACTGTGCTATCATTTTATTTGGCATGTTTTAAGTTTTCCCATATTTCCACACTAGATTAAGTGCACACATTGCAATTCCAGGAAAGTTTAACAATATTAAAGTGTTTACAGTAAGAACAACAGTGTGTGTTCTTATTAATAACTGCTTCTCTGTGAAATTAGATTAACCTCTACTCCATAATTATATAACTGTTTTATCACATCTGCGTCCAGATTAGATCCAGATCTGCTGGCAACCAGTGCCTTCTGATCTGGATCTAAACTGGTTGCATATTGGTAAGAAATAACCTAATGAATATAAAGTGAAGGGTGAAGATCCTGATCAGAAGGCACAGATTTGCTGGCTGATCTGGACCTACATTGTTCACACAGGCAATCAAGGGGTATCTATGGAGTAAAGCGTCAACCATTTCCTCTACATATACAGAGTAATCTCATGTGCAATTAGCTAAGCCCAATGTAAAATTAAATATACAGTCTACACTCATTGTGTCGAAGCTGCCGGGACCGTGCATTTTAATTCGAGATATCCAAAGTTCCACACATCCGAATCGGCGCCAATGCACGAATATCATACATATATGTCTCTAATGCTGACATGATTTTGATTGCTAGTACTCGTGTATGAACATTTAAATGGATCAGTAAGTTTATCAAAACAGAACAGAAAAAATATATTAACTTGATTATATTTATTACATGTTCAAAACCATCATCGTTAAGTTTTGGTGTTTGTATAACATCGTCGTCGTCCTCACGTGGAGTGTTAAAGTCGTCTTTCGTTATTTTTTTATTACGTAAACTAATTCAAATTAATATTCACCCCATAAATCGTTAATTTGGAGCTTTTTGTGCTTCAGTCTTGTTGGGAGAGAATTGATTACAGTACAGCTCGGGTGTCTTTTACATTTTTCACCCGTCCACCGCGTTAATAAATCAGTCCGGGTGGAAATTCACCGCGAATATGTCCTTCCGACGCGGCGATTTTCGGGTGATTTGCCGTGATTCGCGGCGATAATTCTGCAGTCATTCTCGCTCTTCTCGTGTTCATCATCAGCAGTTTAGCTTCAGGGTCGATTGCGGGGGATCGCGGTGAAAAATCTTTCGAAAAAGGAGTGTATTAAAATGTATTTTTTTAATGTAAAACATTCTTTCTTTAACCAATTTGAACGTAACATTGTATCAAAATAATGTAAAAATTTTAGTCACGTAATCAGACGTGCCGATTCGTCAGCATTAAACAAAAAAACCAATTTTCTTTGTTTGCGTATCTTCTGTGAAAATATCGAGTTTCTTAATAAATGTAATAACTTTTTAATATAACAGAGCTTGATTTTATCACCGACACCCGATTTTTGCAAACCGACATGAATTAATCAATAACTTTTTTGAAAGTGCTTACCTGTCAACGTAAGAAGCTTGGAGTTAATTAATCCATATAAAACACCAATTATCAACAGCTTAGTTGATTCCCAAACAAAAATGACACACTACTCAACGACAAATCAACTATTGAATGAACATTTTGAATGTAATGAGTAAGTCGTGAACACAAACATTGTTTATTTAAATAACATTTGTGACAGGCATATGCTATTAATTTCCAGCATGTTTTGATTTTACAAGGCATGTTTTGATTAAACAATGTACAACTCTAATTTGTTTTAAGCAATTTTAATTTTTTTGTTGAGAGTTGACAAATGAGTCAATCTGTTAAGAATAAAAAACTCCGACGTTTGATCAATATTTTTTTTTACCCAACAAGGCACCTTTGATCTCGGAAAATCAGTATTACTCGTCGGCATTCTTTTTGAAGTGAATAAACAGAAGTGATGATGAAATATACAATGCTGATCACACAGGTGTTCAAACAGGTGTTGATTGCTCATAAATGAAGATGTTTTAGGAACGGATTGGGGAAAAATACTGACGAGATGGATTTTATACATGTAGCTAATGTACTTGGCTGTTATATTTTCACTGTTATTTATTTTCTCAACATGTTCGGAGTACTTAAGAAAAAGAATATTATATATTTATCTTTCATCAAAATAACAACAAAGGAAACGATAAGGTAAGAACGACACAATTTTTATTCACTTTTCTCTCTCGATAATGATCTATTATGTCCAGTTTACTGTGTGTTTCAATCGCAATTATACTCATATTTTAAATGACATTGAATTCTGATCTGAGGCGTAAATACTCTACTGGTCAATGAATTCTTATAATCTGTCGTAAAATAATTAACCAATTTAATAACTGTTGTTGGGTTACTAGATTCACCGAAATCGGCGGAAAAACCGAAATCGGACCGAAATCGGCGGGAAAAACCGAAATCGGCCCGTTTTTCTTATAAATGTAAAAATATATAGTGAAATAAATGTTTGGCGTTTACAAGTAAAGATATTAATATTGAGAAGGAAATTTGTTAACCTAATGCAAGTAAAAGTTTGTGTAATAAAGCCAACATTGAAATCATGTATGCGCGCGATCGGCGAATCGAAGTACTCCAAAGCGGCGCAATAATTCTTTAATATATCATTAAAGTTGTATCGAAATTTCATGAAACTGTGATATCGTTGTAATCACATCAACAAGAAGAAAATATGAATCGAAATCGGACGACTGAACGTCTTGGACGAAGCCCTAGGATACGGTATAAAACGTCTGAATATCGGACTGAATTAACTGTTACCGGAATCGGCATATTTCGTAACAAGTTAACAATCATCATTTTCCAAATAAACTTGGTGTATGTGTGTTACTGAGACATTAGGTCAAATTTATTATGTTAATCCAAATACACGTTCGTAAATAAGCTACAGATCGCTTGTGTCATATGCACGTGAACGGCAAAACTCAAATCCGCGGTTTTATTTCATTTGCGCGTTAGTTCTAATATCTAATCTACAGATAAGTTATACATAAAATTTATCAATGTGATACGGAATGTTTGTGTCACAATTACTTACAGTGTAAATGATAGTTTGTAAATTAAAAAACTCGTACGGTTATTGTCAACAAAGACCGTGGTACCTTTGAGTCTGTAAATAATATGTGTACAGATAATTTTATGTAGTATATGTAACATGTAATTAAGAGAAATAAATTTTCTTAAATATTATTTTATTAGTTGTTTTGCATTTTATCAACATGTAAAGTGCACACGAAACAAATACATCATTAAATTTTAATTAAATGCATCATTATTCTTTATTAGTTAATTTTAGTTAGAGTCCCAATTGTGAAAACATATGGCCTAAAATCAAACGCTGAAATAATATTATTTTGAAGCCTGGATATTTGGCGGTAAAAAATGATTTGCACGAAATGCACGCTTTTTGTTCGCCGCATACATCATCAACATAATTATGACGTACAATCAAACGATAATAATACGTCAGACATGCAGTGAAATGCTTGATTTGCACGAAATACACGCTTCTTGCGCGCTGCATGTAGAAAGTTTTCGACGTGGGTGGTAAAATCTGTTTTATTTCTGGTCTAGCAATGTTTCGCATGAATGGCATGCAGAATAGCATGTAATTAATTAACAAATGTTACAAGAACTTTACGTTTTGTTTTGAAAATGCACAATTTAAATTATGACTGTCGCATCCTCTCCGCACCGAAAAGGCTTTCAGCAATCAAAAATTAAGTATAGATTATAGTTTATTTTGAGGCTTGTATGAAAATTAAACGGTCAGGCCCAGCGCAGCTGGGCGACCGTTTAATTTTTCATACAAGCCTCAAAATAAACTATAACGTATGGTCGAAATTATTTTTGAATCTGACAAAACAGTCGCCGCCTAAATTTATTAAAGATTCATGCTATATTTAGGATATAAATATGTAGTTTACAAGCCGATTTCGGTATGTGACATATATGTTAGTACGCACATCTACAGTCAATTTTGATATGTGGGGAAAATGAATTTTAAAAGCCGCTTTCGGCACCTCTTTGCGACCCGCCTTCGGATATTCGCTCGCTTTCTTTTTGAGCAAGTTTTACGAAAATTTAATAAATAAATACGTTTTAAGATGTGAGTATGAACATACTTTTTATTTTAAACAATTTATCTACGATTTACGCCATATTTAAGATATAAATAGGAAGTTTACCCGCCGATTATAAATATATAAATGTCAAGCAAATATTCAATTTTATGAAACCGTTTGCACCTAAGGATTGAGATAAGCTAAAAAAAAGTAATGCACATTAACCCTGTAAGTGCCTTCTTTGTTCTATATAGTGAAAATTTCGCTTATCAGATAACCTGGTGAGGTAGTTTTTGCAGTATGACGTTGTATTTCCAACAACTCTGTAAAATTTATGTCCTTATGAAGCTATTTCATTATTTAAAACAAATTTCCCGCAGAACACTAACATTTCGCATAAAACGCTGTATTTCGCATGTGCGGTACACTAATTTGGAAACTCAAAATAAAAAGACCAGGAAAAAAAACAAATTGTCAAAGGTCACCGCCGGTGAAATCTGATGTAAAAGATCGTATATTATTTGTAATTATTGATAATTGGAAGCCTTTTCAATGCAGAAAGGATGCGACAAAGGCTAAATTGAAATGTTCATTTCTCTATCATTAGTTAAATAATTTAAGGCAATATGGTTATTCCTACTTCAAGATGCTGTTTTTGAGGCTGAATGGATCCACCTTTTATTGATCATTTTCTTTGGTTATACAAAGTGTCAAAATTGCGTAATCCAATCATGGAAATCCTTGTCCAACAATCTTGCAATTAACAGTTTGACAAGACAATTGATACTGCCTCAAGGCAATAGTGTTTCCGCGATGTGCACATCATGTGCACAAGGGTGTCAAGTTTAGTTTCAACTGTAATGTATTTAAATAAGCGTGAAGTAAATAAATGAATAGATACAACATTCCTTACTAAGGCAGCGCTGGCATCAAACTCATTCCCAGTGAACGCACAATTTTACACGCAAATCTCAGATTTGACACAGACCAAGATTTCTGTTCTTCAACAGGTATTCCAACACATTTGAAATGACACCACCTTTTACAATAATAACACTGAACTGAATCACGAAAGGTGAACTCACGGTCACAAAAACTGCACAAATCCATCATTTTTTGTGGAAGTTCCACACGATCCATATATATGTGTTAATCTTATTTTCCGTACAACAGAACAGAACTTGAAATATTCGCGCAGTTTTAAACAAAACATGTATAATATTTGATCATTAGGTTATAACAGTCAGATTGAAGGACTACGGTTATTATAAACAGTTTCTAAAACAATTAAAATTTCTGTTAATACTCATATTCGCACAGTCAGTCGTAATTTCTTTAACTGTGACAAACTGTTGGCGGCACTTCAAACAGCGTTAATTGTGAGCTGGTCATGTCAATTGGCGGTGCTGTTTAAAGATAGCAAGAGTAGGTAAAACAGCACTTAATTAACTTTAATTGTGCCTTTCATCTATTTTAATATGTTACTGTGAAATAAATAATTTAACGACTCTTTATTTATAATACACAGGTCGCTAGTTGAACTTTAATTTAGCCGGTTCATTAAATTAAACAATTTTTATTGAACTAAATTTCAATCATCTCATTGTGCAATATTGATTAATTAACAACAGCAGTAAGCGGAAAAGGCTGGACATTGGAGAAGGCTTTTATGCAGTGCGGGTATATACTGCGTTTTCAGAATAACCGTACGAGTTTTTTAATTTACAAACTATCATATACACTGTTAGTAATTGTGACACAAACATTCCGTAACACATTGATAAATTTTATGTATAACTTATCTGTAGATATTAGATTTGAGTTTTCCCGTTCACGTGCATATGTCACAAGCGATCTGTAGCTTATTTACGAACGTGTATTTGCATTAACATAATAAATTTGACCTAATGTCTCAGTAACACACATACACCAAGTTTATTAGGAAAATGATGATTGTTAACTTGTTACGAAATATGCCGATTCCGGTAACAGTTAGTTGAGCCCGATATTCAGACGTTTTATACCGTATCATAGGGCTTCGTCCAATACGTTGAGTCGTCCAATTTCGATTCATATTTTCTTCTTGTTGATGTGATTACAACGATATCACAGTTTCATGAAATTTTGATACAACTTTAATGATATATTAAAGAATTATTGCGCCGCTTTGGAGTACTTCGATTCGCCGATCGCGCGCATACATGATTTCAATGTTGGCTTTATTACACAAACTTTTACTTTCATTAGGTTTAACACATTTCCTTCTCAATATTAATATCTTTACTTGTAAACACCAAACAACATTTATTTCACTATATATTTTTACATTTATAAGAAAAAACGGGCCGATTTCGGTTTTTCCCGCCGATTTCGGTCCGATTTCGGTTTTTCCGCCGATTTCGGTTAATCTAGTAACCGCTGTTGTTCACTTTCTGCAATGACCGTGACAACATTCCACTTAGAAGCATAATAGGCAGCAATTTACGGGGCAAGTACATAGGTTTCTATGTCAACACGGAAGTTGTGGAAAACTCCAGTGTTTCAAATAATGGACAATATATTTATGCATTGATCAAGTTTCAGATCTTTTCTCTGATACGAAAATACGAACAACATATTTCTTTTTAAATAAATAAATTCGGAAGAATGTCTTTAAAATCACTGGTAAATCTTCACCGCAATTCGCGCCAATAAATCGCGGCAAATCACCGTGATTTTCTTGTCAGGTGATCACGGTGGCAAGATAGACGATCACCCGTGATCACCCGAAAAAAATTGGATGTCGCGCTGACAGTGAAACGCGGCGATGAGTGAAAAATGTAAAAGACACCCGAGCTGTACTGTACGTTTGGATCATGTTTTGCATTTGTTGACCTAAACGGATGAACTCACATTTTATTGGCCTGGTTGTCACAATGTCATGATTATTGTAATTTAAATGATGTTTTTTGAAAACTGAAATTAACTGCATTTACAAATCCGAATATTTTACATCCGAATGCATTAAATAAGCGAATATTTTACTGAACAGGTGATAATCGTTAATTATTATTAAATAATGGTATCTTGTTTGCCTTCAAGTTCTCTCTTGAAGAAGCCGCGCGCATTGTTCGACCGCGGCAAGTTTCACACTTCGACTTATCCGATGATTTTATATAGCATATATTAGCCGGCAGGTTCTAAATTTACTTCGACTTATGAAAACATTGTTTAAGTCGAATTCGAGTTAAGCTGCGTAATATTATATGTTATAAGAAGACATTTGACGGGACCGTAAAATTAATTAGAGATAACCAATATTTCGACTTAAGCGAGTTTGACACAACGAGTGTGGACTGTATTTTTGTTTTCAGGGGTTCCATTTTACCTGGAGATGACCTTTCAACCTTGCAATTTCAAAACATCCTCATTTTGCCCCTATGACCTAAGTTGAAGGATATTTTTTTCATAAATTGGGGGTATTTTGGCAATTATTTGGCCAAATCTCCTATAATAAGATCAAAATGACCATTGAGATTTAGCAGCTAGTGGAACCCCTGAATCTGTCAAGTATTATGCATGATAATCTTTGATATTTTTCACACCTCTTGAGGACAGAATGTTGGATTTTTTAAGAATTTAAGGGCAAGGTGTAAAACTGTGCCCAATTTACCCTTTACTAAATATATATGGGATCATCACATGTGGGATCAGCATAGATCCTAATCAGACATCACATCTGTGCCGTCTGATCAGGATCTACATTGTTCACTTCTTGGACATCTGGAAAGCAATCCTGAGTTGCGCCTTGGTCTAAGTTACCCATATTCCAAGTTTGGAGTCAACAGGCCAAAGCAAACTCGAGTTATTAAGTGGAAACTGAATTTCTTTTTTTAGCAACAGTGACCTTGACCTTGATCACAAACACCTGTGTAGCAATCCCAAGCTGCATCTTGATATAAGGTATCCATATACCAAGTTTGGAGTCAATATGCCAAAGCAAACACAAGTGATTAATCAGAAACTGAATTTCTTTTTTTTAGCAACAGTGACCTTGAACTTGATCACAGACACCCGGGTAGCAATCCCAAGCTGCCATTTAATATAAGCTACCCATAAAACAAGTTTGGAGTCAATAGGCCAAACAAACTCAATTAATTGAGCAAAAACTGAATTTCTATTTTAAGCAGCAGTGACGTCGACCTTGAACCTGTGGTCATGATTTGAACAACTTTTGTAGACGTCATTGCCAAGATGCTTCAGGACATATTTGGTCAAAATCCATCCAGTGGTTTCAGAGGAGATGTTGTTTAAAGGAAATTGTTTACGGACGCCAGGTGTCTGACAAAGACCGGTCACAATAGCTTACCATGAGCTTAAGGCTCGGGTGAGCTAAAACCTGAATGTCAGAATGTTTTACATGAAACATTTATGATGTCATACATTGAAGTTACTTACTTGTATCATACTTGTAACATGACAAGGATTAAATATCCATATAAACTGTCTTGTTGCCAACTTAAATCCTAATTCAATACCAAAAGTCAAACACATTGTCACAAGTAAAATTCTTTTCCCACAATGGTCCTTGTTTTCAACTGGAGGTACTTTCTCTGGTAATGTTACACGCTTATATGCAAACTTTAGACAGAATGCAGCAAAAACACAAGCCAGTCCGCTCTCTGCAACTCTCTGCCAAAGCGGGATAAAGTCCACACATTCCTGGCCACCATTGCCCGGCAGACTGTGGTCGACGCCAGCGTACGCCCACTCAAACATCGTTAACTAACTTGGAGGACAGTCTGGAAAGAAAGACAAAATCCATACATAACTGATCGGCAAACTATTTTACATGCTGTTTAACCCTTTACTCCATATTCATGCATTTTATCACCTGTGTGACCAATGCAGATCCAGATCTAATGGCATATCCATTCCATCTGATCTGGATCTACACAGGTCACATGTTGATCAGAAATAACCTATTGAATCTAAAAGTGAATAGTGCAGATCCTGACCAGATGGCACATCTGGATCTGCACTTGTCACATCTTAGTCAGAAACAAGAGGTGTTTGTCAAACACAAATGCCCCCCCTGACGTGCAAGTGATATCTATTAGCATTGAATTTAAATTTTTGGAAATTTAGAGACTTTTGTAAGCTTTAGCAATGAAGGGTACCAGTCATGAAAGCAATTTACAAGACGGTGGAACTCCTATATATCAATAACCAGGTCATCCAATGAGAGGATTACATTTACCTCGACAAACATAAGCGCGTGTAGATTAACCTAGTCTAACACAAAGGATTTTATTGTAATTTAAATCAAATATTCGCTATTGGCGGAGATATAGTAGCTCTAGTGTTATGTCAATTCCGGTAATGTGCAGGCTTTAGTGACCATCCATACGAAACCAAAGCATTTAATAAACACAAGTGAGTGATAATCAGTGCCTATTTATGACACGGCATATATTGAAATAGTTTAAAATTAATGTTATGGATCATTAATATATATCTTTACTTGAAATTGTCATGGGGAAAAATAATCACAACTTTACACGGAGAAGTATTTTATTTTATTATACAAATAAACATAAAAACGTTGTCTAGTTATTGATCGAACAAGGTTTTTTGTTGTCAAGGCCACCGTGACCTTGACCTTTGACCTACTGACCCCAAAACCAATAGGGGTCTTCTACTGGTCACGACCAACTTCCACACCAAATATGAGGTCTGTATCACAAAGCGTTGTCTAGTTATTGATCGGACAACGTTTTTGTATGCAAAGGCCACTGTGACCTTGACCTTTGACCTACTGATCCTAAAATCAATAGGGTTCTTCTACTGGTCATGACCAACCTCCACACCAAATATGAGGACTGTATCACAAAGCGTTGTCTAGTTATTGATCGGACAAGGTTTTTGTGGTCAAGGCCACTGTGACCTTGACCTTTGACCTACTGACCCCAAAATCAATAGGGGTCTTCTACTGGTCATGACCAACCTCCACACCAAATATGAGGACTGTATCACAAAGCGTTGTCTAGTTATTGATCGGACAAGGTTTTTGTGGTCAAGGCCACTGTGACCTTGACCTTTGACCTACTGACCCCAAAATCAATAGGGGTCTTCTACTGGTCATGACCAACCTCCACACCAAATATGAGGACTGTATCACAAAGCGTTGTCTAGTTATTGATCGGACAAGGTTTTTGTGGTCAAGGCCACTGTGACCTTGACCTTTGACCTACTGACCCCAAAATCAATAGGGGTCTTCTACTGGTCATGACCAACCTCCACACCAAATATGAGGACTGTATCACAAAGCGTTGTCTAGTTATTGATCGGACAAGGTTTTTGTGGTCAAGGCCACTGTGACCTTGACCTTTGACCTACTGACCCCAAAATCAATAGGGGTCTTCTACTGGTCATGACCAACCTCCACACCAAATATGAGGACTGTATCACAAAGCGTTGTCTAGTTATTGATCGGACAAGGTTTTTGTGGTCAAGGCCACTGTGACCTTGACCTTTGACCTACTGACCCCAAAATCAATAGGGGTCTTCTACTGGTCATGACCAACCTCCACACCAAATATGAGGACTGTATCACAAAGCGTTGTCTAGTTATTGATCGGACAAGGTTTTTGTGGTCAAGGCCACTGTGACCTTGACCTTTGACCTACTGACCCCAAAATCAATAGGGGTCTTCTACTGGTCATGACCAACCTCCACACCAAATATAAGGACTGTATCACAAAGCGTTGTCTAGTTATTGATCGGACAAGATGTGGTCTACGGACCGACATACCGACCGACATACCGACCGACCGACATACCGACCGACCGACATGTGCAAAGCAATATACCCCCGCTTCTTCGAAGGGGGGCATAATAACCTTATGAATCTAAAAGTTATCTTTGTAGATCCTGATCACACATATTCTACACTGAACAGATTCTACACTGTTTGCTGTTTGATTTATTACGTTATTTCTTATCAAAATGAGAACTGGAAATCCTGATCAGAAGGCATGGGTGTGCCTGCCGATCAGGATCTACACTGTTTGCACATGCAATAAAATGCTTAAATAAAGAAAAGTAAATGATGGATCAGCAAGGGCAAATGTATGTATTACTTACAATTCATCATGACAGTCATGAATTTAAAAGAATGCACACATCTTAATAAATAAATAAACCTTAAAAACAGGGCTACATAAGGGATATATGTTAGATGTATCAATACTATGAAAATAGGGTTAGCACTGGATAATCCTGCAACCATCAAATTTGAAATATTAGTGTCTATCAAACTTAAATCTTGGCAATGTTTCAATGTGTGCAGTAAACTGATTAGCTTGTAACTTCCTTATTGTGACTGTCCTATTTCATTTATCAGATTTAAAACCAGAGACACACGAAAAGAGACCTGAATATGCTGTCAAAAAGGTCAACTTAGGACATCCTCTAAAGGTTTCAGCGCTCCTATTTTGTCTGTGAGTAGCCCTTGTCAAATAATTAATCATTAATTCCCTTAAGAACATACAGCAGGCTTCATTTTGTGTCCTGTGCCCAAGATCATAAAACTAAATCTTGAGACCAGTCTCAAATCTCAATGTGCTGGCTGATCTGGATCTAAACTGTTCTCCCAAGCAATAAAGATGTATATATGGAGGAACGGGTTAAGTTCACCACAACTGTTACAGTACAATCATGTCCAGTCAGGTTCAAGGGTAAAACTCTCTGAACCAGTTACCACCCCTACACAATTTTTAACAATACATGTACTTTACATGTCCAGTCTATTCGACATCAGGGGATCCATTGACCTAATAGATGAGCCATTGACTCTTCTTCAAAAAACCTCATTTTAACCCCTATGATTTTAACTGAATGGTAATTTTTTTCCTTAACTTAGGATTATTTTGGCTATTAAATAATTAGCAAATTATAAATAATTGGAATCCATTAACAAGAGCCAGTTGGAAACGACTGCAAGCTCGACTATTCGAAAAGTCAGAATTATTAAGCACATTGTAACTGGGCTTCATTTAAACTGGGGAATGATTCAGGAGTTTATGACGCCTCCAACAAACACACATGAACAAAAGTTTCTTAATCCAAGTTAGGAAATCAATAAATTACACTTAATTTATTCTTGTAGATTTTTTTAGGGTTTACACAACCCAGCCCATAAACCACTGATCCCACACCCATCAACTTACTATCCCTGCCCACCTATAGTGGTGTGGCGTGGTGTAGTACAGTATGGTATGCTGGTTGCTGGTGTTGTCATTGTTGGTGTTGTTGTTGGTGGTGGTAGTGGTGGTGTTGGTTGTTGGTGTTGTTGTTGATGTTGCTGTTGGTGGTGGTGTTGATGTTGTTGGTGGTGTTGTTGGTGTTGCTGGTGTAGTAATAGTAATAGTATGGTATGGTATGGTATGGTATGGTATGGTATGGTATGGTATGGTATGGTATGGTATGGTATGGTATGGTATGGTATGGTATGGTATGGTATGGTATGGTATGGTATGGTATGGTATGGTATGGTATGGTATGGTATGGTATGGTATGGTATGGTATGGTATGGTATGGTATGGTATGGTATGGTATGGTATGGTATAGTATAGTATAGTATAGTATAGTATAGTATAGTATAGTATAGTATAGTATAGTATGGTATAGTATAGTATAGTATGGTAATAGTATAGTATAGCATAGTATAGTATAGTATAGTATAGTAATAGTAATAGTATAGTATAGTATAGTATAGTATAGTATAGTATAGTATAGTATAGTAATAGTATAGTAATAGTATAGTAATAGTATAGTATAGTATAGTATAGTATAGTATAGTATAGTATAGTATAGTATAGTATAGTATAGTAATAGTATAGTAATAGTATAGTAATAGTATAGTAAAAGTATAGTAATAGTATAGTAATAGTATAGTATAGTATAGTATAGTAATAATATAGTAATAGTATGGTATGGTATGGTATGGTATGGTATGGTATGGTATGGTATGGTATGGTATGGTATGGTAAAGTATAGTATAGTATAGTATAGTATAGTATAGTATAGTATAGTATATGCCCCCACCCACCCCACAATTACTCAACACTTTCAACCAAAGTATGTTAAGTACATCTGTTGTAAACATTTTCTATAGCATTACATATGAAAAACACTAACATTGAACCTTTAACAATTATTTATAAGTCTTAATTCTAATTTCAAGTGAAAAGGGCAAAAATCAAATATAAAAAAGCAAGGATGAGTTATGGGCCTTTGAAAATAAACATGATGTAAGATAAAATAAAGGTATACAAAGTTTTAAACCTTAATTTTTAAGTCTAAAAAGGGCAGTAATTTGAAAAAAATCAAAGAGTTATGGTTCTTGGCATACATAGTCAGGGTCATGATGATGGATAAGTTTCAAAGCTATAGTACAAGAAGTATGAAAGTAACTAGCTTGCACGCAAACTTTAACCTGAAATTCTAAGTCAAAAAAGGGGCATAATTTGATTAAAAATGAAAGAAAGAGTTATGGTTCTTGGCATACATAGTCAGGGTCATGATGGTAAACAAGTGTCTTAAGTTTCAAAGCTATAGTACGAGAAGTATGAAAGTAACTATCTTGCAGGCAAACTTTAACCTGAAATTCTAAGTACAAAAAGGGCCATAATTTGATAAAAAAATTAAAGAAAGAGTTATGGTTCTTGGCACACATAGTCAGGGTCATGATGGTAAACAACTGTGTTAAGTTTCAAAGCTATAGTACAAGAAGTATTTAAGTAACTACCTTGCACGCAAACTTTAACCTGAAATTCTAAGTAAAAAAAGGGCCATAATTTAAACAAAATGGAAATTAGAGTTATGGTTCTTGGCATACAAACTTGAATTATGATCATGAACAAGTGTTGAAAGTTTCAAAGCTGTAGTAAAAGTAGTATGGAAGTTATGGGTTTGTACAGTAGCTTGCACGCAAACTTTTAACTGAAATTCTAAGTCGAAAAAGGGCCATAATTTGATTATCATGAAAGAAAGAGTTATGGATCTTGGCATAAATAGTCAGGGTCATGATGGTAAACAAGTGTCTTTAGTTTCAAAGCTATAGTAAAAGAAGTATGAAAGTAACTAGCTTGCACGCAAACTTTAACCTGAAATTCTAAGGCGAAAAAGGGCCATAATTTGTACAAAATGAAAATTAGAGTTATGGTTCTTGGCAGACAAACTTGAATTATGATGATGAAGAAGTGTTGAAAGTTTCAAAGCTGTAGTATGAGTAGTATGGAAGTTATGGGTTTGTACAGTAGCTTGCACGCAAACTTTAACCTGAAATTCTAAGTCGAAAAAGGGGCATAATTTGATAAAAATGAAAGTTAGAGTTATGGTTCTTGGCATACACACTTGGGATATGATGATTAACAAGTGTTGAATGTTTCAAAGCTGTAGTATAAGTAGTATTGAAGTTATGAGTCTGTACAGTAGCTTGCACGCAAACTTTAACCTGAAATTCTAAGTCGAAAAAGGGCCATAATTTGATCAAAATGAAAGTTAGAGTTATGGTTCTTGGCATACACACACGGGACATGATGATGAACAAGTGTGCCAAGTTTTAAAGCTGTAGTATAGGTAGTATTGAAGTTATGAGTTTGTACAGTAGCTTGCACGCAAACTTTAACCTGAAATTTTAAGTCAAAAAAGGGACATAATTTGATCAAAATGAAAGTTAGAGTTATGGTTCTTGGCAAACACACTCGGGACATGATGATGAACAAGTGTGCCAAGTTTAAAAGCTGTAGCTATAGTAGTTTTTAAGATATAGGTAGGTTGCACGTAAACTTTAACCAAAGCGGGACGCCGACGGCGACGGCAACGCCCAAAGTGAGTACAATAGCTCGACATATTCTTCGAATAGTCGAGCTAAAAATGATCAACATGACCCTTGAGATTCTGCATCTTGGGGAACCCACAATGGTCTGCTCTGTATTGAAAGTTTCTACATTACATTGTATGTAGACTTAACAACAGAAATTGCCTAACCTGTCAAACCAGAGCCAAGTTCACTATCAGTACTATCCTGCAAAACAGAGCTCTCTGTAATTCATGATGCTGAAGAACCACTTAATCCTAATCCTGTAATCTCCTAGATACAAACATGCTACTGATCTGCACAACAATTAACACACAGACTGTAGTTAAGCATGTTATTAATTAAAAGCACATTATTAAATAAGAAACTGATACTGTTTACCCTTTCCGCCATAGATACACCTACACTGCATGGGCGAACAGTGTAGATCCAGATCAGCCTGCATGCCTTCTGATCAGGATCTGCACTGTTCCCTTTATGATTCGTTAGGCTATTTCTGACCAAAATGTGACCAGTGCAGATCCTGATCAGATGGCACGCATGTGCCTGCTGATCTGGATATACACTGGTTGCACATGTGTAAAAATAAGTATGGAGGAAATGGTTAAGCATGTTATTAATTAAAAGCACATTATTCAATAAGAAACTGACACTGTTCAATAAGAACCTGTCAGATGAGCTATTTTTAATTAAATGCTATGAAAGACAGCTGTTGAGGCTGCTGTTATGACTGCAGCATCTGTGCAGAGTAGGTTGCTAGGAACATATCAAACAACATGCTCCTTTGGTATTATCAAACAATGTTATACATGGCCTATCATGGCCCATTACAATGTTGCCAATTAATTGATCCACTAGAAATCTATGAATACATTACAGGAATGAGGCCAAGCAAAATAATATATAATCCCAGGGCTTCTACTTAGATTAATGTTTTGGACAACCTTAATTAAATATATAAGCACTCTAATGTTTAAAATAAATACTGTGTGCTTAACAAAAATGTTCATGCCTAGCAGTAAGTGTTAAGAAAAATTAGCTAAAATTTGCCACCAATGTATACAATGATTAACTTGATTATCTAATCAATGGCTAAACAATTGATTTATCAACAATGTAGGACAAAGATCAACCAAATTAATTATTCATATAGACTTTGATAAACAAATACTGAAGTTTAGGTTAGCCAGTTAACAGGAAGGAAACATACAATGTTTTCTGAAAGCAAAGCTTTATATAAAACATGCTTTGTAAAAAAAAATATCAATACAAACAATGTGTTGACATGGTTGATCTAGTTTACAAGTTCCTTTTTACTTGCATGATAATGCTCCATACATGTTCTATAAATTGCATTTGTCGGCCATGCAGCTTATTCAACTATCATAAAATTGATAAAGATTGTTGCAAGGTACAGATGCTGTAAAACAAGGTACATGTGTACAAAAAATGCTGTTGAGCAAGTTACAGATGCTGTTGAGCAAGGTACAGATGCTGTTGAGCAAGGTACAGATTGATGCTGTTGAGCAAAAAAGATGAAGTTCAGCATGATAAAGACTGCTGCTGTTGAGCTATGTACAGATGCTGTAAGAGGAACAGACTGATGCTGTTGAGCAAAGTACAGATTGATGTTGTTGAGAAAGGTACAGTTTTGAACAAGTTACAGATGCTGTTGAGCAAGGTAAAGATTGATGCTGTCGAGCAAGGTACATATTGATGCTGTTGAGCAAAGTACAGATTGATGCTTAGGAGCAAGGTACATATTGATGCTGTTAAGCAAGAAACAGATTGATGCTGTTGAGCAAGGTACATATTGATGCTTCCGAGCAAGGTACATATTGATGCTGTTAAGCAAAAAACAGACTGATGCTGTTGAGCAAGGTACAGATTGATGCTATTGAGCAAGGAACAGATTGATGCTGTTGAGCAAGGAACAGATGCTGTCAGAGGAACAGATTGATGCTGTCAAGCAAGGTACAGATTGATGCTATTGAGCAAGGAACAGATTGATGCTGTTGAGCAAAGTACAGATTGATGCTTAGGAGCAAGGTACATATTGATGCTGTTGAGCAAACTACAGAGTGATGCTTAGGAGCAAGGTACATATTGATGCTGTTGAGCAAGGAACAGATTGATGCTGTTGTGCAAGGTACATATTGATGCTATTGAGCAAGGAACAGATTGATGCTGTTGAGCAAGGTACAGATTGATGCTATTGAGCAAGGAACAGATTGATGCTGTTGAGCAAGGTACTTATTGATGCTGTTGAGCAAGGTACAGATTGATGCTGTTGAGCATGGTTCATATTGTTGCTACTGAGCAAGGTACATATTGATGCTGCTGAGCAAGGTACAGATTGATGCTGTTGAGCAAGGAACAGATTGATGTTGTCGAGCAAGGTACATATTGATGCTGTTGAGCAAGGTACATATTGATGCTGTTGAGCAAGGTACAGATTGATGCTGTTTAGCAAGGAACAGATTGATGCTGTTTAGCAAGGAACAGATTGATGCTGTTGAGCAAGGTACAGATTGATGCGGTTTAGCAAGGAACAGATTGATGCTGTTGAGCAAGGTACAGATTGATGCTGTTGAGCAAGGTACATATTGAGCAAGGTACAGATCTATGCTTTTAGCAAGTTATGACACTGTTGAGCAAGGTAAAGATGCTATAAAACAAGCAGAGATGCTGTTGAGCAAGGAATTCAAACTGATGAGAGGTATAGATGCTGTTGAGCTGTTTAAGTTCAATGGATATTATAGAAACAATTCAGACATGATCCAACAAAGAATTTTATTCTGACAGTCCTTCTCATGTACTACAGAAAAGATTGCAAACCATGTCTAAAAAATGAATACATTGGAGAAAAAAATCACGTCTTCTAGAGAACACAATGGAATGGCACTGCAAAAGTCATAAAAGAATTAAGTGCAAATAGGAATGGGGGAATTCGCTAGACAGTTGAAACCTTTATAAATATCATTTCTCAAGGAATGGGTACAATACAACCTGATAAATTATGAAACAGGGGAACAATTTTCCTATTATATAACAGTACTGAAACAGACACAGGATCAATAATCAAGTTAACTTCTGAGGAAAACTGCCTGTTAACAAACTGGAGAATTTGCCAGCATGCAAATGGTCTCCAAAACATGGTTTATTTATTTTAAGCAGCTTAAGAATATGTGCCAGCTAGTAGAAAAATTGACAGAAACATTCACAGATAGGTAACTGTTACTGTCATATTTTATAAACCAGATGTTTACTGCAGGAGCTGATCTTTTTCTTTTTTTCCAAATTAATGGAAACTGAAAGTTAGAAAAAAAACAGTTTCTCCTTTGAGATTCGAATAATTTATCTTAACCCTTTAATCCATGGGAAATGGCTTTTACCAATGAGCAAACAGCATACTTCCAGATCAGGTTGCACATGTTCAATAAAACCTGTATGTAAGGAGTAAAGGGCCAACTATTTACAACTTAAATTCGTCTAACAGAGTTATCTGTTCATTGCTCTAATGGTATTAATAAGGGATTCCAATAGCTTGAGAAAACCAGAGATCATTTGAGAATTTTCAAAGGGTCATTTTGTTGCGATTCATATGTTGTACATGTATGTGAGCCATACTCCTTGCAAAATTGCTTAAACTTTTTACTCTTTGGTATATGACTGTTATCCGAAGGGTGAACAGTGTAGATCCAGATCAGCCAGATCTGTACTATTAGCTAGATTGATTAATTTATTTTTCTGACTAAGAAGTGAGCAGTGTAGATCCATATCAGATGGAAAGAAATTGCTGTCTGATCTGGATCTACAATGGTCAAACATGTGATAAAATGCATGTATATGGAGCTAAGAGTTACTGTAAACGTAACTATTAAAATTTTAATCATTTTCTTGCAAAATTTGACCACTCTCTTGTATCCGGCAATAAAATGGCCCCAAGCTCAGAATAAAGTAGGGTCAAACCAGGAAAAATTCAAATAATGGATGAATTGGCATCTAATGAAATCACTGTATCTCGGGTCTACAATGGATGTAAATGTGACTTCTGAACTTGTGATTTAAATTTTAAGTCACAATACTTCCCCAATTTGGAAAATGTTGGAGGCATTTTATAGCAATTAGCGGTGTAAGACCTATAAACAGTCTCCCCTATATAAACTTTAGTAAACATGATGTATATTCAAACAGCTGACAATCATAGCTAGTACCAACTTACATGTATATGCTTGTAAAGATAACATTTCCAGCAAGAAAAGTATAGGTCAATTATTAATAAACAGAGATCTGACACAGAATTATATGCGTGAATTCTGATTGGACCAGTATTTAACCCTTTCACTGCCATAAGGATGGCATATGCCGTCCCTGTTATTTTCGACATATTTGCCATATGGACGGCTTTTGCCGTTTCTACCGTTTCTATATATATACCAGCATGCAAAGCGGGGTTTCTATGCTGACGTAGGCAGATCATTTAAATATTGACCAATAATGTTATTGCTTTCGTTTTCACATGTAAATATAGTAATTATTTGATATACAGTCAAACCTGTCTTTAGCAGCCACCCAAGGGAGTGACAAAAGTGGCTGCTGAAGACAGGTGGCTGTTAAAGACAGTAGAAGATTATAACAAAATGTCAGTTTAGGTCCTAGTCAAACTGGCTGTTTAAGACAGGTGGTTGCTATTTGCAGGTGGCTGCTAAGGCAGGTTTCACTGTATCAATAAATAACCAGCCTCATTCTGACCTTGGTACTGGTATTCGTTTATGTGGTAAAAAAACTCTCGCCGCTGACGACGTCAATTCAGATTTCGGCAGTGAAAGGGTTAAATAGTAGCTATTATCATCTGAAGAATTTACAGCGTCTATTTAAATTTGATCGAACTGCTGAAAGAATATGTGACGTGATAGACTCCGCAGCTAAAAATAGCTACTTACATTATCCTTCATCCAAACAGAATTCACGCATATAGTTCACTGTTACCAAACTCTTTACCTCGGACATATTTTTTACTATGGCATCTGAAAAATAAAAAAAAGGATGGTACGTTCTTTATTTCCTAGCCAATGCTCGACGAAATTCAAGAGAGGAATAACTAAATTTTCGATCGATACCCGATTTGGTTAGATTAGTGCAATATTTGTCGAGATGCTGATTTTTTAAAAACTGTGTTTACATCTGGGCTTTGCAAAATGGAGGTTTTGTTATTTACCTTTACTGGCTTATACAACCAGGACACAAATTTTCAGAGAACTTGGTATTTGATAGTAAATTCCGTGTGGATAGACTGATAAAGATCCCAATCTATGAAAACAAAACAAAAAAATGAGTTTTTGTCGTGTAGACACTCATTTCGTTTTTTTTTTTTGGGGGGGGGGGGGGGCAGTTTATACAAATTTGGGAGAAAAGGGGGTCCGTCTTCAAAGCACCTGTGGCAAATACCAGGCTGCTTTCCATGGGTTTGCGGGCTGTTTTGACTAATATGTGCAAGCCGTAAACGAGTCTGGCAGCTATGTTTAATTAGTAATAAGATATTGCCAGAAAAAAGGCTAGTATATGCCCACGAGTGCCTGAAAAGCAACGAACACAAGCAGGGTTGGCACCAATCGACCGCCCCTGGTTAAAACCGGTGGTTTTAACCGGTTAAAACCTTCCCGGTCAATACTCCCAAAGTGGTTAATAGTGGTCAATACTGGTCAATTGAACTTTTTTTTCAAAATTTTCATAAAAGAAAGGAAGAAAACAAACCATTTAACTTTTATATCTACTTAAGTTACTTTAGAACTAACTTTACTTGAACATGCTTTGCACTTAGAAATTTTCTTATTTCCCTCAGTAACTGAGATAATAAAATCCCCAAACAGAGTCTTTTGGCTTCATTCTGGTGGGTTTTTAGACAAAGTAAGAATTCTTTTAATGTTAGTGTTTTATCAATTTTCAGCAAAGAATGATTCAGTAACTTGATTTTTTTTATTTAAAGCAAAGGCAATCCGCACCGCCAGTAGGTGTTACACTCTTGCCAACTAACACTTGTGTATGACAATGGATGGTCTGGAGATGGAGGGGTGTTATGTTACACTTCTATTGTTTATTGAACTTGGGAACATGTCAATTAAGATGCCTATGTGTTTATTTAAGGATTATCCAATAACCATAAAGTAGGTGTTAATACACCTGCCAGTTAACACTTGTGTTTGACAATTGATAGTCAGGAGACTGTGGGGTGATTGCACTTCCTTTGACCTCACAGATCTTTGCAAGTAAACATTTCATATAATGTATGTATTGTACTGAGCACTTGGGCAAAGCTTACAGAATGTTCTTTAACGAATCCATTTCATAAATTACATAAAACATATGAAATCATTATATAACTTGAAACTTTTAGCATACTACATTTATTGATTTCAGTCTGTTACTTATCATAAATGCCTATAATTATGTCATGCTGTTTATATATACCATAAAGTTTCCACGTACTTAAGAAAATGTGTCTATAAGCATTGAATGCCCGAAGATGAATGACCATATATTTTCCAACAATACACATGAGAACTCGTGCATTAAACCAATGAAAACAACACCTTTTGATTGGAACATTCAAAAGAACTACCCAATCGTAGGAAATTAATATTTTCCACCTAATTCGCTTTGCTTAACCGGCGGAAATTACATTTCTTTTTCTTATTGAACATAGGCACATACCAATAAAGAAGTTGTGTTTATTTAAGGCTTATCCAATAATAAACCATAAATGAAGTACCATTTAGGCCCTTACAGGGGCTATTGTAATGGCCTAAAGGATTTTAAATGGTTCTAAGGACATTTTGGACAGTTTGGTCGTGAATAAAATTGAATTGACCAGTATTGACCAGAAATGACCACTATTGACCATTAAAGACCACTATTGACCAGTATTGACCACCGGCCCGGTCAATACTCAATTGACCGGTCAATAAGCCAACCCTGAACACAAGTGAGTGCTTTTACATGTAAAAGAAAAAGTTAGTAGGCACTGTGATGATGGGTTAATCCGCTATAGACCTTTTCGGTTTCAATTGGTTCGTTAACAACGGAAGCTAATTTGGCGCATGCACGCTGTACGTAGGGCAAAATTGGCACACAGAAAACTACAATTCTGCGATGAATTAAATTAAAATGAGTAATTATGCTAATACTTTACTACCAGATAACAAAAAGTGTACTTTGAGAAGCTTACTTGTCTCGATTTTCGTTAAGAACACATCGATGATCCATATATTGGGCTTGAAAAAGACCTACCTTAACTTATCCATGCGAAGATTGAGATTTCTTATCAGGCCGACACAATGGAAAATATGTTTAGTAAAAGCAATATTATTTTTTTAGACTTATTTTCTTCATTGTTTATTTCAAGCTGGGAGAAGTATTTTCTCGTGTTGCAGATCAACTTCTTTAATCGATCATTTGAACACCGTTGATATTTCTAACTGTCTTCACGGTTCCGGCAAAGTATATATGTACATTTATCTCAATTTTGGTAATTCAAACACTCGATATTTCGAATTTCGAAATCAAAGGCCAGTCCCGCCGTAAAATTCTTCATTAATTTCACCCCCGATATTTCGAACTCCATTAAAATAATAATATATCACTCAACATTATAACCAGAAAATACTTAGCACTCCTGGCGAATAAATATAGCAGTGCCTTATAATTTTATTCTTATACGGAAATTAATCCATTTGTTATTTATTCAACCCCTCTTCAAGAAGGAGAGCTAAATATATAGCATGGACCTTCGATTAGCGCACATGATAAAATACGGATATTGCGATTCATGTAACAAACTAATAAATTGAATCTGGTCCCGTGATTATAAAACTTTTTTTTCATGCTCAGCTCAGTTCTTTGCTCAAACTTATAATTTCTAGAACATGTATAAGTTTGATAAAAGGAAACTACTGTCTGTTCCACTGTTGTCATTAAGATCTGTGTCATATTTTCAGTTTTAACTGTTTTATTCTTGATAATAAAAGGAAAAGAAGACTTTTACATTGATTTCGTTGAGCATGAAATAAGTTTATTTATCACGGGTCCAACAATAACAATTTACAATATCTTGTGATTTTGCTCTGATAAATCTGTCAAATACGCCGATATTCCTTTTTTTTTGGCTGCTTAAATTTTTTTCCCTATGCAATTTGCGCATGCTCGTAATTTTTAAGGCTTCCAGGATAAATGCAGGGCAACCGATAGCGTCCCCAAACGGTCTATATGATACGGCCAGAAAATGTGTTCTTTGCGCACATGTGAAAGCTACCACTACTTACAACATGCAGGCTGCTGACACTTTCTCTTCTCCGTAAAAAGTGACTAGATTATAACCATTGCAAATGCCCATATAACCCTAACACAAAATAAATCTCAGTCGGATGAATTCAAGCAGGATTCCTTTGTTATTTTAAGAAGTTCTCAAGAAACAAGCAAAAAAAAACAAATTTTATCTCAAGAAATCAGATTATTAAACACAATTAAATAGCAATTTGCATGACAGTTGAATTATTTAAAGAAAAAGTATTATATATATTTAGAAATTGCATACCTTGATAATCGCGTGTGTATCAGCTGATATAAACTTTAATTTAAGGTCACGATTTCAATAATCAATTTTGACAACCTAATAACAATAACCGGATGTGAAGACGCCAAGAAATAGTTCCCAAATTTGAAGTAGTTTATTAAATCAACTTTTATTAAGATGAAATTTACCTATATAAAGAAACCAGTAAATCAAATTTCAAGCATACCTAGAAAAAATATTTATATTGATATTTTCCTGCATAAAATATTTATCCGCACTGTCAGGAGTCTGGTTTCCGATCCAACTACAGGAGACTCCAACTACTTTAGGATCCAAAAAGGTACGTTTGATCTTGACTATTACACTGTGCATGTCCCTACTTCAGCAGACAAGCGACAGTAGAAAACCAAATTTGTATGGCGGTTATAGTCGCCGGAGAATCCTTAGCGAGCTTCAGTTATCATTCCTTGAGGTACTCGCCTATTTACATGTTAAGTATATTCAACTGGAGATTAGCAATAAAACACCTGATGGCGTTTGCTTAAAAAATACAACGGATATCATATAACAAGATGCATGTTCAGGGTTGCTGATAGCAATCTGATGCTACATAACCTGGTCACTGATTTATTGTCACACACATGTTTGAAACATATACCAGATCTATTTTTATACGCCCGTTTGAAAAACGGGACGTATTATGGGAACACCTGTGGGCGGGCTGGCGGGCGACGTCCACAGGGTTTCCGCTCTCTAAGTCAAAGAGTTTTCATCCGATCTTTATCAAACTTGGTGAATATGTTGGTGGGCATAATATCTCGACCAGGTTCTATAACCAGCCAAATCCCCCCAGGCATTCCTGAATTATGGCCCTTGAATTGTCCAAAATTACTGTTTCCGCTCTCTAAGTCAAAGAGTTTTCATCCGGTCTTTATCAAACTTGGTAAATATGTTGGTGGGCATAATATCTTGACCAAGTTCTATAACCAGCCAAATCCCCCTAGGCACTCCTGAATTATGGCCCTTGAATTGTCCAAAATTTGGGTTTCCGCTCTCTAAGTCAAAGAGTTTTCATCCGGTCTTTATCAAACTTGGTGAATATGTTGGTGGGCATAATATCTCGACCAAGTTCTATAACCAGCCAAATCCCCACAGGCACTCCTGAATTATGGCCCTTGAATTGTCCAAAATTACTGTTTCTGCTCTCTAAGTCAAAGAGTTTTCATCTGGTCTTTATCAAACTTGGTGAATATGTTGGTGGGCATAATATCTCGACCAAGTTCTTTAAGCTGTCAAATCCCCCCAGGCACTCTTCAATTATGGCCCTTGAATTGTCCAAAAACTGAATTAGCGGTAACTGCTCTCCAAGTCGAAAAATTTTCATCGGATCGTTACGCAACTTTGATGATCAGCATTTTGGCGTATTTTGTGTCAGTTTGGCACTCTTGTTTTAATTCTATTTGCTTTGGTTTAATTAAGTTTAATCCGTAAAGGTATTTTCGTTTGTTTATCATATACAGTGAAAATTTACTCTTTATCCAGGCCATGTTTGGTCATGAATTATCGCGATGAGCATTAGGCCTAGGTGATGAGAAGATGGAGAGAAATTTTTTAAATAGATACAGGCAACAAGTATGATAGATCATGACGTCAACGTACTACAAATAGAAGAAAAAAAAACTATATCATAAAATATGTTACAAGATTATTTATAACTATTTTCAGTACTGATAACCTACATGTAATTAAGAGCTAAAAACCACAAAAGGAACTCGGCGCTAACAATCAATTATGCGGGAAGGTATAAAATGCAGAATATTGCGCAGAACACAGATTGGAGTCTTCAATTTAGGGGTCAAAAATGAATGGTTGTGCAAAATGCAGAATGCAGACCTGTATTGGTAAGAGGATAAAGGTTGAGGTTGGAATGAGGTTGATGCCAGACGCAAACTCCAGTACCCAAGGTTATTAAACTGAGCATAGAAACCAGTTTCAAATCTCAAGTATCTGATTGGCTAAAATGGCGACTGGTCGCCATTTCAGCCAATCAGATACTTGAGATTTGAGACTGGATTCCAATCTCAGCTTTATAAGCTTCAGCCCAGGAGCAGAAGAGTACCATTACACTACTGTGGTGGCACCGTACAGAGAAATACTGGTGCCAGAGAACTCTTATGGAATACAGTTCGTCAACCAGTTCCGGTTAATTCATATATTCGTTGTAAAAAATATACTAAAAACATTAATCAGAACTTTCTTTGTTGTTTGATTATAAGCAAAATGTCTTAACTAAAAGATGCTGCATTTATTTAAGTCTCCATATTTATTTACTTTTACATATGTAATATTTACTTAAATACTAGTTTAAACCAGTTCCGGTTAATTTAATCTATTCCGGTTAAAACGTAGTCATGTCTTAGAGTGAATTTTGACTGTCTAATTTGATAGCTGTAAACTAGTTTTGACACACCTTAGTCATTTATATACGTTTTCTGTCTAAGGGTGCAAAATAATTCTCAAACTAATGTGAAATAAATATAATAACACACCAAGTCTTATGCTATAATCTTTTTTATTATTATTACAGTATTAACAAAAGCAATTAAACACTAATGACATCACAAGGTCCATTCCACAGTCTTCATGTATTGCACATCGTTTATCTGATTAACATTACAGCAATCATTTCATTGGATAGAAATCTTATAATCACGTGGTGTCACAACACCACGTACCCCCTCTTCATGCGGAGTTAGCCGTCGTGGGTAGCTAGGTACTGGTGACCCATTAACTTCTGCTAACACATTGTTTAGGATATCTTTGATGTAGGGTGAAAAAGACCTTAAGACATTACCAATATATAAACCAGCTGCATCCTCTAGCTTGAAGTGTCTCTTTTCCTTGATAGCCGTTCCCAGTTTATCCTTTAAAATTGAATTCTAAAAGTGGAATTTACACTACTTACTAACTCTAAATCGCTGATCCGGAACTGGTTCAAACGCATGCTTCTCAAAAACCATCACAAAAACAGAATGAAAATATTTATGCATACGATCTTGCTTGTGATGATAGAGCATTGATAGAATACACTATTGCAAATCACCTTTTTTCGTTGTCGGGCCAATAATTTTTTTTGTTGCGATGGATGTCACGCTTAACATCATCCGCGTTAAAAACTTTTGGACGCGAGTGTCTGCAATAGTCTTTGTTGATGCAGCTCTTGGCCGAAAGTAAACAATAAATCAAAGGTTTAAGTTCTTAAATGTTCAGTTGAAATGCTATTTATTGCTACTAAACGAGTATTTTCACTCGTTCTTTAGAAATATTTCTAACACGGGGTAGGAAATATAAAAGTTAACCGGAACTGGTTCATAACCGGAACTGGTTGACAAACTGTAGACCAGGGAGGAAGTAACACAATACTTCAGAACATCTGGGTCACGATGAGGGACAGGCAGCTACTTAAAACATTTTCCGTATTTAAGTGTTGTTTCCATTACGTGTCTGTCAACACCTCATTCAAGTGCTGACCCAGAGACATGTTTTAGCATTTACAGAAAGATCCATACTGACTCACAGTCTAGATTGATTGCTGACACTATTAATCATCTGACGAGTGTGTTTCAGGCTTTCAAACTTGCAATTCATTTTAAATATTTTGACTAGCACATTTTTAACAAGGACAAAATTAATAACAAATCTAAAACTCTTTGTTTTATTATCTATTTAATATTTAAAAAGGATAAATTATATTCAAATAAGAATTTTTTTACAAGGTTGAGGCCGTTCTACCTCGTTTCAATCAATATATTATGTTTTCTAAAGACAGCATTTTTCTTATCTTTTAACATCAGCTACGGCACAGATAAAATGTTACTAGATCAAATGTTTCATTTGAATCAGATAAATTCTTTGCAAAAGAAATAATCCAGGCTATTAACAATTTAAAAAAGATATGATATTCAACATCTTAGTTCAGGACTCAAGATCATGAAATTGAGATTGGAGACCAGTGTCAAACCTCATTGCAAACATCTCATTGGATGAAATGGCGACCAGTCACCATTCAGCCAATCAGATGCTTGAGATTTGACACTGGTCTCCAGTTTTAGTTTAATGATCTTGGGCCCTGGAGTCCCAAAACATGCAGGTTTAATTAATATCTAAAAGGACACTTAATATCTACAAGGACACTTATATTAAGGACACTTGAATATAATGGTATGACAAGCCAATTATTGTCAATGAATCAGTATTGGGATTAGTAAAATAGTAAATATTCAGAAAAGAGCTGCTCGTATCGTTTTATGCAAATATTACCGAACATTGTCATCCTCTCTTTTCAAAGAACTGAAATGGCTTCCTTTTCAATACAGATGTAAGTACCACGCGTCGCTTCTAGTTTTCAAATCCATAAACAATCAAACACCTAGCTAGCTATATATCAGATTTATTGAAATTCTCTACAAATGATAAATACAATCTTCGCTCTTCGACTTGGAAACATCTCTCACAATTGACACCACGAAAAAATTACTTAAAAGACACGTTCAGTTACTATAGTAGAGAAGTGTGGAATAATATACCAATAACAATACGTTCAGTTCAGTCACTCAATTCCTTTAAGCATCTTCTGAAACAATATCTATTTAATCTATCGCAATCTTAATTAATATACTATTTCTCATATTTTTAATGAGTGTCTGTCTGTTGTGAATGTCAAATGTATTTGTTTTAATTAACATTTAATGTTGTTGTTTTTATAGAATTGTTTTGTAATTGTTATTTTATTAAGAAGGCCATATTGTAAATAAGATTGACATCCTTTTGTTCAAACTTAATATGTAATCTTCTAAAAATAAAGAATTTATTATTATTATTATAATTGATTTTAAAAAGGCAAGATTAGCAATAATGCATACTGGATGTGTTTTATCATCAATTTCATATGTTGTTTCTGATATTTAGATACAAATACTTATGTTTAATAATTATTAATAGTTATTACTTTCACATAACTTGTCACATCCGTGAGTGAAAAGGCCCAAGATCATACGTTTTTGTAATCATCAATCTTCAACAGTGATATAAATATTTAATTGATTTATCCAATTATTTTTAATATGAAACCAAATGACTGTAACGTGTTGTATATATTGATACTAGTATAAAACAAAATGAGTGACTGCATGGATTAAATCAAAAACGTTGCCAACGAATTGCTGAATAAACCATGTTCTGCAAACAGTTTAGCATTTTGTAATATTATTCCGCATTTTGCAGTGTCAAATACTTTCTCTGCATTCTGCAGAACTGTTCTGCATTGTAGACCTCTATGCTCCATAACTAATACATTATATGCATTCTGCACTCTGCAGATACGTTGTACACTTTAGGTACCAAATTTGCAGACTGCAATCTGCGTTCTGCACCATATTCTGTATTTTAGACCTTCCCTTCAAATTTACACTTTTTGTAATTTGTTTTATTCGTTAAAAATCTGTGCTTTATTGCCGTTATGTATCTGTTACAGCTAGTATTGCACTTTTTTCTCATCCTACACAAAATAAGCATTTTTGTGTCGTGTAGTTTTGTATTGACTGTGGAAGAGTCTAGGCTCGGCTCGGTACGGCTAAATCAAAATTACCCAAGCTGTGTAAAGTGAAAGTAGACAAAAAACGTGCCGCGAACGAAAGCCAATTTTGCCAGAAATGTTATTAAGTCAATTTCCCGTTCCCGAAGTTGGTATTCGTCATAAAGAGGACAACACAAAAGCCTTTATTGATGGAAGTGATACTGGCATAGGATCATTATATATTGCTGAGAGGTATCATAAAATTATCATTGGGATAATATTTTTAAAGACGACTTCCAACTTGTTGTTTATTTCAGAATTTTTTTTCATAACTCTACATACTCCATTAATATATGTATCTGTTTTCCTTGGTCAAACATTGTAGATTGAGTGGGTTGGGATTACAGTCAAATAGATCTAGAGTCAAGTTACCAGTAACCTATGCTCGGCCAGTCCAATGCTCGGCCATTTTTGTTTACATCAGTCGTTTTTAGCTCACCTGAGCACGAAGTGCTCATGGCGAGCTTTTGTGATCGCCTGATGTCTGTCGTCCGTCCGTGCTTCGTCACATTTTTCTTCAAACGACTTCTTCTCCTGAACTCCTGGGCCAATCTTGCTGAAACTTGGCAGGAATGTTACTTGCATGAAGCTTTACCAAAATTGTTCAAATGGTTCCAGTCCATTGCCTATCTAGGTCACAGAGGATAAAAATAGATTTTGAACATGAAATTTTTAAAAATCTTCTTCTCTGAAACCGTAAGGCCTAGAACTTTGATATTTGGTGTGTAGCATCACCTAGTGGTCCTCTACCAAGATTTTTCAATTTATAGTCCTGGGGTCAAAATTGGCCCCGCCCGGGTGGGGTCATGTGTTTTCCTTATAAATATATAGCAAAAACTTAAAAAAACTTCTTCTCCAAAACCGCAATGGCTAGAAGTTAGATATTTGGCATGAAACAATGTTTAATGGACCTCTAACAAAGTTGTTCAAATTATGGCCCTGGGGTCAAAATTTGCCCCGCCCCAGAGGTCATGGGTTTTCCTTAAATCAATATATAGCAAAAACTTAAAAAATCTTCTTCTCTGAAACTGTAAGTCCTAGAACTTTGATATTTGGTGTGTAGCATCACCTTGTGGTCCTCTACTAAGATTGTTAAAATTATAGCCCTGGGTTCAAAATTTGCCCCGTCATGGGTTTTCCTTATATCAATATATAGCAAAAACTTAAAACATCTTCTTCTCCGAAACCGCAATGGCCAGCGGTTAGATATTTGGCATGAAACATTGCCTAATGGACCTCTAACAAAGTTGTTCAAATTATGGCCCTGGGGTCAAAATTTGCCCCGCCCCAGAGGTCATGGGTTTTCCTTATATCAATATATAGCAAAAACTTAAAACATCTTCTTTTCCGAAACAGCAATGGCCAGAGGTTAGATATTTGACATGAAACATTGTCTAATAGACCTCTAACAAAGTTGTTCAAATTATGGCCCTGGGATCAAAATTTGCCCCGCCCCAGAGGTCATGGGTTTTCCTTATATCAATATATTGCAAAAACTTAAAAAATCTTTGTCTCCGAAACCGCAATGGCCAGAGGTTAGATATTTGGCATGAAACATTGTCTAATGGACCTCTAACAAAGTTTTTCAAATTATGGCCCTGGGGGTCAAAATTTGCCCCGCCCCAGAGGTCATGGGTTTTCCTTATATCAATATATAGCAAAAACTTAAAAAATCTTCTTCTCCGAAACCGCAATGGCCAGAGGTTAGATATTTGGCATGAAACATTGTCTAACAGACCTCTAACAAAGTTGTTCAAATTATGGCCCTGGGGTCAAAATTTGCCCCGCCCCAGAGGTCATGGGTTTTCCTTATATCAATATATAGCAAAAACTTAAAAAATCTTCTTCTCCAAAACCGCAATGGCCAGAGGTTAGATATTTGGCATGAAACATTGTCTAATGGACCTCTAACAAAGTTGTTCAAATTATGGCCCTTGGGTCAAAATTGGCCCCGCCACAGGGGTCGCCCATTCTACTTAGAAGTCGCCCTACATTCTAAGCCAATCAGAAGCTTTGAAAATTTAAATTCTTCAGCGATTTATCTCAATAGAACTCCTTTCTATTTTCTATTTTACAATGAACAAAATAGATCGATCTATTTTACTAAATGGTTTTAGTTTCAACTGCGCATGTGCAACTGCGCATTCTGACTTGACTCCTCCCCTTGTTACAAGTTTGAACGCGTCATGACGATTACCAAACAGTTTTTTAGTCATGCATGCATTAAAAAAAAGGGTCAGAATTACAAATGCAATAGGTTTAGATACCAAAGCCAACATCAGTACACAAAATAAATTTATAATTATAGAAAAACAAACTTTATTTCAACACAAAACTTAATACGTACTGGTGTAATGTGCAAAAAATTTAAATAAAATGAGTAATCCAGTATATTGTCAAATGTCAAAACAGGCAATGATTTACCAGTTAATTTAAATATCCATTACAATTCTACGTCCCTCTTTCATAACAACTATTTTCTTCACACACCTTGGTACATGTACAGTTAAACATTCGTCCGTTTCCGTTAATGCCGATGTCAACTCCGTTTCAGTTCTTGAACTCGAAACCACTTGGCATGAGCTGGGCACTTTTGGACCTCGAGGACATTCCTCTCCTTCAACTTTGATCGATTCCCGGTTTGGTTTTGAATCCAAAATATTACTTATGTCCTTTAATGTGGTAAACGACTCTCTTTGATAGGCGTGGACCGCATTACTTCTGTGGTGACTTCTCCCAGACACCGCTTTATCTGTATACTTCTCATTATACAAGGACGTACACAATGTAACACGCCCAGAATGATTGCTAATTCGACGACCTTCGATATCCAAATCAGCCTCCTTGAACATGGTTTTCATCATTTGTTTAAGTGTATTTTGCGCAATGGTTCCAGCACTAAAACGCACGTTATTTTCCTGATCAGTTCCACTCAATGGTTTGCGGTAAAAAGCTCCCTTGTGTGGAACCAGGTTAAGATACTTGTAAAATATTTTGTAAACACTGCGTTCGTTCTCTTCTTGTTCGTAATGTGTGATAGGGTCCAAGTTTATCCGGCGTTGCTTAAGTCCTCCATGTGCATTTTTCCTCACTCTTGGATGAAACTTTACGTATTTAACACTGTTGACGTAATCATAGCCAAACTCGTACTGATCCGCTTGGCAGTCTACGTGCTCTTGAAACCCCCTCAGTCCAAATGTTTTCCCATTATAAAAAAATACTGCGTTGCTCAAACCCTTAGAAGTGTTGGTGTCGAGCACACCTTTTTCCCACAATGCTGCCTCGTCCTCCACCGTGACTGGATCAGCTGAAGATTTTTTTACGCCTATGCCCATGGCGGCCAGTTCTTTCATTTTTGCATCCAGGGTCTTGCGGAAATCAGCAAAGGTAGCCACATCACTTTTAAATATGTTAATGTCCTTAAACTTATCGAATCCTTTTAAATGCCTCTGAATGCTGCTACATATTTGGACCAAAGTGTCCCCGGGGTACGGTTTACCGTCCTTCCTACGGATTTCAACAACAAACCTCTGGAGCCAAAATTCAAGCATAACAAAGTCACTTATTTCTGCTACATCGAGCGGTATGGGAAAGCCTGGCTCGAGCACTGTTTCCGGCAAACCGTTGCGGTGCTCTGCCCATTCTCGCCACAAGGCCACTGCCCAACGATCCTGGTTTCTAGTCTTCCGGGGTATTGCTTCCACTTGTTTCGCCCGTAGATTGCCCGCCGAGACTGGTGTCGAGAATCTGGGATTCTCTGAAAAATAAAACAAAAGAATCATTAGTCATGTGTTCATTCCAATATTAACTAATATTTAAATATTCCGCTCGCAATAGGCAAATATTTGCACACTAAAATATTCAACTCCCGCAAGTTGGGGAAATGGCCAAAGTAAGAAAGTGTAACATTTACCTTTTCCTTCACATTTAACAAGTTGCTGAGTAGAAATTGACATCAGTTGCGACGCAGAGTCTGCGGCTTGATCAAAAGATCCCTCTGCAAAACATTCAGCCTCAAACACCTTTATCAAGTCGCCGTCAAGCAAGAGATCAAAAATAGGTTCGTCCATCTTTCCTCTTTAAAGTCTAAAAAGCGATTGATACGACTGTGGTAAGATCACATGCTAGCATAGTCTATATTTTGTCAAAAGGGTGTTTTCTCTAGCACCATCGACTAAAACTGAACTATAATTAGCTATTGATGAAATATCAAATTACCCTAAATGTCTGCACAGAATGTAATCGTCCATTTCGGTGTTTTTATGCTAGTTTTCGCGCTTCCACCACAACGTCATACGCTGTACTGAGTAGTTTGATTGACAGTTTTATGGGGCGGATAAGATGTCATTTTGGCAAAACAAGTAGAAGGGAGGCGGGGACTTCTAAGTCGGATAGAATCTATTAAGACGTTTCTATAGAAAATAGAAGCCTGCACTCGCTGCGCTCGTTTCGGCTTCTATTTTCTATAGAAACGTCTTAATAGACTCTATCCTATACATAGAATTATATAGGAAAAATCTTGTAAAAGTCTTCTTCTCTAGAACCATAACACATAGAGCTTAGAATTTTTACATGTAACATCACTTTGTGGACCTTTACCACGTTTATACATATCATGACCCCAGGCTCGAATTGGCCCCACCCAGGGGCTTATCAATTTTTACATAGAGCTAAATAGTAAGAACTGAAGACATGTAGAATGTTTGCTAGTGTCAAACTACACCCCTTGTTCTCTGAAACTAATGCGACTAGACCTTAGATATTTCGTGTTGAGTATTGTAAAGAGACCCTTTACCAGCATTATTTAAATGTTGGCCCTGGGGTAAAGCTGAAAGTACTTTTGTTCTCAGGTGAGCGATACAGGGCCATCATGGCCCTCTTGTTTCAATAAAAGTGTGAAATCGAAAGTAAATTGTTTGTTTTTTGTTTAACCCAACATTGCATTGTAGAAAGAAAACATTTCATTGTAGAAAGAATGCAAGGTCTGTTTCATCAAAGCGCTTGAATGCCGACAGCAGACGATAGTGGTCAGAAATGACAGATTAATTGTAAACCCAAAACGTATTTCTTTTAAGTCAAAACATAATGTACATTAGATCAGGTGTATCGTTGTGAAAAAATGTTATCTTTAATCTCCCTTGAAACATTTAAAAAAGAATAACAGCTTTTATAAATGCCGTCTTAACCAACACCCCACCCACTCGCGAATACACTGGGTAAAATCTGAACCGCACCACAATAATACTAGGATAAAATTGTTTACTGACCAATGACCCAAAAAATTTTTGTTACTTAAGAAGGTTTTGTGTTTGAAGGTACTCATTTTTACTTTTTTAATGGTTATTTTGACAATGTTTGCACCTTCTTTATAATCATACTTTCCATAGTGCTGAAATTTATACAAAACAACAGCATCAAAAAGGGGGGTACATATCTAAAGAGCAAAGTAAACACTTAATATATATATATAAATTGTTTTTAAGGTTTTGATTAGTTATATTATTCAAGATATTTAAACATAATTCTAATATTTTATAACATTATATTCCAAATTAAACCATAAATTGGCTGTTAAACTACATGGCTGAGCATTGGACCAAATCTACTGAATTTTAGTTGTTTTGAACCTGTTGAAACCGCACCGAATTTATCAACTTAGTCATCCAGGCGCTTACATATATGACCTAATTTTGTAAACACATGCTTATTACATACTGTATAAGTGGATATTTTCGCTGGCTTAAAATTTCGCGGTTTCTGTTTTGCCGATGTTTCGCGTGCGGAAATGTTCGCGGAAAATGGATTTCATGAAATTCATAAAATTTACACGTCGTGATATTCACTCTCACGTATTTGATCGACATAAAATTTACACGCCGTTAATTTCACTCTGACTTATTCGGTCGTTGACAAATTGCATTGAGAAATTGAAAGTAGTCTTCCCAAGTCTTCCAAAAAGTATTTATTAGCATTAACACTTTGATAGACTACGCAGACAAAATCATTATCCCCTACGTTGAGACAGTCCGTGAAAATCTTCCTATTGACAGGTAAATCTGCATGTATATTTTTCATTAACCAAACAAAATTATTTAACCATTATTTTAATAACTTGAATAATCAAATGACTAACGATGAAGATCATGATCCGACAGTTAATTAGCAACCAACAATGGATTGTTTGCCCCAGTAACAGATTACCCTATTGTTAGCGATAATCAGGTGTGAAAACTGACTGCAGCCTTTACCTGTGTATGTTTCAGGTGTGATCAAACTGCGCTAGCCATTTTTGATGTGTTTAAAGCTCATCGCAGTGAGACTTTGCTAGAGAAACTCCGAGAAAACAACATCAGAGTTGTTTTCATTCCACCCTCATGCACAGACCAGTTGCAACCGCTTGACGCTATTCCGAATAAGCTGTTTAAAGATGAACTCAAGTCCGCTTTTCAGAGTTACTACTCGGATTGTGTCGCTGAGAAAAATAAAAACAAACAAAATGTGCAGGAAATCGACCTAAGAACATCAAACATTAAGCCAATGCATGCACATTGGCTTATGAAGGCCCATGATTCACTTGCCGCCAAGACTGACATGATTGTAGCAGCATTTCAGCAGTGCGGGATTTAGACCTTACCGGTGTCAATATAAAAATTTGACATAGTTAATAGTTTCCCCTATTTAGTTTATCAAAATTAATAATTACATGTGTGCGTAAGTTTTAGTATTAGGTTTTATTTTTATACGTTTGCATGGCTTTTAATCTGTACAGGTATACTATGTAGTCTTTTAATAAAAGTCAATGATACTTACGTGTTTTGTTTCAGCATAGTCCGGTGTAAGGGTACATTTTTGCTTGTACATAAGCTCTAATTTACGCTGGCTGATATTTCCGCGATTTTTATCAAATCGCGAAATACGCGAAAATTACCTCCTCGCGAACATTACCACTTATACAGTAACAACATTGAATATTTAAGGACGATCGGTAAATAAAATAATTGTAGAGAAAATGTTATGAAACTGGCCGAGCATAGGTAACTCAACTCTAGGCCACTGTTGTGCCAGCAGCATAAGTTCACTTCCAACAGCCTCGCTGTTGAGCTAGCTTTTCAGCGATGTGGTTAAAATGTACCAACTGTCAAAACTAGTTAAGCAACAGTTTGCTCGGTCACTGCCTAGATGGGTGTCCCACTGGGGGGTGGTTGGTTCGCCCCCAGCTGGGGAACTACTTCACTGGTGTCAAGTGCGTGCTTGACGAGTCCATGTGGTTGTTTCGGAGCAGGAGTAGGCTAGAAACTGTAGTCCATGGGTCTGTGCAGTTGATGCCTAAGCTTTGAAAGATAAGGGAGGGGAGAGTGTTGTGCTGGTAGCATAAGGTCACTTCCAACAGCCTCGCTGTAGAGCTAGCTTTTCAGCGACTTAGTTAAAATGTGACGACTGTAAAACAATTTAAGCAACAGTTTGCTCTGTCAATGCCTGGATGGGTGTCCCACTGGGGTATGGTTGGTTTGCCCCCAGCTGGGGAACCGCTTCACCACAAATTGGTCATAGGCCACACTGGATTTTGAAAAAAGTCAAATAGGCCACAGAAAGCCATATTTTTTATTTTATTTATATAGACATATATATATATATATTATCATTTTTAATCCGTTCTAGTCAATTTATGATTTTTTATGAAATCTTTTTAATTGAGTTGCTTTATTTATTGAGCATTTTGTACAAAGCATCATCTGACTTTGACCAGATCTTATCCAATAATTAACAAAATAGTGTAACACACAAGAAAAGTAACTTGCTCCTTTATTTTTCTGATGGCAATTTAAACAACAAAATAATAACATAGAGAAATCATCATGCAAAAATTTATATCAACAAACTATGTGTACATACAGTATCGCTCTTGAATGTCAGCGGAACTAAAGTACAGTTAATCATCAGATATACATCAATATGTATTTTCAATGTTTTAAGTCTACAGAAGACAGAAGACACTTGGTCTACACTAAAAACTTGATGTACACAAACAGTAAATCTTAACTTGATTGCAGATAATTGATGCTGTGTGTTTTGCATTGACATTTAGAAATTACGCATAAATATGAAAGATACGAGGGATGATCCAAAATAATGTAGACTTTTGTTATAGCTTTTATATTATTCAAAATATCACAAATAAAATTGTACAAGCTTTAATCGGAATATGTCCAGCATATTGTTACAAAATATCAGCAAAATACAACATCATGTAAAAAAATTATGAACAATTTAAATCATACACTAAGCACTATCCGGCGCACGTCAAATTAGATCTCTCAACCTCAACGACGTTAATTCACGGGCGCAGCGTTAGCGAAGCGGCGTATGTTCAATTTTTTTAAATAGACCCTGTCATTAGAATGCAATGCCATGGAACCCATTGATTAAACATAGCAGTGTTTTACTGCTGGTCAATGCCGCGCAAGTGGTTATGAGGCGATCAAGAAATTGGTCTCTTCTCGCTCGTACCGCGGAAGAAACGACCGGGAATGCAATACCCACAGTATCGGGGTTCTTTAGCAACGGGCGGTTACCTGTAAAAATAATTCATTACAAATTTGTATTTGTTATAATTTAACAAGCCTTTGGATTGCGGACACAGTCTCTGTAGCTGTTGACTCAAGTGCAATTAAAATAAATATCTTATTTATTCTTCTTTGATAATTTATGACTTATTAACGATTCAAATACCAAACAAAAACATTTTATTAAGCAAATTTGTTAATTTATTATTAACATAACTTTAAATATGTAATTTGTTTGGCAATATCCGTTGCACGCTACCTCATCCAGTCTAGAATAGTTCTAAAAGCGCCACAAAAGTTGAACTTTTGTCCGCTTCAATTGCCTCCCGGCTTGACGTCACTGCCGTAACGCCGATTTTTTGTCTTTTTTACCTTACCCTAGGCCTATGTAATGGCTATCCAGACCATAAAAACTCCTACTGGTACCACTTAAAAACTACAGCTCGGCTTACGGAAGATTTCGTTTGCTTCTGCTAAATTACTTTAGCTTTTCAGGAGATGATTTTCAAAGATCATGACGGAATTGTATAATAGCGCTTATTTCCGGGCGATCTGACGACGATATTTCTGACGTTTTCACGTTGGTGATAGCTCTCTTAAATATTGACTGTTTTTAAAACGCAAAGTCCGAATGATGTGAAATTTCGGCATAACATCATTCGTATACCGTGCTTTGACGTTGCCAAGTTTGGCTCTTTTCCTACTAGTAGTTTTCTTTATATTGACAGGTATTTGCTTTATAAAGTACAATGGCAATGACGTGCGTCGCCTGCCTGTTACCATGGTTATTCAAATAAGCGACGCGCTTTTAAAATCAATTAAATATATGAATATTTTAGTTCAGTTTGTTACGTATGTGTTCTGGTTGAATTTAGTATATAATTTATTGCGAACGTGTTTCAAATTAAGATGCAATAACAAAAGTCTACATAATTTTGGATCATCCCTCGTATATGATAATTTTGTATTTAAATTTAAGTTTTATACATGATTTTGTAAGAAAGAAAAACTGAAAAAATATGCAATCAAAACAAAAATGAAATCAAAATATTAGATGAAATTACATGTAAACTAATATTTTATGAATCAACTATGAAATAATGCTATAAATATTGGACACTGATCATTCAAATTGGGTCTATAGAATACGGAGTTATGTCCATGGACCATGGTCAGGTGATCCAGTGTAATTTGTCCATAGAATAGGGTCACTACTTTGATTATTGTGTTTATATACCAGTCAGGTGACATGGTTGAGTGGAGAAGGAGCAGGGTTCTGTTTAGAATATCCCAAGATCTGTCTACATGCCATCTCCAGAGATACCTCATCATTTCCACAAGAATGTCTATATCTGCAAGTGGAGGGGAGGCTTATAGGTGAGTATAGTGTATGTATTTGGTGATTTTAAACCACCAAACACAAAGGGTCAGTAATGCATAGTACAAAAGCATTCCTCAAGGTCTCTGTCTTTTTACTCTCCTACCCATATTTTTCCATTTTCTTTAAATTTGATCACAGTGTTTTAATATGGACACAAGATCTCTGTAAACAAGGATAATTATGAATTCAGCTATAGAGGAGTTATTTCCCTTAGTAATGAATGATAATATGTCTTGAATTGGAGTATATATTTTTTAAACACCTTTTAACTAAAGTAAAATGGTCAGGTTTGAATCTTTTATAACAACCAGTATCCATTGCTTTGATACTTTTAGAGTATCATGTGATGTTTGATTGAAGAGAAATATCTTATGACCTCGAACTATAAGTGCTAAAAATAGATTTAATTTTTTTGTCTAGTGGTTAAAATTTAATGCTTTTTGTTGATTGAACCTTTACTCCATGGAAACGCCTTGTTTCACATAAGCAAACAGTGTAGACCCATATAAACTGGCGCATTTGTGTAATCAGGTCAGGATCTACTTCTAGATTAATAAGGTTTTTTCTTACCAAGAATGAACAGTGTAGATCCGGCTGATCTGGAGCTACACTGTTTGTCCATGGGATAGAAATCGTATCTATGGGGTAAAGGATTAAAACTTGAAGCTGTTGTGTGAAACCTTTCAGCTGTTGTTTGTGTATTTCAGAGGAAGATACAGAGAGCAATGGTTCCTCAGAGGGAGATAACCAGGATGATGATATGAAAGTCACAGAAGTTAGATTTGTGCCTGAGGACAAACTTGCTTGTAAGTATATATAACATCATGAAAACATTTAACTAAGGAGCAAACAATGTAGATCCTGAGAAGACTGCACATATGATTAAGAGTCCATCTGTGGAGTAAACGTTTTGTAATATTAAGAAGGCAAATAATACCTAAGCCAAAGATAGAGAAACTGAGACTGGGGACCAGTCTCAAATCTTAAGCATGTGATTGGCAGAAATGGAGAAAATAAGTCTTACCCCTTGTCTTATTGTTATGAGAATTTGAAGTCACTCATTCGGCAAACACAAAATACTGAAATACAAATGAAGGAGATTTTCGCAGTACTGTAACTTGTGACATATACATTTGATGTGTTTCCAGTGGAAAGGATATTTGCGGCCCTGTCACACTGTCAGACGTTACATCCCGACCCAGAAGATGCAGACTCTGGAGAGGAATATGGAGATGGTACATTTGTATTATAACTCTTTACTCCACATATACCTATTTAATCGCCTGTGCAACCAGTATACATCCAGATCGGCCAGAAAATCCATGCCATTTGTTCAGGATCTGCACAGTTAGCTTTTTGGTCATAGAAAACCCTAATAAATAAAAAAGCCAACAGTGCAGATCCTGATCCTTTGGCACATATTCCGGCAGATCTGGATCTGCACTGTTTTGACAGGCAATTTAATGAATATATATGGAGGAATTATTCATCATCTTAATGCAACAAAAGCATAACTTCATTTTATTTTGATGGTAGTTTTTGCATTAAGGTGACTATGTTATAGTAAGTGTATTTTAAGAAACTCTTAACAGAATTGAGCATAGCCATCTGGATTCAATATATCCAGTGCCCAAGATATCATCCAAATTATTTCTTCAGAATAATAGGAGAAAAAATAAAGTTTTAACTTAATAAAAAAAAGTTAATTATACAGGTTGTATGTAAGCTGTAGACATGTAGAAGCCCATCACAATTTTATGGACAATAATAGAATAAAACACATTTAGACATATACATCAGGTAATGGCTTAGAGGGAAACTTTGGAGAAATACTCCCAAATTTTCAAAACTCTCCCTCTGCTCAGCCAAGGGAGGTTTTTATGCCCCCACGTAAGTCCTCAAAATCTTGTGGCATCAACTCCTATTAAACTATCAGGCTGATTTCTTTCAAACTGGCACAGATGATCAAGCAGGATGTGTAGATGATCATAAATAAAGGATGTTTTCCTTCGGCCTTTTTTACTTGAGTTATGGCCATTTGTTATTACAAAATATTGTTGCAGCAGTGGAGGCAGCAGTGTCCGAGGACACATTCTAGTTTCCTATATGTTTCATACAGAAAGCCGAAAACCTAGTTGACTTTTCCCTAAAATTGGAAAACATGCTCTTTGGTCTGACAACCTAAGCCTATCACTCTACGTATGGTTAATAACTCTAAATTAGTTTTCTTTAAAAGCTTGATGAATTTATGCATAGTTGTTCCTTCTTGTACAGGAGAGTTTTATGGTGAAGAGGAAGGTGAAGTAGAACTCACAGAACAAGGGCAGGTAACTCTGCAGAGGCTAGAAAACATGTTGCTAGCTGGACAGGGGGATGCTGGACCAGATGCTGAGGGAACTAATGGACAAGCAGATGAGGGTTTGTATGTTAAACTATTGATCCAAGGATTATCTCGATATTCAAATTACATTGATAAGTTTAAAAATCCCATTTGAAGTCCTTATTAATTCTGCTCAATTTGCTATCATTTTAGGTTGCCAAAAGTGTAGATCTTCATCATATGGCATAGATATATATCTGGAATAACACTGTTTGCACATGCAATGAAAGTCTGATCTATTGACAAATACATTTTTCTTCACCATTTTTGGGTTATATAATTATAGTGAATAAAAAGTTGTACAGTTATTTGCTGTTTTTCTAATCATTGCCACACATACATTTATTTATCAAAAGTTTCTGGATTGAAGAAAGAGTGTCTTTTTGCGTTAATGCCTTATTGATACTTGCACAGTATTTTTGTTTTATTGAATGAAACAGTGAGTCGATTCTTGGTGTGGTTCCTGTATCTTTCACCTTCTTTCCATAATATTTAACAATATTTGACATTTTGATTCAGAATCACAAGGTGTTTGCATTTACTTCACAAAATCAATAAGTGTTTCAGTAAATGAAGGAACGAATAACTCCAAATATTCTGAATGAATTGGATGTTGTTTACTTAAAAATCTTTACCACTGATTGCAACATTTTTCATCAGAATATTTCATTTTTAATCAATTGGGAATTTTTCTTCTGTAATTGAGAAAAAGTATACTTTTGCTATTGGGAACATGGCCTAATATCAGCTATTAAATCGGCCAAAATAAGTGCTGTAATGTGTTAAACAAAATAAATGATTCAAGGCAAAGATCATGACTGTCTCTTCTGCTGTTTTCTACAGTTAGATCAGTGGTGTAATAAGTCATCATAAGTTTAATAAACTTAATAAATCTAACTTGGTTGTTGCCAAGATTAATTGATTTTGATGTAAAGTAAGCTAATTTTGGTAATTTTAGTATATACAAGCAGCGTCTCAAGTAATCATCACTTTACATCAGAAATCACATGTTTAGTAACTAGCTGTTGAGGATGTTTGTCCCTCATTCTATAAAAGCATCATATCTTTAGCATTATTATGATATTAAGGAAACTAAATCAGTAGTAAAAATGTAAAGTGATCCATTCTCAACATTGATAAATGTCTTGTATATGTTACAGATATGGACAACAGCAATGCAGATGATGGGGAAGGACAGTTTGATGATGCGGACATGGAACACTGACCTTCACCTGTGACCACTATTAGTGGATGACCTTCAACTATGATCTTTGTTAGTTGGTGACCTTCAGCTATGACTTTTGTTAGTTGGTGACCTTCACCTGTGACCTTTGTTAGTGGGTGACCTTCACCTGTGACCTTTTCTATGGTCTTGGAGAACTACACATAAAGACATGTCAGGAAGACAGTAGTTTATGACTGTTCGAAGTGCTCTAGGGATATTTTTTATTCGATGTGACAATTCTGTGCACATTTTATGTGATTTTAACAAACTGAATAATATTATCAAAACATTTGCCTGCCAATATCTAACTTCATGTCTGAAAGTGATTTTCGTTTTTTCCGAGTTCTGGTCTTTGTTAGGAAAATGTAATTATGAAACTTAAATAGCAAATGGTATTGTCAATGACTCACCTTGAAATAAGCTATGTTCCGGCTAATGTGGTACTTGAGCCCTGGCATCAACAGTTTGTATCTGGGTCATAATTATGACATGCATGATGGGATTGTAATGAAACTTCCACGAATGTTCACCTCAGCAAAAGCCATGATAGTATCTTAAAGGCCAAGTTCACTGGTAATAAAAAAAATTTTTTTATGTCCAGTAGAAAATTGATGTAAAAGCAGTCAAAAAATTTTATGTGTGACTTCCCCTGAATTTCAGCAAATGATGAAAATAATAATTATTCATTTTCATATTTTAGAGCATGAATCTCATTTATGGTTAAACAAATAATAAATTAGAACTAACTCATTTCAGAAAAAAAGGCAGATCTTTTAGCTTTACTTTAATAACACTTTACTCCATATATATAAATATTAGTTGATTACTTCTGTATTTTGGTGAAAATAACTAACATATCAATGTAACATTTACCACTAAATGACAGAATTCAGAATTTCAAAGTCAAAATTATCAAATATGGAAATGCATGACCACATAACTTTTTTAGGTTGATAATAGAGATGCAGCAATAATACTGAGTACATTAGTATTAAATTTGTTACTGATGTTTAACCCATTTATGAAATCAATTGTCAATGCTTATAAGAATTGCAACATCACAGACATAGAGACATCGGATATAGTTTTGTAAGATTCTAATTGATCGATGGAAGCTTATTTTTGTAAATATATATATTTTAGAATAAAATCATCGCTAGATTCTTTCTTTTTCCATATTGATAGTGTATCTTGCACTTGTTTTTACATTAAATTAATTTCACAAGAAGTTGAGATATAAGAAGTCCAATTACTTGACGTGTACTTATTTTCTCTTTTTTGAAATTTAAGTTTCAATTAAGTAGAAAAGGATTCTTAAACTTAAAATAATGCTTAGCAAAAACATAGCTGTACATTTAAGCACCTTCAACGGGCAAAATATCCCAAGAAATACAGTTTTGTGAAGGCTTTTTTGTGTAAATTCAATAAATAAATTAAATTGTTATTAGTTGTTTTTGTTTTTGTGAAAGTTTATGTCCAACAGGACCGTTTATGGGGGTCAGTTATGGCCCTTAACCATTTTATGACATGTGCTACCAGTGTAGATCCAGATCAGCCGAAACATCCATGCCATCTAATCAATATCTACACTGGCTGCCTTTCGGTCACAAAAAACCTAATTAATCAAAAAGCAAACTACAGATTCAGATCAGATGGCACTAATCCGGATCTACACTGTTCACCCACGCAGCAATAAAGGTGTAAATATGGAGTCGAGGGCTAAGGCAAATGAGACCTCTTTCCTCATCTGATTACCATCAAATTTGCTAAGATTGTATATCTATTACACATCTGACAAGTTTAAAACAGAACCATCTTTGGCATGAATTTCAGAGCTTTTTAAAAATCTAGGGTTATTTGAATCCTATTTAGAATTTTCAAGGGGTCGTTATCAAATTTTTATGAGGCACATGCTGTTTTCAGCGAACTTCAGTTTTTATTGAGTGCTTTATTTCATTTTATCAGATATGACAGGTGGGCTTTCAACAAAAAATATTTTTTAATTACAACTACTAAACTCAACTGACAGTTCTTTGCATTTCACATTTTTTTAATTATCCTGTTAACCTTTCGTATATAAAGCTATGTAAAATAATTAGAACTTAAATTGACAGACAATTCTTCAGGGGTAGGGTGGGTGGTGGTACCCCACAAACCAACAAATGTTTTTGTATCCTATTTTGAGGCAGTAGCGACGGTATCCGGCAGTCCCCAACTTAAACATAAAACTAAACGTTGATTATAAGATATCATGAACCAAGTAATTGGTGACATCAAGAACGATAACTCCTTTTCACTATTTTTTGAGTTTTTAGCTCGACTATTCGAAGAATATGTCGAGCTATTGTACTCACTTGGGTGTCGGCGTCGGCGTCCCGCTTTGGTTAAAGTTTGCGTGCAACCTACTGATATCTTAAAAACAACTATAGCTACAGCTTTAAAACTTGGCACACTTGTTCATCATCATGTCCCGAGTATGTATGCCAAGAACCATAACTCTAACTTTCATTTTGATCAAATTATGGCCCTTTTTCGACTTAGAAATTCAGGTTAAAGTTTGCGTGCAAGCTAATGTACAGACACATAACTTCAATACAACTTATACTACAGCTTTGAAACTTGGCACACTTGTTCATCATCATGTCCAGAGTGTGTATGCCAAGAACCATAACTCTAACTCATTTTGATCAAATTATGGCCCTTTTTTGACTTAGAATTTCAGGTTAAAGTTTGCGTGCAAGCTACTGTACAAACACATAACTTCAATACTACTTACACTACAGCTTTGAAACTTGGCACACTTGTTCATCATCATGTCCCGAGTGTGTATGCCAAGAACCATAACTCTAACTTTCATTTTCATCAAATTATGGCCCTTTTTTCGACTTAGAATTTCAGGTTAAAGTTTGCGTGCAAGCTACTGTACAAACACATAACTTCAATACTACTTATACTACAACTTTGAGACTTGGCACACTTGTTCATCATCATCTCCCAAGTGTGTATGCCAAGAACCAAAACTCTAACTTTCATTTTATTAAAATTATAGCCCTTTTTCGACTTAGAATTTCAGGTTAAAGTTTGCGTGCAAGCTAGTGTACAAACCCGTAACTTCCATACTACTTATACTACAGCTTTGAAACTTTAAGCACTTGTTCATTATCATATCCCGAGTGGGTATGCCAAGAAGCATAACTTTAACTTCCATTTTGTTCAAATTATGGCCCTTTTTCAACTTAGAATTTCAGGTTAAAGTTTGCGTGCAAGCTAGTTACTTTCATACTTCTTGTACTATAGCTTTGAAACTTTCAACACTTGTTTACCATCATGACCCTGACTATGTATGCCAAGAACCATAACTCTTTCTTTAATTTTTAATCAAATTATGGCCCTTTTTCAACTTAGAATTTAAGGTTAAAGTTTGCGTGCAAGCTAGTTACTTTCATACTTCTTGTACTATAGCTTTGAAACTTTCAACACTTGTTTACCATCATGACCCTGACTATGTATGCCAAGAACCATAACTCTTTCCTTAATTTTTAATCAAATTATGGCCCTTTTTCAACTTAGAATTTCAGGTTAAAGTTTGCGTGCAAGCTAGTTACATTCATACTTCTTGTACTATAGCTTTGAAACTTGTTCACTATCATGACCCTGACTATGTATGCTAAGAACCATAACTCTTTCTTTGATTTATATCAAATTATTGCCCTTTTTTTGACTTAGAAATTAAGGTTAAAGTTTGCGTACAAGGTGGTGAAACCTCATCTTTCATTCTATTAAAACGACAACTTTAAAACTTTGTATACCTTTATTTTATCATACATCAGGTTGATTTTCAAAGGCCCATAACTCATCCTTGCTTTTTTTATTTAATTTTTGCCATTTTTCGCTTAGAAATTAGAATTAAGACTTAGAAATTATGGTTAAAGTTTCAATGTTAGTGTTTTTCATAGGTAATCCTATAGAAAAGGTTTATAAGTTATAACAGATGTACTTAACATACTTTGGTTGAAAGTGTTGAGTGGTTATACTATACTATACTATACTATACCACACCACACCACACCACACCACACCACACCACCCACACCACACCACCACCCACCCACCAGCACCCCCACCACCACCACCCACCCCACACCCACCCACCCACCACCACCCCACACCCACCCACCCCACACCCACCTCCCACCACCACCTTCCACCACCCACCCCACACCCACCCACCCCACACCCACCCACCCACCCACCACCACACACCACACCACACCACAACCCACCACCACTAACCACCACCACCACCCACCCCACACCCACCCACCCACTACCCCCCGCCACCACCCCCCATCCACCACACCCACCCACCCCACACCCACCCACCCACCCCCCACCCAAAACCCCCACCCACCCACCACCACCCACCACCCCCCCCCTACCACTACCCACCACCACCATCCATCACCACCACCCACGACACCACACCACACTACCACCACCCCCACCACATACCACCAACACCACCACCAACAGTAACACCAACAACACAACCAACAATAACACAAATAACAACAACTACACCACCAACAACACCGTCAACAACACCACCAACAACAACATCAACACCAACAATAGCATCAACAACCACCACCAACAGCAACAACACTGACAACAACACCACCACCACCAACAACAACAACACCAACAACACAACCAACAAAAACCCTAATAACAACAACAACACCAACAATACCGTCAACAACACCACCAACAACAATACCATACCTTACTATACTACACCACACTATAGGTGGGCAGGGGTGTATGGACTGGGTTGTGTAAACCCTCTAAAAAAACTACAATAATAAATTAAGTGTAATTTATTGATTTCCTAACTTGGATTAAGAAACTTTTGTTCATGTGTGTGTGTTGGGTGTCATAAACTCCTGAATCACTCCCCAGTTTAAATGAAGGTGCTTAAATATGTCTGACTTCGAATAGTCGAGCGTGCTGTCGTTTCCGACTGGCTCTTGTTATTTTTCATCATCGTAATATCGAGTATTGCGTATTGCGTTTCAGATCAACACATTCAAAAGCAATGCCGCTAACGGAATTAGACATCACTTGTAACATGTAAACTTGTTCTGTGCCAAAGGTTATAAAACTGTGCATGAAACCATTCTCAAATCTCAAGTATCTGATTTTTTATATGGTCGCCATTTCAGACAATCAGATGCTTGAGATTTGAGACTGGTTTCCAATTTCAGTTTTATAACCTTCAACCCTGATTAGATGATGTGTTGATACATCATTACTGATGTATATTATTTATGATCATGTTCACGAGCCAGATTTGTCTTACTTCCACTATAAATCCATACATCTTTCTGAAATTCCTTCACGAGTCACATCTGTTTTGGTCTGAAACACTACAAATCTTCTCTTCGGATGACATTAATAAGAGATTTAGCCTTCTCATTATATGTTATATATAGTATGGAACAGATAATATTAGAATATTGTTGTCAGATTTCTATTTTAGTTACAAGAAGATTTTAAATAATTTGCAGTTATCGATTTCAAGCTGCATATTCACAGTTCAGGATGGAATACGTCAATTATAATATATCAGTTGTGGCAAATTTATTAATTATACCTCTATATAATTCCTATAAATGACTGAAAAGGAGCAAATCTTGACTTTTTGCAGTTTATTTGCACACTGGCTAGTAGGAAATAAGGGAGTTACGGAGGTTATTATATATGTTACCTTAAAAATTTTAATCTAGCAGTGATTAAACATATTTTAAGCCAGAATCTTACCTGTAGGTGTTTCATTTGTACACAAATCGAGCAAAGTTATAGGCTTTTGAAAGCTGTATGATCAAACAACGTATCGGTTTTTTTTATTAAAATCACACACAAAAAAGCAATAATACAAGACTAATCTGATTTATGTTATCCTGTGGGTTCCAAGGGTTGTCATCGCCGGGGGTGGCAATGTTGGATAAGCTCCCATTGCTTAAAAAGTGCTCCCAATGGCTTGCGTAAAATATAGCCTCTGACTACCAAGTCCAGCTCCTGGCCTGCACGCGTGGCTTGCAACTAGCCCGGCGGACCTGCTACTACTAACAGGAGAAGGGGCGAAGGCGGACCTGTGGCGCCATAACCACTGCTTCGGGTTAATGGAGCTCGTTAGCCAGGGAAGGCAGTCTGTCTAGGAGAAGGAAAACTCTTATTCCAAACCAAGGGAGAAAACCCTTCCAAAAACACCACTGCCTTGTGGTCAGTCGTTGGGTCGACAAAGGCTTTGGGAGAGGTAACCCTAATCAACCTAGAGAGTTAAAATCGGAGATGCTGGGCCATTGGCACTCTCTAACAAACCATGGCATCACGTAACTACGCTATGACTACACGATCATATGGTATTCATCGATGTGGTGCTGGATCTTTGGAATCCCTCCAGGGAGATACAGTGCCGGGCTCTGAGTCTCGACAGAGTCCACCCAAAGCTACTGGGGGTCACTCCTTCTATCGTATCAAGAGGAGAACAAAGGGCTACAACAAGCCAAGGAGGAGGAAAGTCAAACAGCAACACTTCAAAGTGATGTATTGGAATGCAGAAGGAGTCTTCAACAAAAAGACTGAACTACAGCACTTCCTTCATGAGAATGACATCAATGTCTGTTGCATTCAGGAAACACACCTGCAACCAGCGAAATCCTTTAAGGTCAGAGGATACCAGTGCTTCCGAAGCGACAGGGCTGGTAGAAAGAAAGGAGGCATCATGACATTAGTCAGGAACAACATCAATGCTATGCAGACTAAAACGCATATGGATGACTCGGAATTCCAAGTACTGAGCCTCAGAAAGAATGACTTCGAACTGACTCTTGTGAACATGTACTCTCCAAACGACAAAGCTCTATCCCTAGACCATATTCCAACAGAGGCAACAAACTTCATGGTTGTTGGAGACTTCAATAGTCACTCACAAAGCTGGGGATATGACCACTTGGACAGCCGTGGAGAGGAAGTGGAGACCTGGCAGGATGACAACAGGCTGAATCTCATCAATCAGCCGGAGGATCCCCCAACTTTTTACTCCAGAAGATGGCACACAACATCAACGCCTGACCTTGCCTTCTGTACTGACGACATACATGAACATGTCCAGAGGGAAGTCTCTGAACAGCTTGGAGGCAGTGATCATCGCCCAGTCCACCTCATATTGGACCACACTGTCTCTACGTCATCTAGCCTACCCAGATGGAACTACAAGAAGGCCGATTGGTCCCTTTTCCAGTCTGTGAGTGATGAACTCTGCAAAGACATCAGAGTTGAAGGCAGAGACATAAACAACATAGTCAGAGACTTTAATCAATGTATCCTCAAGTCAGCACAGAAGTCCATCCCTAGAGGCGCGAGGAAAGACTACAAGCCATACTGGAGTGAGCAGTTAGAGGAGCTGCAAACCAAGTTGTCCGAAGCCAGACTGGAAGCCGAAAACAATCCCTCACAGGAGGCAAACCTCAACCTACAGCATTCCAAGGCCAAATGCCTCAGGCATAAGCTAGAGGCCCAAAGAAAGAGCACGAGAAACAAGACAGCTTCACTTAACCTCGAGAGAGATGGCCGTAAGTTGTGGAGGTTAACGAAACAACTGAACGACGACCAAGACAAAGCGAGAGGCCCAGTCACCTTGGAAGAGGAAGGAGAGCTGTTAATGGGCAAACAAGCGGCAAATGTCTTTGCCCAAAACTACAGATATGTCAGTGAATCCCCATCAACAGAGAACGACAGAGAGAAGCCAGAAGAGAACAAAGGGACAGGAAAACAGCTAAGGGTACGTCAGTGTGTATGGACTCGCGCCTGACACTACACGAGCTACAGACAGCTCTCAGACAGCTGAAGACAAAAAAATCTCCAGGTCCAGACGGTATTACCAACGAGATGCTGTCACACTTGGGCAATACAGCAATGTGCAAACTCCTGGACATCTACAACTACAGCTGGAAACAAGGGCAGCTACCTCAGATCTGGAGAGAGGCGACAATGATCCCTATACTCAAGAAAGGGAAGGACCCAAAGAAGGCAGCCAGCTACCGTCCGATCAGCCTCACCAGCTGTGTAGTAAAGACAATGGAGAGGATTGTGAATGCACGCCTGAAGTGGTACCTGGAGACCAACGACCTGCTGGCATCTGAACAAGCTGGTTTCCGACAATTTCGTTCCACAGAAGACCAGACTACATACCTAGCACAGGAAGTCGAAGATGCCTTTCAAGAAAACAAGGTGGTCCTTACAGCATGGATCGACCTACAGAGAGCATTCGACAAAGTCTGGACAGAAGGGCTACGAGTGAAGCTCATGAGGAATGGAGTTGGTGGGGCCATGCTGCAATGGATCAACTCGTATCTATTCAACAGAAGAGCCATAGTCAGCCTGAGCCAAGCCAACAGTAGGAAGTTCCTGCTTCGCCATGGTGTCCCACAGGGTGGAGTCCTGTCCCCGACACCCTTCCTGGTCTTCATCAATGACCTAGTGTCTGAACTGCCAAAGGGAGTTTATGCTGCTCTCTATGCTGATGACCTGGTGCTAATGTGCAAAGAAGAACATGCCTCTACAGCCACGTACAGAATGCAAGGAGCTATGGACACACTTGCAGCATGGGCCGAAGACTGGTGCGTTACGATCAACAAGGAGAAGTCGTCTACCACACTGTTCACCTTGTCAACAAAACAGAAAGCTGGGAAGGTTATGCTGGCTGGAACACTACTGAAGGAGGAAGACGAAGCCACATACCTTGGGGTCACGTTTGATAAGCGGCAGACTTGGAAACCACACATCAACCGTGTAGAAGGGACGGCACGAAGAAAACTAGCGATGATGCGCAAACTTGCTGGAACAACCTGGCGTGCGAATGAGCAAATATTGAAGACCATCTATCAGGGCACAGTACGGCCTACAATGGAATATAGCTCAGCCACATGGTCCACAACAGCCAAGACGAACCAGCAAGCCTTAGACAAAGTACTAAATCAGTCATTGCGCATTATCACAGGGGCCACCAAGTCTACACCAATTGCCTTCATGGAGAAACTGACTGGAATCCAACCACTTCATGAAAGAACACAAACCAAAGTCCTTCTCCAGGCAAACAAGTACAAGTCGCTCCCAGATCACCCCATGAGGAACAGGCTTGAGGGATTCACCAAGAACCGCCTTAAGCGCTCCAGCTTTGTACATGAAGCAAAGAAGCTGAATAGAGAGTATGCCTCTGAACTAAACATACAGACAATTCCCTTGGGCCGAGCAGACATCACCAACCCTACAGCCAATGACCTGTCTGCAGTGAAAGTGGCACTTGCTATTCCTGGACTTGACACGGGCAAACAAGAAAATGAAACCATCCGTAGAAGTCTGACACTTGCGACTTTCTACGCAGATTATCCTTTAAACAGATGGACCCATGTATATACAGATGGGTCAGCCACTGGAGCTATTAAGGATGGAGGCGCTGGTATTCATATAACATTCCCGTCAGGCCAGAAATCGGCCCATTACATTGCCACTGGGAAGCACTGTAGCAACTACAGAGCAGAGACTGAAGCGCTCATGAAGGCAGTCTCTCTGATTGAAGAAGACTCAGCAGAAGAGGTAACCTCTGTAGTCTTCCTCACAGACGCAAGATCAGTTCTGGTGGCTCTGCAAAGCAACAATGTTCCTGAGCTAGCACAAGCCGTGAACAAGCCTGGGTCTTCTCGCAATGTTGCCCTTCAGTGGATACCATCTCACTGTGGAGTGCCCGGAAATGAGGAGGCTGACAAGCTGGCTAGGCTAGGAGCCCAGTCAGAGCAACCAGATAACAAGGTGACATACAAGGAGAAAGCCTCCATCATTAAGGCTCTCACAAAGACCAGACAGGAAGCAGATGCCTACCACTTGTTAAACAGACCAGAGCAGGTGGTGATGGTGAGGCTACGCTCAGGGCATAACAGACTGAATGCACACATGTGTAGGAAGTATAAATTGGTGCCATCCCCAATATGTCCCTGCGGAGAAGAGGACCAGACTGCAGAGCACATCCTCCAACGATGTAAACGATACGATCAGGAGCGAGAAGCAACGTGGCCACAAGGTGCAACAATCCAGCAGAAACTGTATGGAGATGTTGACGACCAACGGAGGACCGCAACTTTCATCGCGGATGCTGGAGTGGTCGTGTAGAGCGAACGCCAAGAAGAAGAAGATGTTATCCTGTGACTAATATCAATATTATAAATTTTATGTTTTGAATTAACCCATTACTCCATAGATGCGCCTTTATCACATCAACAGTGTAGATGAAGATCAGCTGGCACATATGTGCTGTCTGAGCCGGATCTTCACTGTTCGATGTTCGATTCATTAGGTTATTTCTGACCAAGATGTGAGCAGTGCAGATCCAGATCATTTGGCATGGATGTGCAGCTGATCTGGATTAACATTGCTCATACACTCGTTAAAATGCATATATTTGGAGTTAAGGGTTTCACAAAAAACAATCATGGTAGCAAAAGTAAAAACATCATCCATGAATTAAGCCATGGGACCGAGGGGCTTCAGCTAACTCATCAGGTTTGAAAGTGAAGGCCAAATTTTGTTTAAAATCTATCAAGTGGTTTTTGAGAAGAAGATTTTTTAAAGATGTTGCTTATAAGCACTCTGGCTGAGTGGTCGACCTTATGGTCATGATTGGACCAATTTTTGTACACATCAAATCCTGGAAGATTCAGAACAAACTTAGTTAATATCCATCCAGCGGTTTCAGAGGAGAAAAGGTTTAAAGCAAATTGTTAGATTTTTCTTATAAGTCTTGTTGCTTGGAATTGGTTGACCGTATGGTATGATTTGAACAAAGTTTGTTGACATCATTGCCAGAATGCTTCAGGACTAATTAGGTCAAAATCCATCATGACCTAGTGGTTTAAGAGGAGATGCTGGTTTAAGCAAATTGTTGACGGACGCCGGACAACGACCGCCCCCAGTAGCTCACAATGTTCCAAAGGCTCTTAAAACTAGTATTAATGACTGAACATGAGATTTTTCAAACAAAAATATTTCGTGAACAAAGAACAAACGAAAGTGTTCACAGCTATGGAATTAGATTATCTTCTGTGCGAATTAATTATGGTAAGATTTAAGGCCCAATAAACTTGTCAAACAGCATATTTTTTATTTACCTAAACATTTTAGATTTCACCTGTATGCATAATAACACAAAAAATAAACCTTACAATAAGAAAAGGGTATTATATTATTGATTTGCAGCATGTTTTGCGGATCATTTATCTTGTTTACAAAACAAACAGCGAATCTTTCCGAGCTGATTTTCGGCAACTCTCGGCAGGCGACGGTCGCGCATAAATTGATGACGTATTCCCCACTAAAAGCCGTTACCGGGATGGGTCGTATAACATTTACATCTGTCTTTGTTTACCTTGTAATGAAGTTTAAACTAAAAAAATCTCTGAGGTCCTCGTCTTTTTCTTTCCATGTTTGCATGATTTTGTGTTTGTAACTTTTATGTGAATTACGTCACCGCGTTCTGCGTTCTTACGGCCCACGTACGGAAAAACGATAACTTTTCGCCGAGTGATTGTAAACATTGGTTAGTAATTTTGTGGGCTACAAAAATACTGTGACGTTTTAATTCGGACCGGGTCTCAATGATTGGAGATTGTTTGAGAACATAAATATTTGGTCATTTATACTTTCTTTTGAAAAGGGTCAACGTGGTTAATTAATTTTCACAATGAAAAAAACAACGTTTTGACAAGTTTATTGGGCCTTTAGAACGCAGAACGCAATGCAGGACACATAAAAAGGTGAAATGTGTATGTAAGGAATGGCAACATTAAGAAGACACAGCTTACCCACACAGCGAAAAAGTAAGAAGGAATATTTCAAACAATGAAAACAAATAACGAAATGAGAGCTCCCGATGGATTACCGCCTTGGAACGGCCAGTGACAAAATAATTTGGCACTGGAGATTTAAACAAGATATTAGTGTGCATTTACACATGCCACAAAACATTGAAACTATACGTGTAGTTATGAAAAATCAATGTATTGAACATTTGGGTTGCAGAAAAACAGAAAAGAAATTATTTCACTTTGTGTACATTTCATTTGTCACATAATCATACGGGTTTACACTGTCATTTTATCAAAGCAAAACACTTGACAGTTTATTCCGTGGATGAACTTTTTATCATATGGGCAACCATTGAAGATCTAAACTGTTCGCTTCTTCGTCAGAAACAGAATAAACAGAATTAATCTGTAAGTGAACATTATATATCCTGATTGAACTGCACTGGCTGCATCTTCATTGGTTGTTCATGGGAAATAATCCATAGACTTTGGTGTTAATTACAGTTTTTGCCGCTAACTGCTCATACCGTAAACATGCACTTAGCAATCTTGTTCATGAACGTTAACCTCATTGAGACGGAATGTCGAGCACAAACCCCAAGTTCCAATCTTAAAAGTCAATGTCGCGCTAAGGGGTCAAAGGTTGTGTTAATGCGGACTAGACATGTTGCATGTTAAGCTTACCAAATGAAATAATGAATTAATTCAGTAAATGATGACTCGTTGGACTCTGCCAATCTAATAAGGACAATAATTATAACAATTTATCACAAGCTTCAGGAAATAACTGTCAGCAGTTGTTTTTTTTGTCTAATATCACGAAAGAGATGTTTCTTTCGCTTCATGTCATGTCAGTTAAATCAAGATTGAACCGATACGGTGACGTAATGACATTAACGTTAATTAAATCAATTACACGCCAGTTATTTATTGTTTGTTGGCTATCGCCCAGGTGGAAATTCGATCTCTTGTCTGTCTCACAATGAAATCTTGGCTAAGATTCACAAATGAGTTGATACATTTTTGTATTTCTGTTAGGTTATACTGTCTAATGTGAACTACAGCAAAATTTAACCTTCTTACTGTCATCACATACATTACTCAAAGTTTACCAAGCACCAAGAGTATTGTTGTACATATCTTTTGGTGTATGCCAGATTTTAGTGTTGGTTTTTTTAACTCATCCGATTAATGACTTATTAAACAACATAGACAAACGTTTTAAAAATTGTAATGTGTTTACCGGGTATATTTTAAATTTGAATAGGGTATTGCACGCCTGGTAAACATTCGCTCCACAACCAAAAAGAGAACATAGCAATCTGAGCGAGAGCCACTTCCGAGTAAGAGTAGAGTTCAGCTATGTTGTCTGTTCTATGGGCGGGATTAAATTTTAAAAAGTCAAGCCATGTAAATCGGCATTTTTGTTATTTTAAATAGGTTTTTAAGAAATGAATTTAATATTATTATACAAGAGTATGCTGCAGTATTTCTGTATTTTCACTTAAAAGTTTGACCCAACACAATATATGTTAATGCCAAAATGTAGAACAATGTTCTGTTTGTTTAAAGACTTTATCCGTCTAAATCAGTCGTATTAGTTTTCCCCATTTCATTATACAGTCTTTTTAACCTAAAACATTTAAATCACCTTGAAACAAAATGTATTCTGCTTAGTAAATTGAGTAAGCGTAATAAAAAGCACGCACACTCACACACAAGCAATAACACAATAGATAATATAAAGTTTGTTTCACATTAAAATAATATTTAAATTGAATTCAAAGCGCGCCGCCATGATGAAAAACTCTATTACTTTTAGTCTCAATCATTCAGACGCTCTGATTTCGCAAAGGCGATCTGAAGACATTGTTCGTTGAAAAAACCAGACACTTCGAAAATGAGGCTCGTATTTAGGATATTAGTATGGAACGCCATTGTTGTCTAGTAAAAACGGTTTGTTGGACTGTCGCCCTTATACAGACGTTGCAAGCACAATAGTTACCTTATTGCAACATTAGAAATATTTTAGAATGAAATCATTTTAATAAGATCTTTTTTTCTCTAAATTTGGACCGTTTTGGATCAAAATTACGTCTGAAATGAAAAACTTTGCCCTACAACCATTTTTTGTATTTCTTTAGATTACTTCAAAATTCTTTCGCATACCCACAAGGCGAAGTGAAATCACTGAAATTAAATTTCATAAAAATTATATAAATTTCCTGGAAAGACGAAAGACACATACTGCAAAAACTTCCTCACCGGGTTATCCGATAAGCGAAATTTTCGCTATATAGAACAAAGAAGGCACTTAAAGGTTTAATGTGCATAACTTTTTTCTGCTCATCTAAATTCTTAGGTGCAAACGGTTTCATAAAATTGAATCTTTGCTTGACATTTATATATTTATTTCATAAATATTCAAGTATATTGCGATAGTCTGTTTTGAGGTTAAAGTTAACCATCTCAGCCTCCTATATACTCTATTGAAAATCGTGCAAAATCGGCGATCCGTAGTTTTTAATGAATTAATTACACTATTTCTATTGAAATAAAAGCTTAGGTGCAAACGGATCTTAAAAGAAGACAAATCTATCTTTCAAGTGATATATTTTTTTCATTGGAAAAATTATGTTGCGATAGTCTGTTTTGAGGTTGAAGTTTGACTATTTTTTAATTTTCTCAAAAGGAGGGAGCCGATAAATATTGCGCTGAATCGATAATCGTTCTCGCGGCATTTACCTTATTTCGCGGTTGAATGGAGACGGTTTAACAAGGTGCCATTTCAGCATTTAAATAAAACTATTTTACTCCAGCTGGAAAATGATTTTTAAAATCACACGATCATGTATAATTTTTGTGAGTTATAGAGATTAGACTCAATCAATGCTTTGTGTTTTACTTTCAATATGATTTGGCGTTGTTGTTTTGCTGGTGATAGTAAAGTTAGGATAAATTTCGTAATGTCAAAATTGTTGTTGTTGTAATATTCATAAAAATATAGAATTTACATTTTGAGGCACCGAATCTTTAAACGTGTCCAACCAGAAAAGAAACAAATTCTGAATCTATTAAAGTCATCTATATGCATTTTATCTGTTGTAAGTAGATGTTGCGAATCATCACTTTTGTCCTTAAAAAGTATGAAATTTAACACCTGAGCGAAGTGAATCAAACGGAGAATATCTCTCATGTGTTTTTTTTTCCTGTCAGTGAAAGATTCGAATCCACATTTTTTGACATATGTCAACGGTTCCGCACCTGTCATTTAGTAACTGACACAAATTCGGATGATGGATTCTTCTCAGCGAAATAACAACAACAACAACAACAACAACAACAACAAACCTGACTTAAGATTAAGTTAAATTATCAACGTAAATACCGAATTTAAAAGAATTTGCGTAACCTAACAAGATAGTTAATTTATAATATTATTCAATTACAAAGTATTGTCGAAATGATCGAGTCAGAACAGAAAATTTACTGAATAAAATCAACACTAATTCCTATTTAATATTCTGACTTGAATAATAATTATGACTGAACTAAATTAATTGATTTGAACACCATTTTGCTTTATTTGTTTGATGGATTTATAAAATGAGCAGTAGTTTTATTTTACAACAACTTTTTACATTTCTGTATTATTTTAATATATATTTTTAACATACAAAATTGTTTATCACGAGAAACTGTAAAGTTTAAGTGAATAAAGAATCTGTTCTGTTCTGTATTATTTTAATTGGCTTTTAAAACAAAACAAAAATCTGCCCTTAGGTATTAAATATACGTCAACTGGTGTTTTATTGCACATGATTGTAGTTTAATTGTCCACATCCGGATTAAGTGCCCCGTTAAGCAGGAAACAATTACGTACACTGACCATCCAATTTGATTTGTTTTACTTCCATGGTAAAAAAGCTCGAGACAGGTACAAAACAATAGAATTATGTAATTTTAAGTATGCAGAAGGCATTTACGTCCTGAAAAATTTGCAAATTAATATATTCTTTGAAAAATCCATTATCGACTTAAATTGCCGGAGTGGATTTTTTTTAAATTTAATTAATAACACTTTCCTCCATACACACATCTTTATTGCATGGGCGGACAGTGTAGATCCAGATCAGCTGGCACATCCGTGTCGTCTAAACTGTTCGCTTTTTTTTATTTGTTCGGTTATCTCTGACCAAAATGCGACCAGTGCAGATCCTGATCACTGCACAGATGTGCTGGCTGATCTGGATCTACACTGGTCGCACATGCGTAAAAATGTGCATATATGGATGAAAGGGTTAAGACTGTGGAAGTAAAAACGTTAAAAGTCTTGATAAATGATCAACGTAACACGCAGTATAGTCTGCAATTCTGTTGCCAAATCGGTACATGTATTACCTATTTAGATTTCTGTTTTAAAAAAATAATTTCGCAAAAACTTGAAGTGTGTATCACCTTTATTCTAAATGATTTCGTGTCATTACACGGGTTTATAATTGATTTGGGTCTACTCGGGTCACAAAATTTTTGCTATACTCGGTTCCGGATATTACAGGTCAATTATAGTATTGTTTTATGAATATGGATTTAATAATTTAAACCAAACTCAGGAAAGAAAGAGAAACTTCTGGAGTTGCTGAACTCTACAGTGAACATTTCAGCGCAAACAGACCCCATTCCCGCCCCCCCCAGCCCAGTTTTACTGTAACCCGCAAAGCAGAAACAAAAGGGTGCACGCTATTTTAAATCGTTAAACATATGTGTTTCTTTCCTAACATATAGCTTCCATTTTATTATGATTCAATGAACTGTTTAAAAATAGTTGGTTGATGATATTTTTTGCTAGTTACTGTAATGCATGTGTTGAAGTAGACTTTACGAAAACTAAAATACGGATATGAATACAGTTGTGTGTTCTTTCAAATAATTAACATATTCCTTTTTAATTTATTTAAGAGCATCTTAACCCCACAATCCATATTATTTTAGTTAAATAAAGGTACCTTAAGAATGTGCACGCTCTTATTTTATCGATTTTTGCCTTAAGGGTATATCGGGTAAATAATCTATCGCTCTGCCGAAGATCTTGTCAAGAGTTATTGGTTTTCTGGGGGCCAATAGTCCAGTGAGGTAGTTTTTGCAGTATGAAATTGTTAGGACGATTTAGAACAGTAAAGGAAAATAGTTAAAGCTTGAAAACCCCTAAAATTCCATTTGCACACATGATCAAATGATACTGACAATATCATTTAAAAGAACTTTGATATTATGAAGAGAGAAATCAACAATTTTATTTTTGTAATCCATTTTCGCAACCATCGAATTAATGACCAAACACTCTTTTTTATATATCTTTTATGTACACATGTGTTAGAGAAAATGATAGTGTTGTTAGTATCTCATTACTCAGGAAGGCATTTACATTGATGATTAGTGTTGCTCTGTTTTTGTGTTTGACTGCAGATAGAATTTAGGGATTTTTTGGTCAAACATTTTTTCTTTACTGTTCTAACTTTTCTTAACGTATAAAAAATTAAACATACATTAATATTTACACTTCAACCTCATCCTCTACGATGAAGTCTTATTCTTCTAACGAATCATTATTTCTGATGGTAAACAGTGTGACGTATTACTTTCAAAGGCGTGGCTACAGTAGAGCCGTTAACAATTTATTGGACGTTGCACGGTTTTGACGTGTGACGTCGCCTTGCACGCACGTTTTGGCACGAGTTGCTGCGAAAAAGCGTGCCGTCATTCACTTTGTCGTCAACGTAGCTGTTCCAACAGCCATTCGAAAAAGCCGTAATATCACGAATTCTTCTTGTTATTTCTGTATTAATGAGATTAATTATGAGTGTAAATATAAGGACTGAATCAATATTTGATAGTTTCAATTTGGGTATGAAAAACAGTTGGATTGTTTAAAGTACGCGTGAAGACTGTTTTCCATACCCAAATGGAAACCATCAACTATCGATTCAATCCTTAAATATATACACTTCAACGTCCTCTACGATGAATTCTTATTTATCTAACAAATCATAATTTCTTATGGTAAACAGTGTGACGTATTACTTTAAAAGGCGTGGCTACAGTAGAGCCATTCACAATTTATTGGACGTTGCACAATGTTTTGACATGTGACGTCGCCGAGCACGCACGTTTTGCCACGAGTTGCTGCGAAAAAGCGTGCCGTCATTCACTTTGTCGTCAACGTAGCTGTTCCACCAGCCGTTCGAAAAGGCCGTAATATCATGAATTATTCTAGTTATTTCTGTATTAATAAGATTATTTATGGGTGTAAATATAAGGATTGAATCGATATTTTATGGTTTTCATATGGGTAAGAAAAACAGTTGGATAGTTTAAAGTATGCGAGAAGCCCTTCGGGCTTCACACACTTTAAACCAACTGTTTTCCATACCCAAATGAAAACCATCAAATATCGATTCAATCCTTACATAAGATTTATTTATGCAAAGTTCGATTGCATTTTTTCCGATAGGAGATTTTGATATTCTTCCCTTTTTATCAATCACAGTACGATGACAACTGCCATAGCATATAACTTGACAGTCTAAAACCATTATCACGAAAATGAAACAACGGCTTACCATATATTTGCATTCATTTATGTAAAATGGGGTAGGCAAGTACTTAAACATCCTTTGTTTTATAAACCATATACCTGATATTGTAGCTCGATATCATATTACATAAATTTCACTTTGCCCAGTGTGGAAGAGAAACGGTTAAAGCACTGTTAACTAGTTTCATTAGAAATCGCGATTAATTTTGGATTTGTTTATCATACAAAAGCGCCACCTGTCGCTCAGACTTATGATATAGCGATGTCTCTAGACTTTCGCCAGAGCAGTGTGACACTGATCAATGACAGAACGTCTAGATGATCTAGACTATATTACTGTTTACATACATGTACATATTAAGAACAGTCTCAAATCTTAAGTTTTTCTCACTTTCAGCCAATCACATGCTTGAGAATTGAAACTGGTCTCAAATCTTTTTTTGATCTTAGACACTGGACTCGGATTGTCCGACCGTTACACACATTAGGCTACAAGAAGGGTGCGGACTGGTTCCTCAACCAATCAATTATAACTGACTAGTCCGCCCACACCCTTCCTCAATATAACGCTCTCTTATCAACCTCTTCGAGGAAATGTTCTTTTTTGAGAAAATGCTCTACGCAATAAAAGCACGATTACATACATGTAAGGCGGATTCTTGTCAGAAACATTTTATTCTTGCATACCAGATCAGGTCATCCGGTGTTTTCACCCGTGTAGGAAATTTCGATCCTACACCCCCATGTAGAATGAGTCACGTGAGTGACGTCACGTCTTCAAATACCTGACGTAATATATTCAAGTTAGTGACGTCATTTATAAAAAAGATTGCTTTAACGTCAATATTTCAGCATAATGAAAATAAATAAGTTTGTATACTTACACAAAAATGTTATAAATAATAAAAGGTATGCAAGAAAAAGTATCTTGCATAAGAAATTCGGTAAAGATAAAAAAATCTGTCGACTCGGGTGATTTGTTTTGGCGGGAACTCGGCAGAGCCTCGTTCCCGCAAAACAGTTAACCCTCGGTGACAGATTTTTTCCATCTTCACCTCACACTCATGCATGATACTTATAATCCAAGAACTTAATATAATTTAAAGTAAAGTGAATATTATAGCAAATGGAACTACCACCATTAAGTGTATTTTAATATGATTTATTTGACATTTGCAAGTTCTGTTGCACTAAACGTTAACAGAAAATCCCATATTATGTCATCCATTTTTTTTCTCTCAAAATAGATGACAGAAAAATCGTTAACAATATCATTGTCAGGTTGTTTTGCACTAAACGTTAATAGAAAATCCCATGCTATGTCATTCATTTGTCCTCTCAAAATATATAACAGAATAATCGTTAACAATAAGTATTTTATTCAAATAATAATTCAATTTACATGTGATGCGAACCAGGAGCTTCGCGGACAATTCTGACATAGTTCGGAGATTGGGCTGTGCTTATCAGTATTTACAATACTCTGACACCAGTATTTTGATGTTGAGTTTTTGGTTTGTTTTTTTTTTTCAGAAAAATATTTTATAATATTGATACTAATGACTCTTGGAAATAGTAAAACTTTAGGCATTAATATCAGGTTTCAAAATGATCTGGCGCAAAGTGCAGTTACCCGATACATTATTGTTTGTTTCATTTTGTATTGTTTCGTGATTATACAAAATTTGAAGAAAGCGTTGATATTTTGTTCAACGTAGAAAATATCTTTAAAAGTATTACATTGTTTATCTTTAAGGTTCGCCTCATCACATGTCTATTTTTGTTGCTTCGATGTACGTATCGTTCTATCTAATTGAGTAAAAGACACACAAAGAAATGACTAAATAGTATGGATAATTTAAGGAAAACTAAATAACGCCAAGATTATTTGTAAACGTGAGTTTCAACCGAATTGTCAATCTGGCACTGTTCGGAGAATTTCCGGAACATGCGCAGCAACGACGAAAAAATAGGATCCGGCCTTGCTCGACTAAGTTCCGGAAAATAGTTCCGGAAGTGACGTGTAGATTCCTCCAGATTGTAATGTGGTATTCGCGAAAACAAGTGATGGATTTGATGTGTTCCGATGTTGTGGATTACGTCATGTGCCCATCCGTAACTTCTATCTACTGAGCTAAGTTGTCCTTTTACATAATTCCAGTCTTTGTCTGAAAATATAAACCAATAAAACCATGAACACTGTACACCCACCCCACACATCTAGGAAATACTAATGTGAGTAAGAGCGTATGATGGTAGCTCTGGCCCCACGGCATAAGCTTTAGCTTACAATATCGAGATGGTTCCAAATGAAATACTGTCAGCACCGTTTGTGAAGCTTTTAACACACTCTCTTTACACCCACAGTTTTTGCTTAGTAAGTAATAAATACACCCTGTTGCACCCACTCTTTACAGAAAGCAAGCTATAAATATCCTATTAAAACCTTCCAGCCAGCAGTAGTTGTAAGAATTATATACATAAGTACTCCTCATAGAGTTGCTGGAATTCGTAGTAATCAAAACAAAGTATAGAGGTTATTTGTTTGTTTCTGTGAAATATGGATTTTTTTCACGAGTTAATACCAGAAATTGATATTTTCACGAGTGCATAGCCATGAGTGAAAAAAATACTAGTTGTTTATGTTCACTCGTTATGCTACTGAAACCAACATTTTTTTCTTTTTATTTGATGTTTTCTTGTCAGTCAAATCAGAAAAATTGGAAAGGGAAATAATAAGTAGAAAAAGTAGTGCGTCACAAAAAACTTTCAAACATTTTTAAAAATGGTCTTTAAAGTCTATTAATTGTTGTGAATCAACTTATTTCTACATTGAGTCAACGATCGCGTTGCCAGTTGCGACAGAGTAATGCAACCGGTGTGCACGTAAAATTCATAACGGTGTGAAATCTGAAACTCACTTGATAGGGTTGTTGTTTGTTTCCTGATAACAATTGTTCTCTTTTACATATGGCATATGCGTTTTTTTTTGTCAAATAAAATGTAATTTTAAATGAATAAAATGGTATTTAATGACTTTGCAATAATTGTAGATCCTGATATCACTCCGGATTAACATGATTTCGAAAAGAATTTAAACATTTCCCAGATGCATAAAGAATGCTTCTCGGACGATTGCGAACAGTGTAGGCCCTGATAAGACTCCGCAGATGTGTGGCTGATCTGGGTCTATACTGGTTGCAGTCCAGATGTCTCATTTTGTCAGCATGTATCACATTTCTCAAAATATGTTTTTCAATTAATAACAAGTGTTTAATTTTCAATACGACTTACCAGAATACCACGGCGTGTCTTCTTCGATGTGATGAAGAAACGTTACAATGAGCAACCAGCTACCGAACACGAGTTCCGGTATGACATAATATTTCACCAGTCCCATAACACCCATTGAGCATGCGTAGTGATAAAGGCATATCATCCAGCCGATGATAGCTGAAATGGAGAGTGTGCATCCGGTCACGTGGTCCCCAAACATAGCTTCCAGAGGATTAAAATGGCAGATTTGTCTCGGATGATATCCTCTCCAAAGGTACACAAACCAACCGATGCCCAAACCGAACAAATAGAAGAACTTGTTTCCATTGTCGTTCTTCTTTCTGATTGGATAAAACACCTCATCCTTGTCAATATTTCCGGTATTTTTGTGGTGGTTTCTGTGCGATATCTTCCACGGGTAATATGGCGTTAATACAATCGCGTGTAATACTGTTCCAATGACGTCATTGACGTATGCATACTTTGAAAATGAGCCGTGACCGCAGTCATGTCCGAGAACAAACAAAGCCATGAGCATCGTGCCTTGCAGATACCAGTAAACCGGAAATGCTATCCATAGAAACTCAGTAGGTAAGAGTTTTTCACACTGTTGCATACACGCATACAATAAAAATATGAGCAAAAAGTCTTTAACTACATAATATAGTGATACCCACACATTTGATTCAAATAGATGAGAAGGAATGATTGCCTTAATTTGCATAAGAGTCGGATATGATTTATGCGACGGATTGTCGTTGTTGGTTGTCTTATCCATTTTAATATATCCTTATGAACACTATAAGCAAAAGTTATCAAAATCACTACATATTTGTTTGAGAAAAATGCATTTTGTGCATGCTAAGCAATTTGTTCAGATGTATAGTTCCGTCAGTGCACAATATCAAACATTGATCACAAATTTCTAGAACGCATTAATCCATAAAAGGCTAGAATTCCCAATCAGGTAATACTGTTATCCTACAGACACGTCAAGACCATGTGTATCTTTACATCTTCACACAGTCAGCGAGTTTCCTCTCTCAGACTTTATCGAAACTTCTATTATTCTCTTATGCCATGTTCTACTCTGTCAGGAAGGCGATGATAAATTTAGCTATATCGATTTAAGCAAGCCCTCTTCAGTCAGTTTGGCGAGCTTTATATGGAAACATCTATAATATTGTGTGTTTTAATCCGTTTTCAGAATTTGTCAATGGTAGGTATCAATCTGCCTAGCGCCACCGAGGAATTTTTTTACCACCCAGAAAGTTGGTCCCCTACAGCGAGACGCTGAGCAATTGCTCCTTGTACTTACAAGGTACTAATGAGTTCCCTCAGAATATATATAAAGTGAAAATTACTGATAGTTTTTGAAGATGTAGATGATCACTGTGAAAACCCTCGGAGAATCTCACCGTCAGGTTGCTGGCCACAAATGTTCAGATTGCAGGCTTAGGTATACTGTAGACTTGTCGTCCGGCTTAGGTATACTGTAGACTTATCGTCCAGCTTAGGTATACTGTAGACTTATAGTATAGCTTTGGTATACTGTAGACTTATCGTCAGGCTTCGGTAAACTGTACACTTTTCGTCCGTCTTCGGTACAATGTAGTTATTGTCCCGCTTTGGTTAACTGTAGACTTGTCGTCCCGCTTCGGTTAACTGTAGACTTACTGTCCCGCTTCGGTAAACTAAACTTATCGTCCCGCTTCGGTAAAATGTAGACTTAACGTCTCGCTTCGGTAAACTGTAGACTTATCGTCCCGCTTCGGTAAACTGTAGACTTATCGTCCCACTTCGGTAAACTGTAGACTTAGCGTCCGACTTCGTTAAACTGTATACTTATTGTCCCACTTCGGTAATCTGTAGACTTATCGATATCGATATGCTGGTAGCCTCCTTTTATTAATGTATAAACGAAGACAAACCTCAATCCTTCAATACTCTTTTCGTGATTTTAATATACAAAACAATGTCGCCGTTAAGCGAAAATGACGTCACATACCAATATAAACCACGTCGACTTTGGCGCAAAAAGATTGCACGGTGTAATGAAGACGATATACTGTAGAGTCCAAAATGTCTGTTTATCACACAGCTCCAATGTATCAAAAGCTTCTATTTAAATTACTTTCCTTTTTATTGTTCCTTACCTTTGCATTTAGTATCAAATTTAACACTATGAAATATATTTAAGCGCTACAAAGGTCTGGACAAGTTATTGCAACTATTGGTAAAGTACAAGGTCTTTGACATTCTTAACTGACATGACTAGTCGAATAATGTCACTTCGATCTTTATTTCTAACGTTTCGGTCTGTATCAAATTGAACACATATACCATTACCGGAAACCCAACAATTATATATACAAGTCTTCCGGTAATAGTATATGTGTACCAAATGTAGACATTTATGCGAATTTTGCAATTTGATAAAAGGCCGTAAGGCCGAAACGTTAGAAATTGAGAGTGAATTTTAATAAGTTAGTTTATGTATATATCCCTCAGGATATTTGGAAGATGAATATCGCTTCAATCAATACCGAGAGTTCGCCAAGAAAAAATTGTTCCCTTATGAGGAAGGTGACGTCACAGCAATGGTGATTGAGTAATCATAGTTAAGAATAATGGAATAATCAGTCTATAAATATTAGATGAACCTGGAGGTTAGAAAAGTCTGATTAATACGTCTGGATTAGATACAATGTGTTTCAATTGTCTCGTTTATGTACATTTCCGCACACATATTTATTTTATATCTTGCACTTTGTTACATACAGTCTTATCACCAAAATTTAAAAGCTCAATATTTAAAAGAAACAATAAAGTCAACCGGACATAATAGCGTAACACTTAATAGGAAAACATGTAAAAGGCAGTCTAACTTTTTCTCCGCTCCACAGACAATTTAACTGAAGGTTTCCAATGATTTATTTAAGACTGTTTAGTTTGTCAGAATTTGAAAATGTTTTACGCGACGGCAGTTGGGAAATTGGCAGAAAGGCGGACAAAGACTAAGGGTCGCAACACCGGTAGCGTGTCCGTGATCTTGATAATAGTGATTTAAATTCCGTCATAAGTAAAAAATTATGTTTTATTAATCAGTTACCGCTGGTAGTAATAAATTGTTTTGAAGGGGAGTATATTAGGGATACCAGGCTATTCCGAATCATAATTTCCGAAGACATCACGTTGAAAATACGAATTGTTTGTGGCCAACGACAACATTGCGAAATGCTTTTTGAAACAGGTATGACTTTTAAACGTGTTTCTACGAGCGACGGCTAAATTTGAAAGAGACTGAGCACAACATTTTGAAACTGTAAAATACACAATCATAGTAATAATTATTTATTTGAACATTTCAAATATAAATAAACACTCATACACTACTGCATCTATACGGTCAAATGTTAAACGCGATATCAGGGCTGAAGACCATACACATGAGATTGAAGACCAGTCTCAGATCTCAAGCATCTGATTGGCTGAAATGGCGAATGATCGCCTTATCAGCCAATCAGATGCCTGAGATTTGAGACTGGTTCCAAGCTTAGTTTTATGAAATTGGGCACAAGATTCTCAATCCATTGATTACTTTGCAATGTAATGTTGATAGTATTTGTAGTTCTTTAACTGTGACTAACCTTAAACTTGGAGATATATAGTATAATACCAATGTAGTTCCCGCGAAAGCGATAAATGCGTGTCGTTTTCCCTAGAATTAAAAAAAGTATTATTGATCACATTATCCCCCACGAATCAGAAAAGTGCGACCATTGCAATCACTCGCTAATGAATCTGAAGCTGAATCTGCCGAACACTCCAACCAATGGTAAATTTAGTTTGTCCAGGGTGTTACAAATAAACAGATGAATAATAGATCGTAGCTGAATGAGGAAAAACGTGGTCTGATGGGGATGAAGGATGGGGTGAAGATGAAGGTTGACGATCATTTGTAGCACTCAGAGTAAGGAACAGTGGCTGTGCAGCCTTGACTTAAATAAGGCCACGCTGTCAGCCCGGGTAATTCTGTTGGAAGACGTTGCTATATGCGGAAAGAACGAATGCCTGTGTCAGTCAATCCTAGAGAAGGGGTTACTGTATCTGTGTCTCTCTGGTTGGTATATCGTGTGGGAATGGTTTGATCTTATTAACTATACATAATGGTGCAACTTAATGACACCTTGCTAGCGTTGGTAAATCGATCTTGCTTAGCAGTTAGGTAATAAGTTAATTGTATCATTGTAGTTGTTTTTTTTTTTTAATCTTACTGCGCGATGTTGTACCATTTTAATATGGCGTATGTCCTTCTTTTGCCAGGTGTAACATATGTTTAATATTTAATTTTAAAATATAAAAAAGAATATTGTAATAGAATCCGACAAAACGTTTAAGTTATTAGTAACCTTACTTGCTAGTATCGGTGTTCAAAGCGCTGAATATATATTTAACATAAGCAACTGCAAAACAAGCTTCCCGCGGACAGCAGATACCTTATATTGTCGAAAAAGGTTTGCAAATTATTTGGTTTAACAATAGACTACGACCAAATAGGCATATGTTTCGCATTCTAAATGCATCGCTTTATATTATTTTTAATGTTTCCCTATGTCCAAATTGTTAAATGTGTTGAGGTTTTCCGGATATTCTAGAAAATGAATTTTTTATTAATATATTTCTGCTGATTAACACATTTTATGCACTGTTTCTGCTTCAATATTACTGTGGTATCATTTTATTTCGCGCTGGTTTAATTTTCGCGTATTTCGCGCTATGACATTCGCGTGAAATTTAAGCCCAGCCAAATTAAACCATTTAACAGTGTGTCTAAATGGAATCATACAATTGTGCGAATTCATGCCCCCCACCCCCGCGAATTATTAATTTGCGTTTGTTTTCGAAATTAAATGATGCTACAGTAAGTAGGCTAAAGTGCAATCCTATAGCGCACTGATTTGTGTCTTGGAGAGAAACGTGATTATTATTTAAATGACATTATTCAAAATTTGCCTGGAATCTGAACTAAAATTGAAATAATAAATATTTTAACTAATGCTTTATCCAGTGAGTATATCTTTTGAAAACTTAATCGATTTGTTTTACAGATAAACAGTACTGAAGAATTGCAGCCATATACAACGATAATGGACGTATCACTAATTTATTACATATAGACCGTGTATTGAAAAGCTTCAGTTTCTGGCCTTTAAAAATTATGTCTGCGAATCGATGTGTTTTGAGATTTTTAAATTAAAAAAATACAGATCGGTTTTTTAACAAATTGATCACGATTGATTCTGGCTGCCAATAGGCTTTCACTTAATTGTGCTTTGAAATATCGGTGGGTATATATAGCGATATAGTAAATACTTAAAATTATGAAGAAAAGTTAAAAGTACAGATAGACATGATAATGGTTACATTTAAACTAAATTTATTCACTCGGTTGCTTTCACATTTCCAATAAGTACCATTAGTTCGATGATAATGAAAAAATTGAGTCGTATTTAATGAAAAATTCAGTTGGTAACAGTTATAACAATATTGAATATACCCGAAGACATTTGGACTCTGGCAGTCGTTGAACAGAGTTGATTCTCAATAATTATTTAAGGAAAGCGGTTTGCACAATTAATCCGATATCCATAGTTATCGACCAATAACTATAGATATCTGCCCGATAACCATAGTTATTGACAATAACTAGGGTTACCCCCCGATAACCATATTTATTGGTGAAAACCCTAGATATCGTCGTATTGATTTATATCTAGAGATTTGTGTGATTTGCTATATAATACCGATATCCATAGTTATTGGTAAAAATCCTAGAAATTGCCCGTTTACACGGATAACGCCGAGAACTATATTTTTCGGTCGGTAACTATAGTTTTCAGCGATATCCATAGTTATTGGTTCGATCTTTTTAGTTTTTGACAATAACTATAGTTATCGCACGATATCAAGGGTTTTCACCAATAACCATAGATACTGGTTGGTAACCCTAGTTATCGTCAATAACTATGACTATTCGGCCGATATCTATGGTTATTGGTCGATAACCATGGATATCAAATTAATTGTGCACTCCGCTTGCCTTAAGAAAGTCTCTCATTTTTATCAACACATGACGCAATTTACATTTTCTTGGAACAAAACATCCCCGATGAAGATGTAACATATGCAAACGGTGCTTATGTATAATTCATAACCAACTTCCGCGATTGTCTTAAAAGACACAAATTCAAGTTGTCATGTATCCATATTTTACTGTTGTTCACTATTTTGAACATTGTTATGCAGCGCAGCAAGGGTAAAGGTGAGCTAAAAATAATGTGCAGTATGAGTTACAACAAATATTTTTACTAGATCTTACTGAACTCCAATCCCATAAAATGATTAATAAATTAATAATTATATTTGTCTCAGTGGTTTTACGACTTTACAATTGAATACAGCTTGCATAAAAGTCAAAGGTGATTCAATCATTAAAATGTATATTTTTTGCATAAAAACACACCAAAAAAAAAACAACAGACAGTACAAAACAGACCTTGCATAAAAGTCAAAGGTGATTGGATAAATAAAATTTATATTAGTTTGATACAAAGCATACCAAAACCTTCATAACTCGCTCACATTGTTTCACGGTTCTCGGCAGGAAATACACAAGGTACGAATGAGAGTATTTTTTAAGATGCATTTGGTGTTAAGTGCAATCAATACAAAGCTTTTTGAACGAGTGGATAGCACATTGTTTACATCTGGGAAAAGTAAATATCGGGATTTATCTTCGGAGGATCATAATACAAAGTATTGTCACCATTTTTCTAATGTGTCAGTTCTTGAAGTAAACATGGTAAAGTGTTTGCAAGAAGTTGAAGTGCTTAAGAAGATTGTTGATGTGTGAAAGGGCTGGACAAACAAATCACAATTTCGGACACAAACAAAAAGAAATCTTTTTGGAAAGTTTCGATCTCGATTTTATTTTTTTCCCATTTAAAATATTTTCCAGTTCAAATCGTTTTTTTTTTGCTAAAACAAACTTAAACCATTCGTTTCTTTAAAACCCTTTCATTGAAACTGCGAGTTATAGATAGAGGGCTAGATATAAGGTGCTATGTTTTTTCCGCACCCATGAAGTCTGTTGGCGGATATGTTTGTTCTTAGACAAAAGGACGATGTAGATGGATTCACTGGACACGTTGGTGTATCTTTTTGTCATATTTTGTGTCATTGTACTTGTTGTACTGTTTCATGCTTATTAAATTGTGCTCCGACTTGGAAGACCAAATCCGGTTTGAAATTGTCATCATACACTCGCTCAATGTTCTAATTGGACATCAAATGTATATGTTTACATTCCAGGGAATTCAATATATGCAGGTTCTTGCATGTTGATGCAGCCAAATTTTAATTTTACCACTTTTGACCCCGCCTATTTCTGAGCTTGGGCGTTTCAACAATTGACTTAAGGATCCCTGATAATGACCCATTAAGTCACCTGACCCCTGGTTTTCGAAATCTACTAAAAACTCTGCAATGTATGCTAGGTTTGTTTCATCCGTAGGTAAAGAGAGGTTTTGTAAATAACTGTGTTGTCTAGAATAATAGATTATTCTGTCTCGTTGGTCTTTTTTTTCGTAGGTCAATTCAATGCCCTTTACTTATATCTCAGGCTGAGAATTATAACCATCTTTAATTGAAAGTGAGGTAACTACCAAACTGGATACTTTAAAACAGATTTGTTACACGAAAAATAAACAAAACTAGCATTTCATAGTAGGTTTGTGGATGCTTGACCTTCAAATGCATGAAATGCAACTTTAGCAAAATTATTAAAGGATAACTCAGACAAGAAGTTACTCGAAGACTGTTATTGACAAATGATTACATATGAACAGTTAAGTCAACATCTTTCTAAAAAGATTTATAGACGAGTGACCAATAAGAGCACTGGATGATTGAAGTTTAATCAGCCCTAATATTTTAAGTCTTAGCTAGAAACACCATATGAACATTCAGGACTGTTTCTAACGTCTTACAGGTTAATATGTATACACGGACACTAGTTATCATGGTGGCAGTGTTGTTGTTCTGTATGGTTGTCGCTCAGTACCATGACGGATACGATGGTTGGAATGGCGACGGACCAGACTACCCAGATAGAAACGGATATGGCTACTGGTTCCCAGGGCATCATATCGGACCATACTGGTACCACAGAAGATATTGGAGGCCGTACTGGTTAGCTTGTTCTTTTGTGACCATTATATTAAATAACAGATCTTTTTTAGTTAATAAACATTGTAAGACTACACAGGGAATCGAATTCTAACGTCGATAGCGCTTAGCCTCACAACACCAAACACTGCTAATTATTCCAGCCAGGACAACCTAAAACATATATTAAGTTGAAAAACTTGAAATATGTTTAGGTCGACGGGCGGGACGAAGTTAACATTTCATGTCCGGATTTTTTTCATTCATTAATATATTTTCAAACTACTTGCACCAAATCTAAATGGTATGTTAGGCACAAATGCTGAAAAATCACGGTCAACGGTTCTAGGAAAAGTCGAGTTTTCTTGTCGGAACCAATTTTCGCCATGCGAAGACAAATCAAGTCCTTAACTTCATAGTCGCTGTAACTAAGCAAATACAAAGGGATTCGTAATTATGTTATTAATCTATGGTTCTGTAATATCACAACTGGCACAAATGATCACATTCACAGGACAACCTAGTTTAGTAGAATTTCCTCCTCTCTTTTCAGCTTTCTGGTGTTTTGGATAAAATAATGAAATACATCTTTCACACAATTCTTAGATTGATTTGACACGAAATTGTTGCTTCTTATCATATGTTTACGTAGGCATGCATATATACACAGAATTTTATAAAAATGCAGAATAAAAACTACATCATAAGTGGAGTTAAATGTTGTAAGAAAGAGAACCACTGCGTGCGGTTGTCTGAGCTTTAAGCAATATTTATCGAACTTTAAATATTAACATTATGGGAGAAAAACAGTATGACCTTTATGCAGGCGTTGGTGTCCAAAGAAATATTGCATTTCCTTTTTTTTTTAAATTCAAAATAACACCGAAGAGCTTTTAAAACTAGACGTGTATTCACGGGAATTCAGTTTCTGGCTGTTTACAATCAAACACTCAGTGCACGATTTCAGTGAGATGAATAATATATAGCATGTATATGTTTTGCAAATTTATTCGTGAAACCGGAAATATTCCGCTTGTGTCGCATCGGAACATGAAGATATTTAGCAAAGTCATTTTGCTACAACACTGAGAACAGCAATATTGTTTGAGGTCGTAATTTAGAGAAAAATGTCATAATGAATGTTCACACTAATGCATTACTTTCTTATTTTCAGATTTACTGTTATGGGTTTGAAGTTCATGATTTGCAACAGTGTACGTGTTCTGAATTAAACGTTTGTTCTAGCGAAACTGTTTCGTGTGTTTTTCATTTTATTTTTGACCGACTTTCTACCAATATTTGTGCAGAAAAAAATTAAATACTATTGTAAAATAGAGAAACTGTTGAAACATGAAACCTCATTTGTTGTTGTCACAGTTTTGTTATACTCTTGATTTAGACTATAGGTTTAATTTTACACCCGGTTTGAGTCAGTCTCGTAATATTAGGGAGTTTGTATATCCAACACATTAAAAAAGAGTTCCATCACATCGACATGTTGTGCTCCTCCACATCTAAACATCGTAACATAATAACTTCCTTTTCATCTATTTCAGTTTCTACATACCAGTTTTGCTTCGCAGCAATTTATAGAATACTGAGTATTTTGGCAATATAAACGATCTAATTATACGAGAGACTGGCACATCACAGAGAACGCCAGAAGCAAAAATTAAAAAGCAGAAAGTATTTCATTGGGATAATTGAACAATATCCAAATCTTCATTGGCTGCATCGGCTGCATCTACATCGGTTGGGATATTGAAACCACCCATCTTAAAACTAACCGAAATATTAAAACAAAAGTCCATTTATTAGAAGAACTATTAACACACATAATTATTGAGCTCAAAGACCTACAAAGGACTCAAAATTAATGATAACAACACTGACTGAATGTACGGATAGAAATTTTACTGCCGCCACACGGCACAATCAACGCTACTGTGATATTGAAATAGATGCACAGGAAACGTTGAAAGCCATCGAAAATGAATATATTACGTACAGGGTTGGTTCGAGTGAGCATGTTCATGAAAGACCATATTTTCTTTGTATGGTTTCGCTTAGTTTAAACATGCTCTCTTCTTATCTCTACTTTTTGGCTATATGGCAGGGGAGGTTGTTTCTATTGGATGTGGCCATTCCTGATATGCATGCATAATATTTGGCTATATGGCCAGGGGAGGCTGTGTCTATTGGCTGTGGCCATTCCTAATATGCATGCATTATATTTTATAATCTTCTTGGGGAAAAATGAAGTAGATGAGATATTTTAAAAAAAGAACCAGCTGAATGCTGTTTCAAGTGCGAGACGTTAAAAGTGTGAAATTAAAGATTATGGGATTTACAGAACAGCAGGCCAACACTGTTGAGTCCTTGCTCTGAAAACATATACATGGTAAGTCAATATCTGATGAAAAGAAAACAAATTAATCCAATTATGCAAAAATTGAGTTCATCCCCTTTTTTTTGTTAACTGTTTGTGATGTCCTATCTTAAATTGATCATTGTGTAACTCATCCCATTTTCTTTTTATACGCCCGTCAAAGACGGGTTTTATTATGGGAACAACCATACCGTGCAGGCGTCCGGGCGGCATCAACAGCAATGTCTGCTCAATAACTCATACACTTGTTGGACCAATCTTCATGAAACTTCGAGAAAAAGTTTATGGGCTTAATAACTCGACTAAGTCCGATAACTAGCCAAATCGCTCCAGCCACTTCATAGTTATGGCCCTTTATTGGTACATAAATGGCAAATTCATCGATGGGCGTATTTTGTTGCACTTTGGCACTCTTGTTTAGCTGTGTGTGGAGGCTATGTTTTCTTAGTGTCGCTATTCCTGATGCACGTTTCATTATTTTCGAGAATTTCATAAATAATACAAGCCATCTAGCAAAAGTTAAAGAAAACATCTCCCAGAACCAGACATTAAGATTCCAACAGATATTCAGATTTTGGCTATAGATAAAGAATGCTTTGCGTTAAATATTCACTGTTAATTGTGAATTATGTACAAGTTTGTATATTTATGGTTGAAAACAATATGCATCAAAAAAGTATATAAAAAATTTAACAAAATGGATTTAATTGTGTTACCAATAATACACATTTACCTATTTTTACAATAATTGCATTGTTTTGTGTTACAAATGTAAATAATTTGACGGTGAAATTTAATATTTTAATAAACTACAAACACTAACTGCCTAACCCACATTTTTTGTTTTACTGAAGATATTATTGTACAGACTTGTAAAGTCAAATCAGGACATCTTATTTTAGACATTTTTGGACTTGTTAAACATACAGGTAGATAAATTACTCAGACTTCGAACATAATCTCTCTATAATATAGAGATGAAGTTATTCCTCAAGAATTCCATTAATACTACCATAATGCCATCAAGCAACAGTAAAAAAGATCAGCTACCAGAACCAGACCTGATAGAAGAATCCAACAGTGATTCAGATTTCGACTAAAGATGCATGTTGCTTAGCTTGACAGATTCTGCATATGTCCAACACAACAGCTAAACATAACTTTCATGTGTAAAAACAAACTGTTTTGAATTGTGTTGCTTAGAATAATTATTTAACTTTTTTAACACAGTAATTTCATTGTTTTGGATAACAAATGTAATGGACTGACTGTGAAATATTAATTTTTATTTTATGCTAACCAATGAAATACTGAGTTCTATCAGTGAGATATATTCCATATCACTCACAGTGTGACTGATATAGATTCTATATCAGTCACTGTGCCGAACTACTTTTTCAGACAATATTCTGTACGAATTCGGCCATTTTGTTTAAATTGTTTTCACTTTTATAATGTGTAGAGAATACTGAAATATCAAAGAAATATGAGGGGTGTCTTTAAGAATTTGAAACAAAAATAATTTTGCAAAAAACATTGGGAACAGTCGACAAACCTGTCATTATTATTATAAACAGCGGGTTTACGGGTCGTAGGCTTCCAACATGTCCAATGTGCAACATCCAGTTTCTACTTTTTCCAGCTGACTAGAATACTTGAAAAAAAAGCTAGTCTCTGTATTTCCTTGTCCAAAAGAATAGTCTTTATTTAATTTTTTCCTTCCTTCAAGACTTCAGTCAGTTGAAATTTAACACCAGCAACAAAGCCATTTTCAGTTTTTATTTCGAAACCGAAATGGCCTAGACGCAGGCATAGAATCGGGATTTCTTATCTTCAAGCATATAAATCCATCAGCACAGAAAAAACACATTTTAGTCTAATCCAATCCCAAAAATATGTCCGAAATTGATTACACACTTGTCATGCCGGAAGGAATATCGTTTCTCGAAAATGACGTCAGTTTTCATTAGCCTTGGCTAGAGCGGCTCCTGTTTCAACCGGATTATAATACTAGACTCTCTGGTAGTACAAATGGGACTCTCTCGTAGTCAAATTATCTGTGAATCGTTTTTATTTGTCATTGATCACAAGTTGAATAAATCGTTAAAATTCAACACACTTGTTTTCCGATTTCTCATCCAATATGGCGGATTGTGTATTGCCTGACACAACTGTCAATGTATTCATACGCGACATATTGGTAAGTCAAAAAATAGTACTGTTATTTTTATTGAAGTTAGCATAAAATAAATAGAAAATTTGTTTGTTTTGAGTGGATATGGAATATATCACATCTCGAAGTGATACAATTTTTATATTTTCACTCGCGCTACGCGCTCGTGAAAATATTAAATTGTATCACTTCTCGATGTGATATATTCCAATTCCACTCAAAACAAACAAATATCCTCTATTTAATTAACGTGCAAACACTTATAGCAAAGCAACGAACATTTTATGTTTTCCAGAAGAAATAATTGTACTTATGTATTGAAGTCAAATCAGGACATCTAATTTTAGACCTTTTTCGACTTGAAAAGTACACATGTAAATAAATTACTCCTTATGCATAACCATCTATTTCTCAATATCATGTTCTTGCATGCCTTAAAATGCATATTGATGAAAACTTTGACACTTTGACAGTGACAGAAAGTACCATCATTTTATAGAATGTTTTTGACAGTCACAAAAACTGCAAAATGCATTGTTTTTACAAGCTATCAGTTTATAGCTTGTTCTGGCACAGAAATGTTAACACAAAATCAAAGGAATTTTGAATGCCAAAACAGGCTATATCTTCTTAGAATGTTTTGGTACAGACTGGAAACAGCAAAAAAGGGGCATTTTGCAATGCCAGAACAATTTTATCATATTTTACTTTATTTTTAGAAGATAAAGATAAAATACATATATCCTATAAAAATAAAGGAAATCTTAATAAAACTCCTGTGTCATTCTTTGAATAAAGCCGTTATTAAATTGCTGACGATTAAAATTTGGTCCTCCTGTAAAATTTCAAAAGATGGAGATAGCAGGTTCTGGCACTAATACCTCCTTTTACCCAAACAACAAAGGTCTCTTGTGATTACAATTTTAGAAAATTCACTGATTAAAATATATTAATAACAAGTGACAGGAAATTGTCACAAAACCAGGTATTCATTTTTTTCAGACTGATGTGTTTTTAAAGTCAGTAGATATACATAATGTGAAAAAGAAACAAAGTTTTATAATAACAGAGCATTCTCCCTTTCATATATATTTAAATAAGCCAAAGCAAAATGAAATTATTTCCGTTTCGAATAATACGAACTTGACGGTAATTGTCAGTGTGGAGGGAAAAGGTGCGTGTATCTCGTGCGATTAGGCTATTTAAGTGTTGGTTTTATCTGTGTACACCATTCGAGGCGTTTCTATTCAGCGGTAAACATGTCGGCAAGGAGAAGAACACATTTATGTAGCAGATTACTCGGAGAGTTGCCAACGCTTTTTTAAAACTTGATTCAGTGAACTGAAGGTTTGAAGTTTGAGACAGAATAGGCAGCACAGAGTGTCAGAATAAAGCCTTCTCGACGCATTAAAAGATGATGTGACAGTCAACAAGGACATGTGGCAACAGGGAGTTTTCTCCAATAGAAAGTCATTGGTTGCAAGTCAGATAAGTAGGGCACTTCGCCAGTGGTTGCGCCGCTGCTGATTTAACAGGAACCGAAGCGATGGGAGCCAGAGACTAAGAGATTTTTGTGATAAGTACCTTTTGTTGCATCGGCTTTTGTTAAATTAGAAAACCGGGTATCTTATTTGGTTTGAAAATAGTGTGACTGTTGTTGATCACTTTGTAAAAGGAAAATTAAAATGCTGCTTGGCTTTTTGTACAGAAATCATTTAAGCCGAATAAGAAGTTATAGACATCGGTTATTTCAGTTGGCGGTAAATGGAAATGGTGATTTGTCATGAGGGAAGCAAGACCAGTAATTCTAAAATAGCTGTTTTTCATATTGAATGAAGTGTTGTAATAGAGGCCCGAATGTAATTGTAATTATGAGTTAAGAAGTGAATGTACATTTTAACAAGAGAACTTAATGTAACATTTATTTTGAAACATGTAAACAGCGATGTTAAGCCGATAATTTGTTAACAGTGATAGTGAAAATACTACTTTTTTTGCATACAGTCATGCCGTTTAACAGATAGATAGATTCCTTTATTTCCTCCACGTGGGAGAGCATAACATATTTACAATATAATCATACAATTACAAATACAAACATAGATCGAAACAATAAATTATAATCATACAATTACAAACAGAGATCGAAACAATATAATCATACAATTACAAATACAAACAGAGATCGAAACACAACAATTCTGTCATAACTGGTAAATTAACACTGATGAGTACGTTACCAGCATGCAGTTTTTAATAATAACAACAACAGACTGAGTGTGCGTTTCCTTGAGTTTAAGGAAACATACCGAGGGTCAAGTGAAAAATCTGCTCTACCGTCACCGAGCCATCGGTAAGCACATAATTATTCTTAGATGCTGAAGAGAAACAACTTCAATTAAGTATCCTCAGCACACTCTCGTACAACCTCTCACAGGACGAAACGAAATTTATGTGAGACTATTGAACAAGAAATTTGCTGGTGATATATACTCCGAGATAACATTATTATGTAAGCAGTCGGACTAAGTGTCTCAATAACATGAGATGAACTTTAACATCATAATTATCTGATGCACATTTAAGGCCACCGACAATCGCAAAAATTTGATTGCAGCTATCTTTCTTCATGAATTTAAAGTAAGATGGAAAGCCATATTGGTTAATGATAAAATTATACATATCATTTCTGTAGTACTGATTAATTGTACAATGGTGAACTTTGTGTAAAATGATATTGTTGCTTAACAATTTACATTTTGAACAAACTTCAGGGTAATTATACTTAGCATAAACCCTGCACATACTACTTAAAGCTGTTTTACATAACCAGCTAGAATTATTACAATTCTTTCTTAACTCCCAGAGAATGCAATTGTTTGACCGATCAAAAAAATTCTCAAAAATATCAATATCCATATTTTCGATAATTTTTCTTTTCCTTTCATTATAGTGGTAATTAATGATGTTGTTTGTGACTTGCCGATTCCAAATTTGTTTTGAAGGGAAATTGCCAGTAATCAGAAATTGGTCTAAACACAACTTTAAATTGTACTTAACGACTAGTCGATATATATCAGGGATAAAACCTTGTGTTTGAAGGTCGAGTGTTAAAAAACGCAATAACCGATGAATAAAGAATCTTTTAGCAAGATATTTTGCCGGTAGGCGACAAAGCTGTCCAAAGAAGAGAAGTTTTTTTGTATCAATGATTGATTCAATAGAGTAAACCCCTAGAGCCCCTAAAGCTATTTCATTCGATGCAGAGATTGGTAGGCCCTGAATCCGTTTCAAACAAAGTCTGTGACTCTTTTCAAGTGTTAATAATTGGGATTGGCTCAACGAATTTATCAGCTCGCAACCATATAGTGCTTTTGGTAAGACTATCGAGTGATAAATATTTAACCATGTTGTCGGGTTAATCTCATTTGGCAATAAGCCACAGTTTAAAAGACTGAAAAAAGTACTCCTTAATTTGGAGTTTATTTCTGCAATGGCATCACGCATGTTCAAATAATTGTCACACAATATGCCAAGGTGTTTATAACTATTACTTGTTGGGATAAGTTCATTACCAAGTTTAAGCATGTTATTGTTTAGGCTAGTTGCATTGAATGTTATAACGCAACACTTAGAAGCATTATACAAAAATCGCCACTTTCTAGAGTAATTATTGCATAGGTCAATCATTTTCTGTAGTCCTGACACAGAATACGAAAGTAGGACCATATCATCCGCGACAGTCGGAGAACTTGCATGAAAATTATAGATGCAACAACCCAGACCACTTTCCTGTAGTTCATTTATAAGGTCATTTATGAAAAGGAGATATAGTATGGGAGAGCTTATTCCTCCCTGTCTGGTTCCCTGCATAACATTAAACCATTGTGAGAGTTCACCTTTGAACTTAACACAACTTTTCATCTCCGTGTATAAGTTCACAAAGCAGAGAAATGTGTTTGAATCTAAATTACAATTAAATAATTTCCATAGGAGGCCTTCATGCCACACCCTATCAAAAGCTTGTTTAGCATCAAGGAAACATACATGAACTTTGCTACCTTGTTCTTTGCCACAGAGTATGGATTCTTTAAAATAAAATGACGTCATCAGGCAACTCAAGCCATCTTGAAAACCACCTTGTTGTGGATTAATTTTTGATAATATTATTCCTTTACTTCTATTTAGCAATATTTTTTCAAAAACTTTAAGAGTCGCTGGAGTTAGAGAAATCGCTCGATAATTATCAGGGTTATCTTTTCGTTTATTACCTCCCTTGTGAAGAGTGACAATGACTCCCTTTTTTAATGATTCAGGAATGAAACAATTTTTCAACATAGATGAAAATAAATACGATAAAGAATCGCAGATTCGATCTCCACCGAGAATAAAATGTTCATAATAAACCATGTCATACCCACAAGCTTTATTTCTTTTACACGATTTAAGTGCATCTTTAACTTCTTGCGAAGATACAGTTACGTTTTGTGAAGGAACGGAATTTCGAACAGCTTCGTTTAGCAAAATATTGACATGATCATACCATTGTTGGTCGAACATTTCATTTACTGTTGGACTATATAAATTTTCAAAATATAATTGCCATTGATTTTTCATCGATCTTTGATCACGGAATATCTGACCATTAAATGACATTGCTGTTGGTGTTTTAACGCCCGCGCTGTTTCGTTTTTTGTTAACCAGTTTCCAGAATTGATCTTTGTCGAGCTCGGCGGTTTTGTTTATTTCTTCATTATTATTAATTTCAAACACGGATATACATTTTCTATGTAAGTTCCTAAAGACTCGTTTCGACGATTTGTATTCGTAAAGGGCTTTGTTAGCGGGATTTCTTGGCCTACCCTCTCTACACCATGTATCACGTTTTTGTCTCATAATCGCATGAAAATCAGATAGTTGTTCGTTCCAGTACGGTTTTAAATAATGTCTAAATTTAGACTTTGGAAATGCATGTGCGCCGCATGCGACAAAAGTGTCAGTTAAAAACGAACAAAACCTTTCTATTTCTGCTTCGTCATTTAAAGTGAAGGCATCTTCAAAACCAGATAATGTTGAATGAATTGCAGCTAAGTACGTATCAATATGTTCCTGGGTTACTTTTTTCCAGCTGACATTAGAATCATGTTGCAAACTATAATCACAAGGTTCCTCAGCTAGAGGTAAATTAACAGTACATAGCACCGGTCTGTGTCTGGAGACATTCAAACAATCATCATCAAGAATTTCACAATGTGCTACAGTATCTACATATTCGGAGGGCATAAATATATAATCAATTGTCGAAGTAAATCGGTTGTCATATGTGACAAAAGTACTGGATGCACCTGTACAACAGCTAAGGGAGTTAACTGGAACAATATTACATAAATTAGCAAGGTTTAACAGGTATGTGTTTCTACTGTCGTTTGTTGCAGAGTTAAGGAATGAAGAGTTAAAATCGCCCATAAAAATAACTAGTCCATGTTGACAGTACATATTCCATATATCATACAGCTTATCAATATACTCCCTACAGCTTATCAATATACTCCCGGAAGCAAGCAATGGCATGGTTTCTACATGGTAGATATACTTGAAAAAAGAACACAAATTGAGAAGGAGTAAGTTGCAATTGTATACCAATTATCCTATCATCATCTATATCTATTGGTGATATATATTTATCATACTTAATATGCCAAAGAATTGACACACCTCCCTTTCCTATTCTACGACTGCTAGGTAGTAACAAACTTTTATCGGACATACTAAAACTTCTATATTGGCTATCAATCGAATTCAAAAAATCAAGGTTATGTTGATAAAGCCAATGCTCGGAAATGCCACATATATCTATTTTATGTTTGCGTAACACGTCTGATAGATATGAGCAACTCGACATTATGCCAGTTGCATTCCAAGTTAATACACTCAGGTTAAAATCTTGTAACATAAGTTAATATTATTAATCAACACCCGAGCACAAGTACTCAAACCTGTTCCTGTGAACACTATTAAACGAGTTATAATTGCCTCGGTCGTTTACTTTATTTGCGTAAGAGTTATTTTGTGCAGGCCTCTGATTTGAGTACCGTGAGCTCTGGTTTAACCATGGCTTACAATATACACCTTTCGGCCAGAATCGTTTCTGTTCAATAAGAGCCATGTCATCGTTCACCTCAACATTAATACGTATAATAACATCCTCCTCGGAACGTTTAGAAGGGAAGATTCTAATGAATGTTGCCTTCGGGCCCCGACGGGATATATACTGCATTAAGAGAGGAACTGTTATTGACCTCTTAAATCCACCAACAAAGTATCGCTTAGACCTGTTTCGCTTTCGCACATGAACGCTGAAGTCTTCTTCATCGTCAAAACTATCAGCCGACTTTTGACGGTCAGAGATTCTAACAGGAATCGGATTAGGGGGATTAGGATTTAGTTTATTATCATTCTCCCTCAAGTTAACCCCTGAGGCACGAGGACTTTTTGGTGTACCCAAAGTAGCATTAATGTGCGCAAACGTTACATCATTGCGTGAACAATTGTATGAGGATGACTTTGACAGATTTTGATCACTTAAACGTGTATTGTCTATGAAAACCGGCGAGAACTGCTCGACGCAACCACCTTCTACACAATGATTGTTACCAGAACTAGGATTTGGGGAGCTTTTCGAAGATACGACATCCGCATAGGAGCGGCCGTCTGTATCCGTAATAAGACTTAAATGGGGGAGAGACGCCGAGGAGCCCCCTACAGTTTTCATAATATCAATACCCTGATTTCCAGTGTTTTCACAACGCTTCACGTTTGACTTAGAAGCACCATCGCTTAAACTAGTCGTACGCTCAAATGAGTGAACGGTGCCATTACAGTTATGATTTACAAACAATGCATCGTTAGGTTTTAATCTGGCAATTGCTACTACTGGAGCAGTGTCAACAAATTTCTCTAATGCCTCAATTCTTGCACTAGCGGTGTCGCCGGTGACGTTACATTTGATGGTACTCAACGGGTCAGCAATCAAACTTGATATACGTGCAATGTCTGCACTAACCGTATCCAACGATGATTTGACGTCACACTTAACCGACATCAACATTTCTACAATGTCTCTGATTTGATTAAGTCTCAATCTCTCGTTTGCTAAACGTTCCTGTTTTAAAAGGAGCACCTCAGCCTGGAGACCACTGATTGAGTCCCTGAGTACAGGTAATTCTCTAGCACACTGACACTGAACCGGCTGTTTCGCAGCAGGAAGCTTAGGTGGAGTCGCTGCGGCAGTACACGATTTTGACCTCCCACGTGATGTGCTTATAAGATCCTTTAAGCAAGACATATCTTCGCCTTGAATAACTGACATCAAAATTAATATGTCATTAGCTAGTTTGACACACAATGGTTCTCCACGGCGAGTGATTATCCGTTTCTTTAGGCTTACATTATGGCCGAATGGGAATTCTTCATTCTCTTTTACAATACTAAAAAGCATAACTCTAGTTTCTTCGAGTTTTTGTTCATCTGATGCATAGTCTGATGGTTTTCATAAAAACATGACTAGTAATGACGGATAGATGTACCGTTATTAAAACAGTTGCACATGGAAAGCGTGTACAATATACAGCATACTCCTTTCTCTTTAACGATATTATTAAGTTTGGTTATGCGTTTTCATTTGATTCTTGAAACATACGACTCTCGCATTAAATACAGTCAGTTGTAAGAAATGGTAAATTTGGAGAATATGCCATTTGATCTTTTTGTAATATTGAGACCGTAATGTAAACGATGTGTAAAATATTTACAGATAGTTCTTCCGGTAAGATCACGTAATGGTTGCATTTGTACGTATGTTACTCTTGCTTACATGGCTTTTATTTATACTAATATAGGACGTCTTTCATACTGATAGGAGGTTGCAAGTGTTTTTCCACGCCAGCTTTGAAGATCCTGATGCTGTTGTCTGAGGTCAAGGACGCTTTGTATTCTGGAAGGGAAGAATCTAAAGTTTGTAATTTTACTTTAACATTCATAAATTTTCAACAATGGTTAAAATTAAACCATTTATACAGTCTGTAATTTTCGCCGGTAAGGAGAGCCATGTAATTATCGAAGATTATTCAGAAAAAAGGTTAGTTAGTCAAAAATAAACCTGGTATTTTAATTGTGGAATCATATAGCAGACGTTTGTTAATCCGTGTAAGGTTGATTGGTTGAAAATGTGTCTCTCTGGATGTATTCGTTAGAAAGCTAATACATTATTATTACATATTATTGAAATGGCTAAACCTTAATTTAAACTTCGCTTTGGAAGGCAGTTTCTTATGAGATTTCCTAGATGTGATTTGATCTATTTTAGCACTTGCTGTTTTCTTTAGAATACGTGAAGTACTGGGTATTCGCTTTGGAAAGCAGTTTCTTATGAGATTTCAGAGATGTGAATTAATCTATTTTAGCATTTGCCGTTTTCTTTAGAATACGTGAAGTACTGGGTATCTAAGGGTCGGACATTAAGTTTTTCTGAAATTTTTTGGTGGACTTTTATATTTAACATTTCTAATTGAAAACAGATGTTTTAGACTATTAACAATATTTAAATAAAAATCGGAATTCATTTTTTAGATCTCTGTATTTATGGTAAATATTGCAATGAAGGTTTTTTTTTAGAGAATGTACTTAACAGCTTTCTTATTCAATCTTTGATGAATTTTCAAAGCAAAAACTGAGATTTTCAATGTATGATAAGAATAACTTTGGATTACATTTGTTTTCGGTCCGGAGAAGCTAAGGTGAGTGCAAATAATAAGACTAGTGAGAGACACTCAGTGGTAAATGCGAAAGACAGTTTGTACGCAGACTTTTAGTATCGCTGAGTTTGGATTTGTAATGTTGAAATATTGTCTTTTAATTTAAGCATTATTGAGAAAATGCTATCAATTTTAATATCATCGACTTAGAAAGTATTATGTTACTGAATAGAATATTATTGGAAGTTACATAGTTAAAAGTAACGATCGCTAAGTGTAAATGTTATTCTAGAGTTATTTTATTTCAATATAACACTTAGTGCTATTGTTGTCGGATACAGTGCCTATATGTGTTGTTTTTTTGTTTGACACATGGCCCAAGGTGCCGCTGTTGTGTGGCCCCCGGTGCCCAGTTTTGTGTTGTATGTATGAGAACACGGTGCCGATGGTGTGTGGCCCCCGGTGCCAGCTGTGTTGTGTATGAGCTGTTGACGTTTATTTGCAATGTTATTAATGTAACCTGTGAATTATTCCTTGTTTTGTTGTGTTAATTTAAAGCCAGTTATTTTTGTGGTCTTGTATACGTTTGAAATAACAGACCTTTGCATTATTGGTGTGTGGTTTTATGTTGAAATTGTGCATGGTGTTTACATACAGATGACGTTGGTTTGTGATTTCTGGTGTGTTTGATATGTCTCTTGTATTCATTGCTGTGTGATCCGTGTTTTCTGTGTTGTATGTGTGTTTGATGCTCCGTCCCTGATGCTGTTGTGTCAAATAAGCAGTTCAGGTGGTTTATGAATATTCAGTTGATATAAGATCCCCTTATTTTTGTAAATAATGCATCTATGGCTTTTGAGATGATGTAATTAACAGCATCGTATTCAATCTTTAATGGTTTTTTTTGAAGCCAAAACTGACAATTTCGGTGTAATGATAAGAATAACTTTGGATATAATTGTGGTCCGGAAAAGTTTACGATTAGTGCAAATGATGAATCTGGTGAGATACTCTCAGTGACATGGCAAATGTGAAAGACACTTTGCAGGCAGACTTTTAGTATCGTTGAGTCTGGATTTGAAATGTAGTAAATATTATCGTTTGAATTATGCATCGCTGAGAAAATGCTGCCAATTTTAATGTCAACGATTTAGAAATTATTATTTTAATGAATAGAATATTTTGAGAAGTTACATTGTTAAATAGTAACGATTATTAAATATTAATGTTTTTCTAGAGATGCTTTATTTCAAGATCACACCGAGTGCTATTGGTGTGTGATACAGTGCTTATATGTGTTGTATTTTACACACGGCCCTCGGTGCCAAAGTTTATGTTGTATGTGTTTAAGAACACGGCCCCCGGTGCCGTTGTTGTTTGGCCCCCGGTGCCAAGTATTTTGTGTTTTATGTGTTTGAGAACACGGCCCCCGGTGCCGTTGTTGTGTGGCCCCCGGTGCCAAGTATTTTGTGTTTTATGTGTTTGAGAACACGGCCCCCGGTGCCGTTGTTGTGTGGCCCCCGGTGCCAAGTATTTTGTGTTTTATGTGTTTGAGAACACGGCCCCCGGTGCCGTTGTTGTGTGGCCCACGGTGCCAAGTATTTTATGTTTTATGTGTTTGAGAACACGGCTCCCGGTGCCGTTGTTGTGTGGCCCCCGGTGCTAAGTATTTTGTGTTTTATGTGTTTGAGAACACGGCCCCCGGTGCCGTTGTTGTGTGGCCCTCGGTGCCAAGTATTTTGTGTTTTATGTGTTTGAGAATACGGCCCCCGGTGCCGTTGTTGTGTGGCCCCCGGTGCCAAGTATTTTGTGTTTTATGTGTGAGAACACGGCCCCCGGTGCCGTTGTTGTGTGGCCCCCGATGCCAAGTATTTTGTGTTTTATGTGTTTGAGAACACGGCCCCCGGTGCCGTTGTTGTGTGGCCCGCGGTGCCAAGTATGTTGTATACGAACTGTTGCTGTTTGTTTGCAGTGTCAGTTATGTACGAACTGTTGCTGTTTGTTTGCAGTGTCAGTTATGTAGTCTGTGCAGTTTTCTTGCTTGTTGAGTAAAATTGTAGCCAGTTCTTGATGTCGTGTTGTATACTAACTGTTGCTGTTTGTTTGCAGTGTCAGTTATGTAGTCTGTGCAGTTTTCTTGTTTGTTGAGAAAAATTTTAGCCAGTTCTTGTTGTCGTCTTGTATACGAACTGTTGCTGTTTGTTTGCAGTGTCAGTTATGTAGCCTGGGCAGTTTTCTTGTTTGTTGAGTAAAATTTTAGCCAGTTCTTGTTGTCGTCTTGTATATGTTAACGTGTCTGGTTTTTACGCACACAGATGCCGTTGGTTTGTGATTAAGTCTTGTGTTAATTGTGTAATATGTGTTTGATATGTTCCCTGAACTCAATGTTGTGGTTTCTATGTTTTATTTGTGTTTGATACACGTTCTCTGGTGCCGTTGTGTGTCAAATAAGTACATTTGTAGTTAATGTGGTTTTTGAATATTCAGTTTCTTTGAAGATTGATGACACGATCCTGAGACCTACTTTGTTGTAGACCAGTTGTTAACAAAACAAGTGCTTTACATTGTTTTTTGACAGTGGCTGAGGTGTCCGTGATGGTTCCAGATTATTTGGTGAAATTATAAATGAGTAAATTTGTTTTCATTTTGTTGACAGTATGAAGTACAATCTTTTCAAAGGTTGAAACGACGCATGCAAGTTACTAAAGGTGTGACAATTTAAGATTTTTATAAATGTAAATGCCTTTCAACTGCAGTTCTCATCAGTTGTCTCTCTTTGTTTGATTCGATATTACCGCTGAATACAACGACCTATTCCTAGTTTTTGTTTGTGTTTTTTACGTATTATGAGATAAGGAAATAATTAATTTACTCACGTTAAAGTGAGTAACTCAAGTTATTAAACTGAAACTGAATTTATATTTTTAGCAACAGTGACCTTGACCTTGATCACAGACACCTGGATAGCAACACCAAGCTGCCTCTTGATATAAGCTTCTAATACACCAAGTTTGGGGTCAATAGGCCAAAGCAAACTCAAGTAATTTAGTGGAAACTGAATTTCAATTTTAAGCAACAGTGACATTGACCTTGATCACAGACACCTGGGTAGCAATCTCAAGCTTCCTCTTGATATAAGCTACACCAAGTTTGGAGTCAATTGGCCTAACCAAACTCAAGTAATTAAGCAGAAACTGAATTTCTATTTTTAGCAACAGTGACCTTGACCTTGATCACAGACACGTGGGTAGCAATACCTAGCTGCCTCTTGATATAAGCTACCCATACACCAAGTTTGGAGTCAATAGGCCAAAGCAAACTCAAGTAATTAAGTGAAAACTGAATTTCTATTGTTAGCAACAATGACCTTTATCTTTAATAGAGATACCTGGGTAGCAATCCCAATCTGCCTCTTGATATAAGCTTCCCATACACTAAGTTTGGAGTCCATAGGCGGAAGCAAACTCGAGTTATTAAGCAGAAACTGAATTTCTATTTTTAGCAACAGCGACCTTAACCTTCATCACAGACATGTGGGTAGCAATCCCAAGCTGCCTCTTGATATAAGCTACTAGTACCCATAAGCCTAGTTTGGAGTCAATATGCCTATGCAAACTCATGTTATTAAACTGAAACTGAATTTATATTTTTAGCAACAGTGACCTTGACGATCACAGACACCTGGGTAGCAATCCAAGCTGCAGTTTGATATAACTTACTCATATACCAAGTTTGGAGTCAATAGGCTAAAGCAAACTCAAGTAATTAAGTGGAAACCTGAATTTCTATTTTTAGCAGCAGTGACATTGACCTTGACCTGTGGTCAAACACCGACAATATGCGCCAGGGCATTTCATGACAATACTTCTTTGAAAGTTTAGTTGAAATCCGTTGAGAAATGTAGGAGGAGTTGCGCACACAAGAAATTGTTTACGCCCATCAGCTCGCCCGCCCGCCGACGTACCCCAATCTTATAACCAGGATTTTTTTCGCCGGAAAACCTGGTTAAAAATTAAATTGGAAAGCTTTCGTATTATACAGTAAATGAAATTTTGCCAAGGTGAATTTTAAATTCTCACAAAACGATATTTAAAGATTTTCAGGCTCTGTTAGTACGTCGATAAATATACAGACAGTCAATATACAGCAGTAACATTTTTACCATCACTTGAAGACGCCTATCAAACTGAAAAACAATATGTGCTTTATTGAACCATGAGAGTAGCTAAAAATAATCGTAGAAGGTTATAGATCAGCAATAAAACAATTTAAAACATTATGCTTTATTAACACACATTATTAAAACAATGAAAATCGCTCGTATTGCAAGGCATTTAAGAACTTGTTAAAACATTGCATGTCATAGTATTCTGATCGTTTTTATTATTATTTTCGCATGTTTGCGAAGTTAACAATTTTCTATCAACTACTGGATCAGCCGGCTGTCTACAATGGCACTTGTCCTTAAAATTTGTTTAAATGTGTTAATCAGATTTTGATTACTTGGTCGTTATGGAAAGACGATGCAACAAAAACACTATATTCAGACACTACTTTTTCGGTGTTTTTGGTCTGTCCAATGCTTGCATCTGATGGTACTTGGATTTCGGCCTCAGTAAACCCTAGAAAAATACAAAACAAGACATTTAAAATGTTAACCTCTAAACAGTTTAATAGCAGCACTTTTTCATTTCCAACTTTCCGGATTTACCTTTTTTTTTACAAATGAATATAATTTTTATTAAAGCGCTTTGTTCAGTGAGTCTTTTTACTTAATGCCGGACAAATAAATTATGAAAATATCCAAAATGCGTGTAATGTAATTTAAGCTGATGCTCAAAGCAACAATGACAAGTACTTTAGTGTAACTCACGTCATTGAAAGATTTGCGTCTATCACCGTACTGCACAGGTTCCAAAGAATTGTTCGCCGAAGGAGGTATTGGTGAGTTGCCACTCCTACTTCGCTCCACCCAGCTCCTTAGCCCCGCCTCTATCTCATCAATCACACGCTGGCTACTCTCAACTGATGGTAGTTTTTTGTGAGCTGCCTTTGGGTTGATGTCCAACATCTTCAACATTCCCTCAAATTGTTCAGCTTCTTTTGATCCTTCTTTGAATTCCGATTCCTCTTCATCAATATTGTGTATCAGACCTTTCTTCATTTCCCTTTCCCTACGTTTTCTCTTCTTAAGATCTTCTACTGCACGTTCGTCTTGTAGCAGAAAAGTGAGGAATTTAAGAAATGGAGACTTGAGCTCGGGATGGACGGATTCAGCTCTATGTATGTACAAATACAGTCTAAGAATAAGTCGTTCTCTCATCTTTTTCAAAGTGCCTTGTGCGTATTTTCTGTTGAACAAACGTTCAAAATTGGCACGAGATAGCATTAGCACTTCCGCTTCACGTGTAACCATGGCATTATCTAAGGATGTGGGCAGTCCAAGAGCGACTGCATGAGCACCTGTTGAAGAAAACATTTTCTTGATTCACAATATTTACAAATCATCATATCTTGCTCTACGATGAAGCCGTAATAACACGGATTTTTCTCATAATTTCAGTAAATGAGAGTGTTTATGTGTGTAAATACATGGACTGAATCGATATATAATGATTTTCATACGGATATGAAAAACGTTTGGATTGCTTAAAGTAAGCGTGGAGTCTTTCGAGCTTCACACATTTTTAACAACACAACTGTTTTCCATACCCAAATAAAAACCATCAATATGGATACAATCCTAAAAAAACACATCCATAGAGAAAGTTCTATTGCCAATATTATCAATAACCTTTCTGTGCGAACTCTCAATTTAAATTGAACGTAAAATTTAAATTCGTATCTTTGTCAGTTGATTTCTGTAAATTCTTATCCATATTACAATTTTAAAATTTGTATTTTTTCTCGATGGGTTATGATTTGGACAAAAGTATGTATATCTTTGTAATTTAAAATGTTTTCCAGCGTGTCTTGTCATATTTATATTCCACAAAGGCTGATAAATATGGAAACCATATTTTGACAACCAGATTCCGGGTTTCTTACCTATGGTTTCATTTTTGCCAAGCAAACACATTTGTAGAACTTTTCTTTGCGCCTTCTTTCTTTTCAGGCGGTCATGCGGTGACTCAGAGTGACGTCTGAAAATGATAATCAGCTCTGTATATGAACAAGTAAAACAACATATCAGGAAACACAGCTTCCCATACCATGAGAAAGGAGAAAAGAAAAAAGAGCATGGGCTTAATGTGGTATATCGCATTGTACGAGTGAGCGGGGAGGGATGTGTAAATTACTGTGAAGTGAAATACCCGAAAAAATAACAGTTTTAAATGTAAGTATGTGAAGACGATTTACAGCCGCCACACAGACAAAACTACCGTGATTATAAAAAGTAAACAAGGATATCGGGAGAAGCCACACTCAGAAAACACCCCCCCCCCCACACACAGCTTAAATTCAGAGAGGAAGAGAGAGCATAGATAAAGTGTGGTATATGAGAGTGTTTAAGTGATTGGGGAGATGTGTGAAAAGTGACGCTATATTGCAATCCCTAAGGGAAGGAAGATAACACTTTTGGTATGTTACAGAGCACAGAAAAATACTGTGATTATAAAAAGTGAAACCTAGTTCGGTTAGTTTTTGTAGCTAGTATAGAGAGTTTGCAGAGAACGCTATAAGACATGCTTAAATCTTTATTTCAAGCAGCTGAAAAACGGGACGCACAAATAATTTCTGATAGAGATCTGAAAAATCACTATCTATAACAGCAAACGCCGCAGGAATGCTGAAAAAGGACTAAATAGTGAAACAAAAACGTTTGCAAGAGGACTTTTGCACACATAATGATCGTGCTAAACGAATAAAGTAAGAGTACGGTCAATGACCATACGATCAATGACAAATGATTTAATTGTATCTTGGAAAATTAAAAGCACCATTATCCGATTTGTTAAAGGTTTGTTGCTGATGTTTATTGACATTTCTAAGCTGTTTTATATTATGTCTGAGTAATGTCAGATCTCCTCAAGTATTTCATACAAGTACATTATCGTCTTAATATAAATGTCTAATCAATCATAATTTCATATTGTGAAAATAATTATTGGTAGAAACAACATAGCCTCAGATTTCCGATCACGCCGGGATAACCCCAAAAATGTTTGCGCCGATAACTCTGATAATCGTGACAATTGCTATACGGCATTTATTCCCCACATATTTTGATAGCTTTAATTATTGAACGAGCAATATTGAGATGAATTTGTTTAGTCTATTGAAATCTTTTAGTTTTCGTAAAGTAATATGAAAATGAAACTAACCCGACGAATAGAGAAGTACAATAGAGTTGTACTACAGGCTCGGTGTGATTGAGCTTGTTCATTGGCAATAATATTACCACCCACGCCACACAGACTCAAAAGCTACTCAAAATCTACACAAGTATCAGTAACATTTTGAATCATCCCCAACAACGGCGGTGTTCATATGGAATAATGTCTACAACAGTAATAGTTTTATACTGAGCGAAAATGAAAACTTACCCTTTTTTATTAAAAAAAATTTGTTCAGTGATGCTTTATTTTGACTTTAGTTTATTGTCTTGTATTTGCATATATCTGGACATTTGATAAAGCAGGAAAATGGTGTTATTTTTTCACAGAGATCAATGTTATCTGCTCTTTCCTAAATAATTATGAGATCGATATTTTTTCATTTTAGTCTTAAACAGATTATTTAACAATCTAATTAAGACGTTTGTGTCATACACAGACGGTAAAACACAATTGTTAAAGTCTACTAATGCAAAGTATTAAGATACAGTTACTTAGTTATCTTTTTTGTAAATTACCTCCCTTTGAATAAATAAAATAACAAAATCCAACTCTATTTCCCACAACCACAACTTTTTTAATTTTTTTTTAAATTTTTTTTAATCGATAGATCCTGAACCGACAACTTCCAACTTAAGATAGATAAACATGTTAATGATCACATTCCGCCAGATATTTGCATTCACTGGCATAATTAATGTAACAGGAGTTTCTACTGTTATTTTGCAAAGTTTTCATTTTGGCTCAGTATAGTTACCTTGGTAACAAGCCCGGGAGGAGGGTCTCCATTTCTCTCCACGAATCCCTATACTGGCTTTTAAACTGGCTCTGGTCGCATGTTATCTCTACTTCACCACTGAAGTATAAGCAATAACATCAATTCAACAATGTTGAGTTGAACATCAAAATAATCACAAACATTATATTCGTATGAAAAATGTGGAAATGAAAACAACTCAGTTTAAAGGGGGTGATTACATAGACTTTTATTATCTTAGTTGTTTATTAACTAATCACTGAATGAAATAAATACAGTTTGAATGACTTAAGAGGACATATTGAAATTGATTACTCTTGCATTATAGAAAGTAAAAAACAGAAAGCATGTAAGAGAGAAAGAAGAAAGAATAAAAAGACAGAGAAAGAAGGTAAGAAAAAGGAACGAAAGAAAGAAAGAGAAATAAAGAAATGAAATACAAAAAGCCTCATATTTCCTTTAAAAGGTTCGACTAATTTTGTACCTTAGCAGAAAGAACATGTTTTCTGTCGGCGATCCTTGTCGCAGAAGGTAGGATCCGTATTTCATGTTTTCTTTTTTTAAAGCCACCACCAACAGTTTCTTCTGTTTAGCAGGCCAGTCTTTGAACAGAGAACTTCCCTCTACAAAGTGTGTTTTCAGCTGGTACTCTCGTTCTAGGACATCTCGGACTGATCGGTTGTAGAGATTGCGATCTATAACAACGAGATCTGTGTCGCCATCAGCAACGACTGTTGCAGTACGAATACAGTCTTCTTTAAGCAGTGCAACCTCCCCAAAACATTTGCCTTCCCCTGCAAGCAATGTTAAGTAATATATTAAGTGATCTTTTATTTGGTGTGTAATATTATGTAAGTAAGAGGTGTAAGAAGAATGTAACACAAAGAGGTATTGCGAACAGACCGAGTCAGTTTTACTCAGTTTATGACAGTTACAAGTCCTTCTCCCCCCCCCCCCCCCCCCCCCCCCCCCTACCTCCAGCGATATCGTCCTAACGCTTTTCTACAATTATTAAATGTCACCAGAGACTGACTATGCTTGCCAAGCAGGAGGTATATACTACTGTTACAGGTCCTCCGCCCTCCCCATGTAATATCGTCCAAGGCGCTTATCTACCACTATTAAAATCTCACCAGCGGCTGAGTATAGATGCTATCCGGGCAAGAGATATGCATCGCTCCCACACCCAGTTTATCTCTTCCATTATTAAAATCTTACAAGCGACTAATTATGCTATCCAAGCAGGAGGTTAAAAACTACTGTTACATGTCCTCCCCCATCCCCAAACCATATAATATTGTCCAGGACGCTTATTTACTATTATAAAAATCTCATCAGCGACTGTGACTGATTATTTGTTATCCAAGCAGGAGGTATGAAATGCTGTTAACAATATGAATGCTTTTCAGACTTATTTCGAAAGAGTTTTTAGGATCAATTTTACTCATCCTTTATATGTTAGTGCTACTACTTTAGGTACAGTTTCTATTTAATGAAATGTTCACTTTTCTCTTAACAATAATTTCAGGATTCATTTTTCTTTACCTTTCGTCGATACAATCTATCCTACCAAATTTTGAAGAAAGCATTTATCATCTAAATGATGGCAGACATTCAAGTATTGATAAATTTATATTATTAACGATATAATTGGCAATGTAAACCATTGTCCGCTCTATTCTAATGACAGTGAAGTACTAATTGAATTTCATCTGAACATTTCGCTTTATCTAGAATGAAAAGAGAATAATTCGGATGTCAATGTTAATGAATATCAGAAAACCTGTGTATGTTACGACCGGCGAATGAATGAAAATGAAAAAGCAATTTGAGATAACTCAGATATGACCTAATATACAGCGACACAATGAATTCACTAAGTTTAAAGGTCTCATTGAGAATGGCACATTATATGATGACAGTCCTGTTTTTTCCACATCTTTCAACCGTTTTAAGACTTTTGTATGATTTTTGGCTGCTAAGAGTATTCTAGTTCTGTTGGTATACAAATCATGTCTGAATATTTGTCAGTTATGAACCGGCCCTGTCATTTAAAGATTTTCACGAATGATCATTATTTAAACTAATTATCTCTTTTCCGCTCTACGTTTTGGCTGTGTGTGCGGCTGCTTTTTCAAGGTGCGGATTTTCCTTACATGCAAATATTTTTTTTTCAAAATTGTTAAAATCTGTTAACAAGTACAAGATAGTTACCTCCTGTCCAGGCGTATTGTCCAAGATTACTTCTGTCGAAGTCATGTGCAGCACACGCGGCGTTCACTTGCTTCAGAATCTCTTTAGGGTCATCCTTGTTGTCATGGATTACATAGATAGAGACTGATCCTCGCAGTATTATATACAACCTGGAATAAGGGCAGAGATATCTTTAACAAACCTTGAATCTTCTTCTGTGCAACGATACAGCCTAAAATACGAACAGTTCTAACTTCAACAAACCTTGAATCTTTTTCTGTGCATCGATACAACCTTACATATGAGCAGGGCTAACTACATCAAAACTTGGATTTTTTGTGCACCTTTAATACGAGAAGGGCTAACTTGAATCTTTTTCTGTGGATTGATAATGCCTGAAATACGAGCAATGCTACATCAAAACTTGAATCTTTTTGTGTGCATCGATAAGCCTAAAATACGAACAGGGCTAACTACATCAAAACTTGGATCTTTCTGTGTGCATTGATACACCCTGAAATACGAACAGTGCTTACTACATCAACTTGAATCTTTTTTAGTGTTTAGATACAGCCTTAAATACGAGCAGGGATAACTACATTTAATCTTGAATATTTTTGTCTGCATTGATGAGTGTTTTGATACCGCCCGAAATACGAGTAGGGCTAACTTCAACAAACTTTGAATCTTTTTCTGTACATTGATGTAACCTGAAATTCGAGAGTGCTAACTACATCTAAACTTGAAAATTTTCTGTGCATCAATATTTGAATGGGATTAATTGCTCAGAGTGGAAGGCAATAAACTTCCGCGTCGTTATCTCAGCACTTGACAGCATGAGCTGCCTGTGTCAATTCGGTTTTTGTACATACATTAACTTGAAGCGAAGTAACATATCCTTTAGTAAACATTTATCAAACAATTTTCATTGATAAGAGGAACACAGGTGAACGTGGTTGATTTTTACCAGCAGATAATCCAATGCTTAAGTTGCTTATATTTATGATACCTGCTACCCCAAAACCCACAATAGCACATTTATATATGAAATTGTGCAATCAGTTGAAATTCATATTACAAGGATAAATATAATTATCTTTAAACATCTCCAATTCTTAAAGAATTGGGAAAAGTTCAGTATAAAAGGACAAAAAATAAACAAGAAATATCTTTAAAAAAGATAAACGGCGTTGATGGAAAAGATTTATATATACATGTATATAAGAAAGAAAGAAATACAGAGAGGCAAAGCAGACACAGTTAAGTTATTTTATTTTATTTGTTATAGCTGTTGACGAACCCTCCCTGCCTTCTTAGTATGACTTAGAGATTAAGCGACCGAATCATGACAACTCATAAATTTATTGAAAGTGTCTTTCAAAAAAAATGTTGAAGCTGTTGCAACACTTCACACAGTGATAACAAGTCGATTAAAGAAGCAAAATATTCAGTTTCAATAAAATACCTCGTGTAGAGTGAGAATTCAAGATGAATAAATGTCCTTGAAATTTAATAAATATAAATAATAACAGCCTGTTACAAGAGCGAAATCTACCAACTTTTACGTACATTAAGTTTAAAAAAAGTGTCCGTCCTGAGTATTGAACCCGGGGCATCCGCTTGAGAGGCGAGAGTGTTAGCCACTACACTACAATGACCTTGTCTTGCGAACTTGAAATTAACAATCAGTATCAAAGGAACTAGAAAGGAACCAGTAAGAACTAGGAATATCTACACTTCTCTTTTGTTTTACACTGTGTATTGTATGCAAGTGACACCCAAGAATATTCCATATAATATTGTATTTAAGCCATCAATATTGACTTAACTGGTTACTTAAATCGTAAATATGTTTTTCCTCCAATACAACACCCACTAACAACCAATCTAATTAATCTATTTGATTTTTCCGCTGCATAATAATAAATTCCCACTAGATACCTCTCCAGCCTGCTAGATGCCTCTCTGGTGTAAATAGCTACCAATCGAAATAGTTTATTTCATTTTCCCTCTGCATAATAAGAGAATACGAGTATTATTTACAACATTTCATTGGTCGAAAAACTAGGTCAAAAGTGAGCCTAGACAGCTAACGCCGAAAAAATATCAGAAATTAACCACATTTAATATAATGAGAAAGAAAATGGTTGTGAATATGATAATGGTTCACCAAAAAAAAGGAGAGTAGTTCAACACAAAAATATCAAACATTAAACGAATTCGCCAAGAATGTTTATAGTATTCTGATCTTATTAATGGAACATATCTTCTCACAAAATAAAACAGCAGTTTATTGTACCACAGGTAATTTGTAATTTGTTAGTCCGGTGCAAGATCATTTTGTCAATATTAATCATGTTCGTTTTATTAATGCCTGATGGTGTTAAGACATTGATATGCAAGGGTAGAAAGATTAACGACGCTCATATGTCACGATAAAAACAAACCTTATCGGACAGTACAACAAATATCTCGGCGGTTGTCATGTAAAACAGGAGCTGACAATGTAAAAGTTCTTTAGACGCATGTTAAGTTGAAGTGTAGTTGTGTATCGACTTAGTGGAAGAAATTATGATTAAATGAAATTACCAAGATCCATAGATAAAACGGAAACTTCAGGTAATCGGCACGTTATCCAAAAGAAAATAGATTAGGTTAGTCGTTTGACCGTATAACCTAAACAAAATTAGCAAAAGGAACCTTCTGTTTCTTTAATGCCACGGGTTGAAAAATGGACAATATAATATGAATCTTTAGTACCTGCTAAATGTTAGGAATAGAAGAAAAGGGAAGTCAGATAGCCACTGAATACGAAATACATAAAATATTGCAGACTCAGTTTGATGCAGCCTGTTCATGGTCGTTAGCGGAATTGCATATTTCTGCCCAGGCCGCATAGCCCCGGGTTGAGCGCAACTTAATATTTCCACCAGTAAAAATTACAATTTCGATCCATCCCAAAACGACGATGTGAATATGGTATGTTAGTTTAACTTTATGCCACGATTTATACCTTACTACGACGGCGTAAAAACGATGAACTAGATCTTAGAGAAAAATGATACAACTGGTGATTTTCTGCCTCCTGATAGCCCCGAGTTTAGCTAAGCTCATTATTCTAAATGGTCAAGACCAATAGACAATAAGAACCATCACAAACAGTAGTGCACATTTTCAGTGAGTCAGTCTAAATTATACTATTTCACGATAGGATCATACGGTCCCCAAATGAAAATATTTCAGAAAACTACGGGCGGAAAAATAATTTGATATTTCATCATTGTGCATCGTTATCGATCCTCCATGTTACAAGTCAAAACAGGCAACAGAACCTTTCTAATATTGATTTTTTTTCAATAACAAAGAACACATTTCCAGATAGAGAACCACCGGAAGGAAACAAAAATGTCTTTATTTGTTTACAAGTTTTTGTATTGAGTTGAACAACCTGCAAGCGAGTTTATTGTAATAAACAGCTTGTCATGCTCGATAAATGGAAATCAGCATGTTTCTGCGGACCCTTAGCGAAGGAAATAAACATTGCAAACAGTTAAGCGCTAGCAAGACAAAATCATTAAAAATCGACGAGCAAACGAGAGTTAACATGCGATCCTCTTTCCAGTATTATAATGGCATGCAACGTAATAACCTGTCCAGTATTTGATAACTCTGGGAACAGCCACACCACGGGTCGACTAAGGGAACAGTCACTAATTTTCAAACTAAAACCATGACGTTCCTGTCCATTCAATACTGTAGAATTGAACATAAACGTACTTTAAAAAATTGAGTCCCACGAAATTAGGGATCTACGAAAATATAAAAATAATAATAATAATAATATTTATTATTATTATTATTATTATTATTATTATTATTATTATTATTATTAGTATTATTATTAACCAGATCTATATAGCACCCTTTTCATACATACAATATTATACGCTTAAGGGTGCTTTACAAACAAAACCATACATTTTAACCACCAGAATTAATAGTTATTACGATTAACAGAATTATGAAAAATAAAAACCTTTACATAAACTAAAGGTTTTAAGAATAAAAATGCAAAGTGAAACATCCAGAACATAGTGTGCAGCGTAAAAAAGTGTCTATATGTGTATTTTTAAAACAGTCCACGCATTGGGGAAACATAAATGTAATCATAGCAAATTAAAAAAAAATACTGTGCTTCATAACACTAAAGGAAAATGTGTGTTTTAAGAGTTTTTTTTAAAGAAACAAAGCTGCTAGACTGGCGTAGTGTCACTGGTAAGGATTTCCACAGCCGAGGAGCACACCCACAGAAACAGCGGTCCTCGTAGCTCACTGTTTTAGATCTGGTTGTACTTAAAAATCAATGGATTGTCTTGAGATCTTAGTGTTCGCTTTGGTGTATACAGTTCGAGAAAAGATTTACTAGACGCTGGTGCTTGGTCGTGAAGTGCCTTGTACGTGAGGGTACAAATTTTGTACTTGATTCTACTGTCTATCGATAACCAATGCAGCTCTTTCAAAATAGGAAGTGGTACGACAGGAGCGAGAAGCGTTTGAAATAAAACGCACTGCTGTGTTTTGAACGGTCTGAAGCTTGTTAAGAGTGGTTTTGGGTAGTCCATATAGCAGAGCATTACAGTAGTCTAGTCGAGATGAAACAAGACTGTTCACCAATGAAAGATTTTGTAGCATCACATGTTATAAAACAGATCTAACAGATAGCATCCACAGTACTGAGTGTCAGACATTTCCTAAAGATATATTTGAAAGAATTTTTAAACAGAAAACGGTCAATGTTTAAGGTCTAATTAAATTTAAAGTGGAAAGAATCAAACTTTTGTAATAGTAGACTTACTTGTCACCGCTGTCACCCTGTTTGATAAGAACGTCATTCTTCTCTTTTCTTTCATATTCACAATGTCGTATAACATCAGCAACAATCTCTGAAAATAGACACAATGTCGTGCATTATCCATAATTTCTGAAAGTAAACATCTTGTCGTATAGCAATGTCGCATAACATCAACTACAATCTCTGAAAGCAATATCGTAAAACAATATCGTATACTATCAGCCACAATCTCTGAAAGCAATGTCGTCAAACAATGTCGTATAACAGCAACTACAATCTCCGAAAGCAACGTCGTAAAACAATGTCATACAACATCAACTACGATCTCTGAAAGCAATGTCGTAAAACAATGTCGCACAACATCAGCTACAATCTCTGAAATGTCGTATAACATCAGCTACAATCTCTGAAATGTCGTAAAACCATGTCGTAAAATATAAGTCACAATCTCTGAAAGCAATGTCGTATAACAACGTCGTATAACAGCAGCTTCAATCTCTGAAGGCAGTCGTATAACAATGTCGCAGAACACAGCTACAATCTCTGAAACGTCGTATATCATCAGCTACAATCTCTGAAAAGTAGACACTTTGACTGATGTCAAAGGAAAACACAAACAATGGAAACGTGTATTTTCAGATTCAGATTTTGATTACTGAGTGGAATGTTAGAAAATACAAAAAAATAAAAAATTTAGAATTGTTTAACTATGGAATGAGTTCATTCACTAATATCTCAAATACATATTTTTCCCAAAGCGATAAATGATTGAAAACAAGACAGAACATATCTCTTTTCAAAACTTCGTAAACAGTACTGTTATTGAATGAAACATTTTTTGATATATATTTGAGTAAGTTAATTGGTTTTTACTTCAAATGCTTTTCCAACATAATTCAACGTTTGGTACCGGTAACAAACATTATGTTCAGTTCAACGGTGAGTGACAATCGTTTGTCTTTTATTTTCAAATCCATTAAGTGTAATAAATTACATACTACCCAATCTTTTATTGAAATTCTGTCTTCAGTAGACTGCATTCGTGTTTCATAATAGCAAAGATCTTCAACTATCGCCCTGCTTTAACATTGATTTTCATTCCTCCCGTAAGAAGCATGTCGTTACAACGTTTAAAAAATGCATTACATCAAAGACGTTTAAATATAAATTGCTTTCTTGGGCTTTTCTATTAGCATGTCTCGGTTTATCCTTTCTTAAATTAAGTCTTTCTTAAATGCTTGTCAATCTTTTAAGATTAACCACTCAGTGGTCAAACAAAAGAGAACAGGATGCATTCTTCTTTTCATTAAATCATTCACTACACCACCTTTAAGGCTTTATTGCCAAAATGTGAACATCCGTTCGGTATAGCATAATCGCCACATCTATAAGACACAGCCTTTTCACATAGCCAAAAAGGAGAGAGGAAAAACCTGGTATATAAAATGACGAAACAGACACTAATATAAACATACAAGTACAAGTTGTCTTGGTGAATTAGCTCCAATCTACCCATTAACCAGAAAACGTTTTATTCAAAAAGCATACAAACTTATAAAACACAAGAATCTTAAAGCAGTGCCATGCAAAATGGTGGTTAATCAACGATCTCAATGAGACCAGGCCCTCGAGTCAAATAAGCAAGAACACGATGACGGGGATAAAAGAATCATATCGAGCTTCTAGGTTCTTTTACAAGATTTCCGATTAATCTTCATTGACTCTTTAACCCCTGCAACTGTCGTGCAACAAAGATCAACTGTAGAGGAGTAAATCATCAAGCATGCAGAGCGCTGTAGAATATCATGTCGGTAAGCTTTCATTTTGAATTTACAGATGGATTTTACGAATAATGTGGGGAATTAATATTGCGTTTCTTTAGTAGCTTATGATGTTCGCTTCAGTAATTAAGGGCTAGTATCGTGCTTTAAGTTAAAAGTATGTCTTGAAACTCATTTTTTTCTGATTTTTGTCCATACTACCACCGTAGCTTGAAGGCATGATAAGATGAATGTAACGAACAACTAAGTAGGAGCAAAACTACTTATTCAAAAGTATTTTCCAATTAGACTGACATAGGACGAATAATAAATTTCAATAACAGATGAAGATAAGTATCTTTAAGATGTGCAGACCAATTCCTTAGCGTCACACCAACGAGGGAGAGACATGAAATGTTGTTTTAATTTTTTTTGCTCTTTTGCAGAAAATTTATAAAAGGAGAAGCTGCTTACTGTAAAGAAGGTGAAAAAGGCACACTTAGAAAGCATACAGTGACATTAGAATGATTGATTTTTAAATTTTAAAGTATTTGAAAATACTGTCTGTCAACATTTTTTATTTAAAGGTAAATACACTTATTTGAAAATTAATTGTACAGGTTATCTTGCACTTGTCGCTAGAATTGCAAAATCTCCATTGCTATCAGTCTGATATTTGAATTAATGTTTGGTTAACACAGCGAATTTAATGAATTTACGAACTAATATTATTATTATATTTATATTTAGTATTGAACATTAAAGCGGCAAATATGGCCATAAAATCAGACATCATCAACTCGTAGCAGACTGCAGCAAATTATCTACTATTATGTCCTGTTTTGTGTAAAAAGTCAATGTATGTTACTATTTATATCATACAAATTCATATCCTTGAAGGCATCACGGACAAAAATACATGGAGATGACAGGAATCTAGATTCAATATACATTTAACCAATCATATTAACTGAAAAGACATTTATCTCAGGAAGATATACATGTTAGTAAATCTCAAGAAGAAGAACTGGCTCCAAGGTTATAAAGCTGAGTTTGGAAACCAGTCTCCAATCTCAAGCATCTGATTGGCTGAAATGGCGACTGGTCACCATTTCAGCCAATCAGATGCTTGAGATTTGAGACTGGTTTCCATGCTCAGTTTTATAACCTTGGGCACTGGAGATTTGTGATCATAACCTAAAGCCATGAACGATTTTTTGAAAAAATTAAGAAACAAACACATTTAATTAAGAAGTGAAATATACATGTTAGGAAGAGTCACGATTAGAAATACTTCAGTTTATTCTCTCCACAGAGCCATTAAAGTAAGACAACTGGTATTTATATTCACAGACTTGTCAGGAGAAAAAAGAATCGCTCACATTCTAATTTGACAAAATTTCAAAAAATATAAACTCGTTTGTTTCTTTGTGACTAAGTGTATGAAGTAGACCGAAATAAGACCTACTACTTTCCCTAGAAAGGCTTAAATTCCTCATACTATACTCTCATCACCTCGATGATTTATTGGATATACTTTTCTTACACTTTACATCCACTTTAAGAAGATTTACTTAGATTGACGCAATAACTTTTGCACATAATTATTTCTTTCGTGTGCTAAGTGCCTGTCCGCCAGTGTGCTCTGGTAACCAAATACACTTCAACTTTTGCTTTACGTGTTTTCATGGTTTTGCTTCAACAAAGTCGACTGTGTGGTTAAGTTTTAGTAAATAAACCATGAAAAGTTAGTTAAAGTGGGGTTGATAATTAACCTCTTATTTCTTTTTTGATTATGTGGGGAGATATTTATTTTAGAACGTGTAATTTAACAACTCTTTTCTATAAACAACAAAAAATCGATTATTTGGTTTCCGGAGACCATCAAATGAATAAAAAGAAGGAACCTTCATCATAAGCCCAAATGCAATACAGTCATGTTGGGAACCATTAGTGAAATTGTAATAATATTCTTATTCTTTTACAATCCACATGTTAAAATAATATGTTTTTATTTGATCAAATTATGATAAATGAAAACATTTGACATTTGAAATGGCTTTCTTAACATCAAAAGGCCGAGTTAAATCGACAGTGTTTTCGTCACTATAACGGATAAAACGTAAATAAAGACTAAATGTGTTTTATTTTGTCTCAGTATAATTGCATTTATTGTATTTATTAGTATTACTGCAAACCGCATAGTGCGCATGTCTTATACATGATATAACATTTTAATTCCTTTTTGTGTTATCATGTGTTCTTTATGTGTTTCCTCACATATACTTTAACATGAATGGCGGAACATGAAACTCAATGTTTATATCAGATGAGATCTTAAGTATTTACAGTGATGTCGAAGTTAATTATTATTTAGATAATTAAATAATACTTAGATAAAAAATGAAAAAATATATTAAACTGTCAAACCGAACGTTTATCCGAAGACGCTTTAAAGGCTGTGGAATCGATAATTCTTTTTGAGAACAACTGACGACAATAATTATACTTTATATATTAGCATTTCTTTTTAGAATTTTGGAATTTAAATGATATTATGAGTATATTAATTTTAAACCTTAATATTATTTACAGCAAATTATTGTAATTTATCATTCATGGATATTATTTACTAATTTAAGCATTAAGTATGAATAATTCAAGGTTTCGTTATAGTTCAGTTACCTTCAAACGATTGTTCGTTTCATGCTTTATCACGCATTTAATAAACAGATCAATTTCATGTGGGAACAACAACAAAACTGCCCGAACATAAACATTGTCAATTCTCTGTGGCATTTCTTGGATTGTATCGCAAGTTTATTTTGTACCCCTTGCCAGATCTATTTGTTTTGCGTTTAAAACAAAAACGTATTTTTATAATTTGCAGTTTACATCAAATAGTAAAAAAACAATAGGCAAACAATAAGAGGTGTAATAACTGACAACTGACAGTAATGTCATCATGGCATGTAGAGAAATTACAACTTTGAAATCCTTTTTGTCACCGATTGTTTCAATATTTCTCTCACCAAGTTGCCTTGGCAAAAAATAAACTACCTACGAACAAATCAGAAAGTATTGTCGCGCCAAGCAAAAACCTATATCCCTGCATCTTGTTGACTATACCACTTCATAAAAGCATATTCTCACTAAAAATGAGACCAGATACTCTAATCAAAACTTTGATATCTAAAGTTCTACTACATAAGCCGACCGTCTGGGCTAGTAGTTTTGTCTAGCAGCTAAGCCAGGAAAGAATTCATTATTAATATTCACTAACTGGCTTAGTATTTGAAATTATATTTAGTAAACCAGATACTTATGTGGTAAAACATTCAATGATGCATTTAAACTGATTTATAGAAGTTAATTTCATACGAATCTGAAATATTCTGCAATGCCATTGGATAAAATACAATTTTAACCTCAAACTTCATATAATCTGTTTAATATGTCGTGTCTAATTTAATTTGTCGTCATTAATATCATTAATAAAATATTTATTAATATCATTTTCTGTTTACTGCATGATTTAGCCATTGTTATTCTTTGTAATGGGAACCATAGCATATAAATAAAGTTCAGATAATAAACAATTGAAATTCCTACGCACGCTTTTAAATCAAATAGACACGAATCTACGAATGTGTTCCTACCTTCAGGTAAAGTTTGCAATAAAGATGATTGATTCTGAAACCACGGCACCATGTCAGCACACTCGAACTCTGACCGTTGATCAGATGGTCTTTGTACAACCGATATAAATAACTCGACGTGAATTTTACTCATTTTTTGTCCACAAAACACAATTGTAGCTTTCAAACTATTTCTTTAAAACTATCACAAAATTGTTTTCAATAACGAAATCTCACCACTTTCAACATATTGTTTTGCATTTAAACCGCCAACTTTGCTTTCCACTATATGAATAGAACACAATGTTTATGTTAACCGTATATGAAACAAAATACCTTACCGATTACAAGCACGGTAAATTTCACATCGATTTTTGGATATAATAATATCACATTCCTAATTGCACATGTTTTATCTTTTGTCGTGTGGTACTCTAATATTTATATTAAAGAGACACAAATGCATTTCAATGAATTCAGTCGCGTAAACAAGTATGAAATCTATCCGATGTTACACTCCTGTTTAAAAAATCACTACAAAGGGATTGCTAAATTGATTTACATTGAACCAGGACCTTTTTTATGATCAATCAATAATATAGTTTTGTATTGACCCTTATCGGTCATCGATTAAGATTTGAAGTACAACGTCAAACACAATAGAATGCCATTGTATACGTTAAGGTTGAGTTTTATCAAAACAAACATAATGTAAAAGAAATACACACATCTTCATGTTTGTTTTATCTTAACTGGCACTTGAAACTTAATGAAAGATGAGTAGTAAATTTATTTGTCTTTAAATTAGTGCTGATTCTTTCTTCCTTTGAATGATACTAATATTTCCGAATCTAACAACTACGGTTTAGGTTAACGTTACTATAGGTAAGCCAAAATAGAAAAAGTTCCCGACACGACAAGATTTCCCAAAATTTTGATTGACCAAAACTAGGCTCAACTTTCAAAGATAAATCTCTAGTCAGAATAGGTCCTTATAAAATAATGCTTAAATTAGTAAGCACAAAGTGAAACAAACGTACAAATCGTTTGCATCAAAAGGACAATACATGTACAGTATCTTGCGATGATTTGTCAAAATAATGATGGGGTTTTAAGAAAATCATCAATACTTTCGATTTCCATGGCAAATAATTTCGCCGATTTTTTTAAAACTTACAAGGAAGTCGATTGATGGGAAGAAGTGCAGTTTTCTAACGCTGCGTTAACGTTTTCATTCTCAGTTCCAAAGAAATATGTTTTATACAGTGAAATAAAAACGAACATAAACTATTTTCAAAAGATATACGGCTTTATTACAAAGCTCTTCAGTATTACGCATTTCCATAAAGGCCCTTGCTCTGTCAAACCGAGAATGCAATATTTTCATATTTGTCGTATTCGGTGGCTTTTAAAGTTCTCTTTTCGTCTATTTCAGGTAACATCTTGAAGAAAAAGAATTAAAACGAACTGAAGCAGAATCAATCATAGTGAAAGGTATGGAAATTCCATTAGAACTAAACATATCCTTATCAGCGTGCTTAAAACAGATCGCACTCGATGTTAAAGCCTTTTTGAAAACCGCATTGTACGTGCTCAGCATTTTTAATAAAGGGGCCGTCACACTATAACGTTCTGTTCAACGCTCTCTGAACGTTTCAATCGTTCATTTTTAGAGCGTTCTAGAATGAGGATGACAGATCTGGCGTGTTATTAACGTTTAGTCTAACGCATTACTAGCGTGTGTCGAACGCACTAGAAGCGTGTAACAGCGACCAAGTAAGAAAACCCTGAAAATCATTAGCATGTTTTCACTTGCCACTGGCGCACGAAGAACGATAAGTTAACGTTACACGAGCGTGCTGAGGCATGGACGTTCATGTAACGCTCGAATGACGCTAAATGTACGCCAGAAGGACGTTCGTTACACTTTAGTCACACGCTGCGTGCGCTAGGGGATCTTTCAGCGGTCGTTGACAGGTCGCCAGTGAGTCGTTCACAGCAAACCAAACGATTTGTAACAACCAAGTAACGCTTGAGTAACGATTGACTCACGATAGCCGGACGCGTGCAACGCTTGGCGAACGTTAGTAAAACGTTCCACGAACGTTCCTAAACGTTCTTCAGCGTTTAAAATTAAACGTTGAAGAACGCTGGTCTCAATGAAAATTTTGTGCATCTCCAAAAATTTTTTCCCGGACCAGCGTTCTCCGCCGATTCCCGGCGATCATCGGCGTTCACCGACGTTCACTAGCGTTCACACAACGCACTTCTGGCGCTATCCCAGCAACCATGGACGACTGACAACGTTTCCTCAAACGTCGTCGAACGCTGGCCAGAACGTCATAGTGTGACGGCCCAATAACAAACGTAGATCTACAATGTGCACCTTTTATTAATCGTAAACAACATCTCACATGTGTAAAAGTCACCCGTAAATATTTTTTTAGGGCGGACCTACTTTCCCGCTGAACTGCATTTGGGCATCTGGTTTGCATAAAGGCGCTGGGCAGTAACCAGCAGCGTTCGACCGATTTAAATTTGTAAATGCACATTAATAATCGCTGAACTATACTAAAACAATACTGATATCTCGTGGTCACCTACCAAGCTTTTAGATAAATAGCAAAAAGTTTTGGCATTAAAACCAAAAAAAAAACAGATAAAAAGATGATTCCCTATATTTCTAAAATATTTGACATTATTTTGATACTTAAAATGTGTTGGCATGAAAACCGACAATAAACATCAAAGTTTAATTCCCATTTTTTCTTAAAAACTCTGACCTTTTGACAAACGACGTAATGTATTGTAGATTAGTATATACGTTTAGATCTATTTTGATTGAATTTCAGAGTTTTGTTGCTTACGCTTTAGTTCCCTTAGTTTTAGCGTGTGCTTGATATGTAATGGTCTTTACTCCGGGTGCTAAAGTCATACAGCTACAGATAAATAATTTCTTCCATAAAATCCTGTCGAAATTTTTATTTTTGCCAAAACTTCATGTTTTACATTTCAGATTTGCTTTTGGCACATTCAATTAATGGCTGGATTAAGGCATAAAAATGCGTTACTGCGCGCTAGTTGTCCAAAATTTAAGACAGTCGGTTTTTAGACGCAGCATCGCAATCGTGTGACGTACAATGACAAATTAAGACATTGTTAAGAAATGAAAAAGGTTCTGATTTTCTTATTAATATGTAAAGAAACTTAGCCAGATCTAATAATTCACTTTTATCTTTGTTTTGAACGTTGCATAATATTTAACAACATAATTTCAAAATTGTCACAGGACTTTTGTTTAGTTCAAATGATGTTATGCCATCAGAATATAAATATAATTGTGTATTCTCATTGCAAATATGAAAATGTATAATTGGCCGAAATAGTGGACACCATGAAATACGAGACGGCTATACGCACGGTTCTTCATTTATTAAACAATAATATATAATTCCGTTGAATGTTCAGTACAAATCTATGATATCGATCTTGCGTCGTTATTTGTCTGCGATTTTTTAAAATAACAATATTGTTTACGACTTTGATGCACGTTTTACTCGGTTATTATCATTTAGCGAAAAAAAATTTAAGTACTTGAAGGTTAAGCGAAACCATGCATTTATAAAAATGATTTTTAAGTGTAAGTTTAGGCGCGAACTCGCCCGCCAAAATCTTGAAGTGGCAGCGTGTACGTGACTTCTGTTGTAACGTTCCGCGTCTTAATTAGACAGACGTTTTGCAGATACTAAAATAATGGCATATTGCATCAAACGAAATGTTAATTTGTAACAGAAAAAAAACCCAACAAATAATAAGAACTGAAATTGAGACTGATGCGCGACGTTAATGATGCTGAAATATGCAGTAAAGAAAATTATATTTTTATACTTTCCACATAACTATATATTTTGTCACTGAAGCAAAAGTTAATTAATGCATATACTCGTAATATTATATTTTTATTTTTACTGTTTTTTACGCTGGTACCTAACCTGTGTTATATTCCCAAACGGCACGATTTGAAAATATCATATTAGATCGGTTATGACTAAAACAAAATATGAACATTTCTAGCCTTCGGTATGTCACGTCCACAAGATTTGTCTTCGCACAGAGTAAATGGCCGAAAGAAGTAACCGATTACTACATACTTAAGGCTAAATGCTTCCCATAAAATTTATTGAAATACCAAAAATAGCCTTGCGATGTTAGATACTGATCTCGCTAATTTATGTTTCCTTTCAAAGATATTGAATTGTCTTCGAAGTCGATGCCAACTTACAGTTAGATAGTATTTTGTATAAGATCCGTTGTATTGTACTGAAACCGGAACTAGGGTGCTCTATTACTGAACTCATGAACCCAAACCAAGTACACCATTGTAATTGCCAGTATATGTTCTATTTTTAAGAAGTTTGTAATTCACCTTTTATCTGCTAATCGCGCCCATTAACCATATTCGCTCTTGAGAGGATTTCAAGACTATAGAGGTAGTTTACGATTTCACGTATTATGAATTTTACAGGAGCACCGTTTGCAATTTCAAGTTACGTCCGTTAAAGTGATAATTTTGTTTAAAGAAAATGTAAATTGCGTAATCTATTGACAAGGGAGAAACTTTCTTAAATATTACTTGTAAATCAACACTCTTCAACAACTGAGTTTGCCTATTGTGTCTTACAAACGGTGAAAACTAAAAATCACAATCTTGTGAAAATGGAAACGGCCACAATTACGTTTAATTCCTACGAAGAACCCATATGAGGCATAAATTTACGTTCATATGGACTTGTTCAGTAAGAAGATATAGCAGTATCAACACTTATTATTTATCTATCTCCTTTTGGCCCAGCAATTTCCCTTATTGGCCCATTTAATATGACTACCCTTGGCCTAACAACAAGGCCAATATGAATTCACTGGATTTAAAACATTTATCAAGTATAATGATCAAAATAAAAATCTTTAAAATCAAACACCTACCTTGTGGGACCTTGTGAAGAAGAAGCACGTGGGTTTTAAAATATGGCACCAACTTTTTACAATCATTTTCTAAACGATCATAAGATAACTGTTGCAAAAATCTGATCACTTCATCCCATTTCATGTTTAATTAATAATAATATTATTTTACTAGGTGATTAAAATACACTATGCTGAACGTACTAGTTTTGTTCTTGTTTGTGGTCAGTTGCAGAATTAGTATAACTTTATACTGACCAATGGCTGACCTATTCTCAATACAAGGTAGAGGAAATCTCGTCTTAACCTTTTTAACGCAGGGAAGAACGGTAAAATTCAATTTGTAAATTAAAGCCGAATTAAAATATTTCACAAATATTCCAAATTTTAAAACACTGCCACTTAGAGTCTGTTGTCAACCCCCCGTTTTACTTCTCTTAAGTTGCAACAGACTTGAGAGCGCAACTACCGAAAGACAGAAGTAATACATAAAAATCAACATTTTCAACAGAATATTATTCCAAACAGAATGTCAGCTTTCAGAAAACTGTTATAAAGGTAATAGTTGTGTGTATATATCCTAAAAAGGCAAAGGCAAAGGCGCAAGTGAATAGCAATTTCACTAAACGTTTCGTGGTTGTATAGGAGGCGGTACTCTCTTTTTCAAATTATTTGCGAACAATATGTAAAAACCTATACAAAGCCTAGAGGTTACTGCGTTAACGAAAAATAAAATTCAATCATATTTATCACTTTTATCCGATGATATAATGTTGTTTTTTCTATTCGAAAATGATCACAGGCGTTTTTGACGAAATATGTAATTATTGTGAATCCCGTGGAGGAAATATCCGTTAAAAACGAGGAAAGAAGTGGTTATGATTTTCAAGAGGATATTTAATTTTAATAACCAGTTACTGAATGTCTTTAACCCTTTCCTTGATATATACGCATTTTTACGCATGTGCGACCAGTGTAGATCCAGATCAGCCGGCACATCCATGCCGTCTGATCAGGATCTGCACTGGTCGCATTTTGGTCAGAAATAACCTAATGAATCAAAAAGCGAACAGTTTAGATCCTGATCGGACGGCACGGATGTGCCGGCCTATCTGGATCTAAACTGTTCGCCCTAGCAATAAAGGTGTATCTAGACAGGAAAGGGTTAAAACGTTTTACTCATCCAGGCTTTACTCTGTCCTTTAATCTCCATTTCTGTCAATCACAGACGTATGATCTAGGCAAGCAATAGTAATATTTTTTAATATACCGTTAATAAATAACAAAATGGTTATTATTGATTTAAACTTAAATCGATTGATCCAATGTTTTTTTTTATATAATATAAATTTTATTCCATGGTCCAGAAAGAGAATATATTGAAACGGTTTGCATATTTTTGAAGAATATTCGGAGTTAAGAGTTCAGACTACGATTGTTTGCAGCAGACGAAAAAATCAAAATCGATTTATAAAAAGCTGTTTCTTGATAGTCTTGATAGTCATCAAAATGATGAAAACTTTGCTTAGTTACCTACTATTCTAATATTTTTGGAATCTAAAGAATATTTGCTTTTCCCCATATCAACGTTATCCTTCCCATATCAACTGTACCATACCTAAATCAACTTCTCGTGCCCATATCAGTGATAACATTTCTTTGTCAACGGTGCAATTCCGACTGTATCATTCCGAGGATTTATTATCATTACTTATAAAGCCAATGTTTGGACTGAAGCACATTTTCATAACAGAAAACTTTCATAAAAGTAAAAATTGTAAAAAAAGTCACAAAGACGAATACAGACCTTTACAACTAGACCAGTAGGAAAGACCAGCAAATTAAATTTTGTTACACACCGATAACAACAATAGTAACCGACAACACGCTAACGAAACCGACAAAACAATAGAAAAAAGTGGGGCGTTGCATTTGAACGATTGGCAATGGCAATAGCATGAAAGGCACTGGTGTATGTGGGCATGAGGAGGGGAGGGATTCAAACGCCCGAAAGCGCACACCTACAAAAATGTAAATTCAGTTATGTGCAAAACTTTCGGTTGTAGTGTATGATCAGTTGTCAGAAATAGTCCTGCGATAGTCTATAGACACTTGTTAAAATAGATGGAAAGGGAACTTTGAAAGCCATCGAACATGACAAATATGAAATATTGCAGGATCGGTTTGATTGAGCCTGTTCATGGGTAGTAATGGAAATGCATATTACTGCCCACGCCGCCCAGCCCCGGGTTGAGCGCAACTCAATATTTACACCAATATACAATACAATTTTGATCCGTCCCAAACGATGGTATGCATATGGCGTTGAAAGTCTTTGATACTGTTCTTCTGTATTGCTCTATCAATTGTCAAAGTTCTTCTATGGTGTGCTATAAGTTGTGAAAAGTGTAACATAGTGCGCTGTAAGGTCTCAAATTTTCTCTCGCTTTTAGTTGTGAAAAGTGTGGCATAAAATGCGCTTTAAACGATTCGAAATCATAGTGAGTTAGTATAAATCAAAGTTCTGCTTTAGTAGGACATCAGAAATGGAAATTATTCTACAATGCGTTCGTAGTTTTCATTGTTTTTATTTTACATGTTATAATAAGATGCGTTAATAGTTATCAACATTCTGCTATAGGACACGTTTAAATATTATTTAAAACGACCAGAAATATTTCGCTTACTAGGTACTGATTATTCAGTAAACATTAATATACGAGTTCTCTCGTACCAGTAAATGTTCAAACCCACAAGTTAAACGTAGTTATGGTCAGTTCGAGTATTACTTTTAAGCATTTAGCTTCCTTCAAGTCTACGGACTTATGCTATATAAGGCGAAACTTACAAAACAAAAAAATCGGAAACGATATCATGTTTATCTTAATCCCATGAAGATTATCAGCATGAGGGATAAACGATAGACCAAAAGATCAAAGGTACAGTACCACAAGGTTATGCTTTAAATAGATGGTTAAGCCTCTTGTCCATAGTAATTAGATGGTCATGAGATAAAACGCCATTTCCAGGCATTATATAATTATAGACGAAATTCTTGTCCGGTATGGGTGTCCATAATATCTTTTAAACGCGTGCAGTTACGACATGAGTTAGTGCCATCTTTATATCTAATATATTTAAAAACGGTTTCTGAATTTTGATTGCCGTTTGTGAATGCATATAAACATCCTCTTTCCATCGATACCAAATTTATGAGCGTGCGATAAAACAATAAAGTTGTAGTTTTTTAAGACTGGACAATGTTTAAAACTCAGAAATGGCGTATAATTTCTTTCTGAAAAACACATATAGATAAGAAGCCTGGCTGAATGAAACAATGCAGTCGATCCTAAAACGACATGAATATCGCTGATCAGATCTTATGTAAGAGAAGCATGGCCTATCACGTTTTAACCTCATTAGATTATACAAAAAAATTACTTAATTGTTCTCCATTGGAACCAGATTAAAGCAAGGATCGGTACTTAACGGGATTAATACGTCAAGTACCGTTTAGCGGCTTAACTCATGATGTTTATGTCATAACTAATTACATTTAAGATCTCTATATTACACACCCTCTTAAAAGATTATCAATATTTATGATTATTTCACTGATAATAGATTTAATAAGCGCCCAAATCTGGAAACCCGGTCTGTTGTAAAGGTTGTTTCGTGAAGTTATATCACTTCCCTTCAAGAGCACGTGTTTATAAAATGATCGTTTTAGTTTTAGAAATTTAAATAGACACGATAAACGACTTGAAACTGCAAGTTTGCAATTAAGGGTTTGTTAGACCAGTTTCTTGGGTACATCAACTTTACACTCGTAAAACTCAAATATACAAACAAATTGCATGTACCTTAATCAATTAACTATAATATAACCATTCGACAGTGCTTCATAGAACATGCGCACAAAAACCTAGAAAAAGTTACTCTTTAATTATTCAAACAAATAAAAGAAGCATGTAGAAAAGCCTACAATTCTATCTATTTTTATATTTCACTTCAGAAAAATCGGACAAATACATGTATGCCAATTTTTAGTTTTTTATTTTGAACAGTTTCTTCTTTCCTTTTATGAATGAGGGTTACAATTCTTTTCAAAAAAATATATGACCATATTACAACACAGCCTCTCCACACAGCCATAATATAAGGAATGTAAACATTTGGCTGCAATATGAACAACTTCAAAACGACACACCAGTATGAGAATCTAAGATATTTCCGCCTTAGACTGGTAAGCGGCAAAACATTTTTTCACTGAGCGTTTAAACCAGGTTCTGGGGTCCACCGACATAACTTTTGCCATGTCAGGTTCTCAGACAAACAAACAAACAAACAAACAAACAAACAAACAAACAAACAAACAAACAAACAAACAAAACAACAACAAGTTGAAATGGTGTATAAAAAGGCGTGTTCCGGACAGTCTGAAATACATATGTTTGTAATGGTCTATAGATTTGCTCTACTCCAGTGAATTAATTTTGTAAATTGAATAACTATAACTAATCTACGGCTAGTTGAAGTTTAAAGTTGCTTATGTAATGCTTTATGGAGGCAGCAATTTCGAATGGTGACTATTGACATCATAAATTCTTGTGCAGTGTTTAAATTTTAAATAAACAAAAATCTAAATATAACATCAACTTTTTCGTGAAATGATGTTAGAAATTGAAAATAAATACGATTTGAAGTATTTCCTGGTAAACTTCAATAGGATATTAATTCTGTAACAATAACTATGTGTACTATTCAACAAAATGCTGCCAGGTGAGAATGGCATCAATATTGAATCGACAACAGAAACCATACGGCCGATTAAAACACTTTTAGTTAAAAACTCAATTTCAAAATACTCTCCCGTAATTATGTTACTGATTTCTATACTTTGTATTCGTGACTTCCTTTTATTTAGCTCCGACCCACCCACTTCCAAAATATACAACTAAACAACACAATCACAAAAACATGAGACACTTATGGCAATGTGATGCACAACGGCTAAATCTATTTATAAAAAATTCAAGGTGTGTTAAATTGGCAGTGAATAATGAGTAGGGAATTTGATATTCAATATCCAGCTGAAATTGAATCCACTGCCAGCAGTGAGTTGGGTATTCGCTTTACACACACAGCGAATACCCTAATGAGATCAAATCCACAGCCAGCTCTGAGTTGGGTATTCGTTCTACACTGACAGCGAATACCTAATGAGATCAAATCCACATACAGCTGTGAGTTGGGTATTCGTTCTACACTGACAGCGAATACCCTAATGAGATCGAATCCACTGCCAGCAGTGAGTTGGGTATTCGCTTTACACACACAGCGAATACCCTAATGAGATCGAATCCACAGCCAGCAGTGAGTTGGGTATTCGCTTTACACAAACAGCGAATACCCTAATGAGATCGAATCCACAGCCAGCTGTCAGTTGGGTATTCGTTCTACACTGACACTGAATACCCTAATGAGATCGAATCCACAGCCAGCTGTGAGTTGGGTATTCGTTCTACAATGACAGCGAATACGCTAATGAGATCGAATCCACTGCCAGCAGTGAGTTGGGTATTCGCTTTACACATTCAGCGAATACCCTAATGAGATCGAATCCACAGCCAGCTGTGAGTTGGGTATTCGTTTTGCACATTCAGCGAATACCCTAATGAGATCGAATCTAGAGCCAGCTGTGAGTTGGGTATTCGTTCTACACTGACAGCGAATACCCTAATGAGATCGAATCAAATGGCAGCAGTGAGTTGGGTATTCGCTTTACACATTCAGCGAATACCCTAATGAGATCGAATCCACAGCCAGCAGTGAGTTGGGTATTCGCTTTACACAAACAGCGAATACCCTAATGAGATCGAATCCACAGCCAGCTGTGAGTTGGGTATTCGTTCTACACTGACACTGAATACCCTAATGAGATCGAATCCACAGCCAGCTGTGAGTTGGGTATTCGTTCTACAATGACAGCGAGTACCCTAATGAGATCGAATCCACTGCCAGCAGTGAGTTGGGTATTCGCTTTACACATTCAGCGAATACCCTAATGAGATCGAATCCACAGCCAGCTGTGAGTTGGGTATTCGTTTTGCACATTCAGCGAATACCCTAATGAGATCGAATCCACTGCCAGCAGTGAGTTGGGTATTCGCTTTACACATTCAGCGAATACCCTAATGAGATCGAATCCACAGCCAGCTGTGAGTTGGGTATTCGTTTTGCACATTCAGCGAATACCCTTATGAGATCGAATCTAGAGCCAGCTGTGAGTTGGGTATTCGTTCTACACTGACAGCGAATACCCAAATGAGATCGAATCCACTGGCAGCAGTGAGTTGGGTATTCGCTTTACACATTCAGCGAATACCCTAATGAGATCGAATCCACAGCCAGCAGTGAGTTGGGTATTCGTTCTACACTGACAGCGAATACCCTAATGAGATCAAATCCACATACAGCTGTGAGTTGGGTGTTCGTTCTACACTGACAGCGAATACCCTAATGAGATCAAATCCACTGCCAGCAGTGAGTTGGGTATTCGCTTTACACATTCAGCGGATACCCTAATGAGATCGAATCCACAGCCAGCTGTAAGTTGGGTATTCGCTTTACACATTCAGCGAATACGCTAATGAGATCGAATCTACAGCCAGCTGTGAGTTGGGTATTCGTTCTACACTGACAGCGAATACCCTAATGAGATCGAATCCACAGCCAGCAGTGAGTTGGGTATTCGCTTTACACATTCAGCGAATACCCTAATGAGATCGAATCCACAGCCAGCTGTGAGTTGGGTATCCGTTCTACACTGACAGAGAAGACCCTAATGAGAACGAATCCACTGCCAGCAGTGAGTTGGGTATTCGCTTTACACATTCAGCGAATACCCTAATGAGATCGAATCCACAGCCAGCTGTGAGTTGGGTATTCGTTCTACACACACAGCGAATACCCTAATGAGATCGAATCCACAGCCAGCTGTGAGTTGGATATTCGATTTACACATTCAGCGAATACCCTAATGAGAACGAATCCACTGCCAGCAGTGAGTTGGGTATTCGCTTTACACATTCAGCGAATACGCTAATGAGATCGAATCTACAGCCAGCTGTGAGTTGGGTATTCGTTCTACACTGACAGCGAATACCCTAATGAGATCGAATCCACAGCCAGCTGTGAGTTGGGTATTCGCTTTACACATTCAGCGAATACCCTAATGAGATCGAATCCACAGCCAGCTGTGAGTTGGGTATCCGTTCTACACTGACAGCGAATACCCTAATGAGATCAAATCCACATACAGCTGTGAGTTGGGTATTCGTTCTACACTGACAGCGAATACCCTAATGAGATCGAATCCACTGCCAGCAGTGAGTTGGGTATTCGCTTTACACACACAGCGAATACGCTAATGAGATCGAATCAACAGCCAGCAGTGAGTTGGGTATTCGCTTTACACACACAGCGAATACCCTAATGAGATCGAATCCACTGCCAGCAGTGAGTTGGGTATTCGCTTTACACAAACAGCGAATACCCTAATGAGACCGAATCCACAGCCAGCTGTGAGTTAGGTATTCGTTTTACACTGACAGCGAATACATTAATGAGATCGAATCCACAGCCAGCTGTGATTTGTGTATTTGTTCTACAACGACAGCGAATACCCTAATGAGATCGAATCCACTGCCAGCAGTGAGTTGGGTATTCGCTTTACACATTCAGCGAATACCCTAATGAGATCGAATCCACAGCCAGCTGTGAGTTGGATATTCGATTTACACATTCAGCGAATACCCTAATGAGAACGAATCCACTGCCAGCAGTGAGTTGGGTATCCGCTTTACACATTCAGCGAATACCCTAATGAGATCGAATCCACAGCCAGCTGTGAGTTGGGTATTCGTTCTACACACACAGCGAATACCCTAATGAGATCGAATCAACAGCCAGCAGTGAGTTGGGTATTCGCTTTACAGACACAGCGAATACCCTAATGAGATCGAATCCACAGCCAGCAGTGAGTTGGGTATTCCTTTTACACAAACAGCGAATACCCTAATGATCCCGAATCCACAGCCAGCTGTGAGTTGCGTATTCGTTCTACACTCACAGCGAATACCCTAATGAGATCGAATCCACAGCCAGCTGCGAGTTGTGTATTTGTTCTACAATGACAGCGAATACCCTAATGAAATCGAATCCACTGCCAGCAGTGAGTTGGGTATTCGCTTTACACACACAGCGAATACCCTAATGAGATCGAATCCACAGCCAGCTGTGAGTTGGGTTTTGGATTTACACATTCAGCGAATACCCTAATGAGAACGAATCCACTGCCAGCAGTGAGTTGGGTATTCGCTTTACACATTCAGCGAATACCCTAATGAGATCGAATACACAGCCAGCTGTGAGTTGGGTATTCGCTTTACACATTCAGCGAATACACTAATGAGATCGAATATACAGCCAGCTGTGAGTTGGGTATTCGCTTTGCACAAGCAGCGAATACCCTAATGAGATCGGATCCACTGCCAGCAGTGAGTTGGGTATTAGTTTTAAACATTCAGCGAATACCCTAATGAGATCGAATCCACAGCCAGCTGTGAGTTGGGTATTCGCTGTACACACACAGGGAATACTCTAATGATATCGAATCTACTGCCAGCTGTGAGCTGGTATTCGTTCTACACTGAAAGAGAATACCCTAATGAGATCGAATCCACAGCCAGCTGTGAGTTGGGTGTTTGTTCTAAACTGACAGCGAATACCCTAATGAGATCGAATCCGCTGCTAGCAATGAGTTGGGTATTCGCTTTACACATTCAGCGAATACCCTAATGAGATCGAATCCACAGCTAGCTGTGAGTTGGGTATTCGTTCTACACTGAAAGCGAAAACCCTAATGAGTTCGAATCCACATCCAGCTGTGAGTTGGGTATTCGCTTTACACAGACAGCGAATAGCCTAATGAGAACGAATCCACTGCTAGCTGTGAGTTGGGTATTCGCTTTACACAAACAGCGAATACCCTAATCAGATCGAATCCACAGCCAGCTGTGAGTTGGGTATTCGCTTTACACATTCAGCGAAAACCCTAATGAGATCGAATCTACAGCCAGCTGTGGGTTGGGTATTCGTTCTACACTGACAGCGAATACCCTAATGAGATCGAATCCACTGCCAGCAGTGAGTTGGGTATTCGCTTTTCACATTCAGCGAATACCCAAATGAGATCGAATCCACAGCCAGCAGTGAGTTGTGTATTCGCTGTACACACACAGCGAATACCCTAATGATATCGAATCCACTGCCAGCTGTGAGCTGGGTATTCGTTCTACACTGATAGCGAATACCTTTATGAGATCGAATCCACAGCCAGCTGTGAGTTGGGTATTCGTTCTAAACTGACAGCGAATACCTTAATGAGATCGAATCCGCTGCCAGCAATGAGTTGGGTATTTGCTTTACACTGACAGCGAATACCTTAATGAGGTCGAATCCAAAGCCAGCTGTGAGTTGGGTATTCGATCTACACTAGCAGCGAATACCCTAATGAGATCGAATCCACAGCCAGCTGTGAGTTGGGTATTCGCTTTACACACACAGCGAATACCCTAATGAGATCGAATCCTAGGCCAGCAGTGAGTTGGGTATTCGCTTTACACACACAGCGAATACCCTTATGAGATCGAATCCACAGCCAGGTGTGAGTTGGGTATTCTTTCTACACTGACAGCGAATACCCTAATGAGATCGAATCCACAGCCAGCTGTGAGTTGGGTATTCGTTCTACACTGACAGCGAATACCCTAATGGGATCGAATCCACAGGCAGCTGTGAGTTGGGTATTCGTTCTACACTGACAGCGAATACCCTAATGAGATCTAATCCACAGCCAGCTGTGAGTTGGGTATTCGTTCTACACTGACAACGAATACCCTTATGAGATCGAATCCATAGCCATCTGTGAGTTGGGTATTCGTTCTACACTGACAGCGAATACCCTAATGAGATTGAATCCACTGCCAGCGGTGAGTTGGGTATTCGCTTTACGCAAACAGCGAATACCCTTATGAGATCGAGTTGGGTATTCGCTTTACACAAAGACCCAATACCCTGTGGAAGTGGTCCGGAATAAACTGTGATGGGGTGATCCGGAACTGCCATTTTGTTATGTTGTAGTTTATTTTCACGTCATTTCTTTATTTACATACTCTTATTTTTACTTACTAATTAGTACCTTTACTCCGAATGGAAGTGACTTTTTTTAACCATTTTGAAGGAATATCTTGCTGTTGCTTAAGAAGGGCGAATTTTACTTTGAAAGTTGTTGGTTAACTTTTAGTGACCGGAAATTAACCGGAGTTATTTTTTTTGAATCCGGAAGTTATATCCAGGCGATAACCGGAAGTGATCCGGAATAGACCACGTTGGGGTGATCCGGAACTACCCATTTTTTAGTATTTTTATTTAAATAAACGCAATGAGCAGCAGTGAGTTTGTGAATTGAGTTGTGTATTCGCTTTTAACTCACAGCCAATACCGTACTGAGACCGAATCCACTAACAGCAGTGAGTTGGGTATTCAATTTACCCAAAAGGGGAATACCAAAATGAGATCAAATCCACTGCCATTAGTGAGTTGGGTATTCGTTCTACACATACAGCGAATACGTTAATGAGATCGAATCCACTGCCAGCGGTGAGTTGGGTATTCGCTTTACACAAACAGCCAATACCCTAATGAGATCAAATCCATTTCCAGCAGTGAGTTAGGTATTCGCTTACACACACAGCGAATTCCCTAATGAGATTGAATCCACTGCCAGCTGTGAGCTGGGTATTCGCTTTAAACAAACAGTGAATACCCTAATGAGATCGAATCTATTGCCAGCAGTGAGTTTTGTATTCGGTCATCACAAAAGATGTGTGAAGTTAGCGGCTTACCGGCATAGCGGCCTGGCGGCGTGCAGTTAGTGGCCTAACGGCCTAGCGGCCTTGCGGCGTGAAGTTAGCGGCCTAGCGGCCTGGCGGCGTGGTTAGCATGGCTTCCTTTACCACAATTTAGGTTGATCTTATAAACGGATTGAAATCTATTTTTACAGCATATAATGTAAATTGCAGGGGTGTATATGAAAGTTATCGACATGATTTAGCTTTTATTTTTTTAAATAATTTATTTAACAATGTTCTAGTTTATCTGCAAAGACGACTCGGAATCTCTTTGTACATTTACTCTTATGTACTCTTTGTAAATTACATTTCAGTTGATGATTAAGTAAAATATCAACAAGAACTAGCTTTGATTTTTTTTTAACTTTTCGAAGCCTGGCGGCCTAGCGGCATGATGGCCTAGCTGCCTAGCGGCCTAAACTTAAAATTTATCATAATTTATGTTTATCTTAAAAATGTATTGAAATCGATTTTTTCAGCATGTTATGTACATTTCAAGGGTGAATAAGCAAAATATCAACAAGAACTAGCTTTGATTTTTTTTTTAAGTTTTCGAAGCCTGGCGGCCTTCTTGATTGTTTGAAATTCGATCTTATGCATGTTTTGAATGTCCAGCAGTGCATTCTGCGTAATGTTTGACGATAGAACAAATCCATATTCTGCATATAAACGCAATTACGGAGGCTCTGATCTGTACAGTCTTCTAAGCTGGTCAAACAATCTATACATGGTTGGAACCAGAATTTAAACCCTCGCAAACATATATGTTTACATTTAAGATATGTCCCTCTTTTAATAAAATTAATATCAGAAACCGAGACCAGCCTCGGATTGGAGCCATACGTCGTTCGCTTTGACCTGGATTGCTTTTTTGCGGTCTCTTCTGGTATGTAGAATAATTTTCAGATCTCTTTTGTTGCGAGTAAAATCGTATATAAAACATGAAAACTGTTCATCAACTGGCGGAGATTTAGGACGACGTACGTAATGTTTACTTATACAAGGAATGCCATATTCGCAATTACGGAGGCTCGGATCTGTGCAGTCTCCAAAGCTGGCCAAACAATCCATACATGGTTGGAACCGGAATTTAAACCTTCGAAAATATGTATGTTTACCTTTACGATATGTCCAAATTTTAAAGAAAAAAGATACCAGAAACCGAGACCAACCTCGGATTAAAGCCCTCCTTCTTTCGTTTTAACCTGGATTGCTTTGGTGCGATCTCTTCCGGCATGCAGAATAATTTTAAGATCTCGTTCTTGCGATTAAAATGGTATATAAAACATAAAAACTGTTCTTAAAGTGGTGGAGATTTAGGACGACGTAACGTTTAACAATCGAAGAAATCCATATTCTGCACATAATTGCAATTACGGAGGCACGGATCTGTACAGTCTTCTAAGCTGGCCAAACAATCTATATATGGTTGGAATCAGAATTTAAACCCTCACAAACATGTATGTTTACCGTTACGATATGTCACTCTTTCCATGAAATAAATACTAGTATCAGAAACCGAGACCAGCCTCGGATTCGAGCCCTACTTTTTTCGCTTTAACCTGGTTTGAATTAGTGCGTTCTCTTCAGTCCTGTAGAATAATTTTCAGATTTCTTTATTGCGAGTAAAATGGTATATAGAACATGACAACTGTTCATGAACTGGCGGAGATTTAGGACGACGTAATCTTTACCAAGAGAAAAAATGCCATATTCAGCATATAATCGCAATTACGGAGGCTAGGATCTGGACAGTCTTCTAAACTAGCCAAACAATCCATACATGGTTGGAACCGGAATTTAAACCTTCGAAAATATGTATGTTTATCTTTACGATATGTTCCTTTTTAAAGAAAAAATATATCAGAAACCAAGACCAACCTCAGATTAAAACCCTCCTTCTTTCGCTTTAACCTGGATTCCTTTGTTGCGATCTCTTCCGGCATGCTGAATAATTTTAAGATCTCGTTCTTGCGATTAAATATCTAAAACATAAAAACTGTTCATTAGATGGTGGAGATTTAGGACGACGTAACGTGTAACAATAGAACAAATCCATATTCTGCATATAATCGCAATTAAGGAGGCTCGGATCTGTAGAGTCTTCTTAATTGGCCAAACAATTCATACATGGTTGGAACCAGAATTTCAACCCTCGCAAATATGTATGTCTACCATAGTGATCTGTACCTATTTGAAATAAAAGAAAAATCAGAAATCGAGACCAGACTCGGTTTCGAGCCCCACGTTTTTTTATTTATTTGCATCGCTTTAGTTAAATTTCCTCAGGCCTGCAGGACGTAATGTTAACCAATAACTGGCAGTGGATTCGATCTTATTAGGGTATTCGCTGTTTGCGTCAAGCGAATACCCAACTCACTGCTGGCAGTGGATTCGATTTTATTAGGGTATTCGGTGTCAGTGTAGAACGAATACCCAACTCACAGCTGGCAGTGGATTCAATCTCATTAGGGTATTCGGTGTCAGTGTAGAACGAATACCAAACTCACTGCTGGCAGTGGATTCGATCTCATTACGGTATTCGCTGTGCGTGTAAAGCGAATACCCAACTCACTGTTGGCAGTGGATTCGATCTCATTAGGGTATTCGCTGTTTGTTTGCAGCGAATACCCAACTTATTGCTGGCAGTGGATTCGATCTCATTAGGGTATTCGCTGTCAGTGTAGAACGAATACCCAAGTCACAAATGGCAGTGGATTTGATACATGTATCATTTTGGTATTCCCCTTTTGTGTAAATTGAATAACAAACTCACTGCTGGCAGTGGATTCGGGCACATTACAGTATTGGCTGTTAGTTTTGAGCGAATACCCTGATCACTGAACAAACACACTGCAATGCTGCTCACTGCGTTTATTTCAATAAAACTACTAAAAATGGGTAGTTACGGATCATCCCAACATGGTCTATTCCGGATCACTTCCGGTTATCGCCTGGAAATAACTCCCAACGTCCAAAAAAATAAGTCTGGATAATTTCCGTCACTAAAAGTTAACCAAGAATTTTCAAAATAAAATTCTGCCTTCTTAAGCAACTGCAAGATATTTATTCAAAATGGTTAAAAACACTTCCATTCGGAGTAAAGCTACAAATAAGTTACTAAAAATAAGAGTAAGTTAATAAAGAAATGACGTGAAAATACACTACATCATAAAAAATGGCAGATCCGGATCACCCTATCAAAGTTTATTCCGGACCACTTCCATAGGGTATTCGGTGTTTGTGTAAAGCGAATACCCAACTCACAACTGGCTGTGGATTTGATCTCATAAGGGTATTCGCTGTCAGTGAAGAACGAATACCCAACTCACAGCTGGCTGTGGATTCGATCTCATTAGGGTATTCGCTGTTTGTGTAAAGCGAATACCCAACTCACTGCTGGCTGTGGATTCGATCTCATTAGGATATTCGCTGTGTGTGTAAAGCGAATACCCAACTCACTGCTGGCAATGGATTCGATCTCATTAGGGTATTCGCTGTCAGTGTAGAACGAATACCCAACTCACTGCTGGCTGTGGATTCGATCTCATTAGGGTATTCGCTGTCATTGTAGAACGAATACCCAGCTCACAACTGGCTGTGGATTCGATCTCATTAGTGTATTCGCTGCTTGTGCAAAGCGAATACCCAACTCACTGCTGGCAGTGGATTCGATCTCATTAGGGTATTCGCTGTCTGTGTAAAGCGAATATCCAACTCATTGCTGGCTGTGGATTCGATCTCATTAGGGTATTCACTGTGTGTGTAAAGCGAATACCCAACTCACTGCTGGCAGTGGATTCGATCTCATTAGGGTATTCGCTGACAGTGTAGAACGAATACCCAACTCACAGCTGGCTGTGGATTCGATCTCATTAGGGTATTCGCTGTCAGTAAAGAACAAATTCCCAACTCACAGCTGACTGGATTCGATCTCACTAGGGTATTCGCTGTTTGTGTAAAGCGAATACCCAACTCACAGCTGGCAGTGGATTCGATCTCATTAGGGTATTCGCTGTCAGTGTAAAGCGAATATCCAACTCACTGCTGGCAGTGGATTCGATCTCATTACGATATTCGCTGTCATGGTAGAACGAATACCCAACTCACAGCTGGCTGTGGATTAAATCTAATTAGGGTATTCGCTGTTTGTGTAGAACGAATACCCAACTCACAACTGGCTGTGGATTCGATCTCATTAGGGTATTCGCTATTTGTGTAAAGCGAATACCCAACTCACAGCTGGCAGTGGATTCGTTCTCATTAGGGTATTTGCTGTTTGTGTAAAGCGAATACCCAACTCACTGCTGGCAGTGGATTCGATCTCATTAGGGTCTTCTCTGTCAGTGTAAAGCAAATACCCAACTCACTGCTGGCAGTGGATTCGATCTCATTAGGGTATTCGCTGTCAGTGTAGAACGAATACCCAACTCACAGCTGGCTGTGGATTCGATCTCATTAGGGTATTCCCTGTCAGTGTAGAACGAATACCCAACTCACAGCTGGCTGTGGATTCGATCTCATTAGGGTATTCGCTGCTTGTGTAAAGCGAATACCCAACTCACAGCTGGTAGTGGATTCGATCTCATTAGGGTATTCGCTGTTTGTGTAAAGCGAATACCCAACTCACTGCTGGCTGTGGATTCGATCTCATTAGGGTATTCGCTGTCAGTGTAGAACGAATACCCAACTCACAGCTGGCTGTGTTTTCAATCTCATTAGGGTATTCGCTGTCAGTGTAGAACGAATACCCATGTCACAGATGGCTGTGGATTCGATCTCATTAGGGTATTCGCTGTTTGTGCAAAGCGAATACCCAACTCACAGCTGGTTGTGGATTCGATCTCATTAGGTTATTCGCTGTTTGTGTAAAGCGAATACCCAACTAACTGCTGGCTGTGTATTCGATCTCATTAGGGTATTCGTTCTGTGTGTAAAGCGAATACCCAACTCACTGCTGCCAGTGGATTCGATCTCATTAGTGTATTTGCCGTCATTGTAGAACGAATACCCAACTTACAGCTGGCTGTGGATTCGATCTCATTAGGGTATTCGCTGTCAGTAAAGAACAAATACCCAACTCACAGCTGGCTGTGGATTCGATCTCATTAGGGTGTTCGCTGTGTGTGTAATGCGAATACCCAACTCACTGCTGGCTGTGGATTCGATCTCATTAGGGTATTCGCTGTTTGTGTAAAGCGAATACCCAACTCACTGCTGGCAGTGGATTCGATCTCATTACGGTATTCACTGTTTGTGTAAAGCGAATACCCAACTCACTGCTGGCTGTGGATTCGATCTCATTAGGGTATTCGCTTTGTGTGAAAAGCGAATACCCAACTCACTGCTGGCAGTGGATTCGATCTCATTAGGGTATTCGCTGTCAGTGTAGAACGAATACCCTACTCACAGCTGGCTGTGGGTTCGATCTCATTAGGGTATTCGCTGTCAGTGTAGAACGAATACCCAACTCACAGCTGGCTGTGGATTCGATCTCATTAAGGTATTCGTTGTTTTTGCAAAGCGAATACCCAACTCACAGCTGGCAGTGGATTCGATCTCATTAGGGTATTCGCTGTCAGTGTAGAACGAATACCCAACTCACAGCTGGCTGTGGATTCTATCTCATTAAGGTATTCGCTGTTTGTGTAAAGCGAATACCCAACTCACAGCTGGCTGTGGATTCGATCTCATTAGGGTATTCGCTGTTTTTGTAAAGCGAATACCCAACTCACTGCTGGCAGTGGATTCGATCTCATTAGGGTATTCGCTGTTTGTGTAGAGCGAATACCCAACTCACTGCTGGCTGTGGATTCGATCTCATTAGGGTATTCGCTGTGTGTGTAAAGCGAATACCCAACTCACTGCTGGCAGTGGATTCGATCTCATTAGGGTATTCGCTGTCAGTGTAGAACGAATACCTAACTCACAGCTGGCTGTGGGTTCGATCTCATTAGGGTATTCGCTGTCAGTGTAGAACGAATACCCAACTCACAGCTGGCTGTGGATTCGATCTCATTAAGGTATTCGCTGTTTGTGCAAAGCGAATACCCAACTCACAGCTGGCAGTGGATTCGATCTCATTAGGGTATTCGCTGTTTGTGTTAAGCGAATACCCAACTCACTGCTGGCTGTGGATTCGATCTCATTAGGGTATTCGCTGTGTGTGTAAAGCGAATACCCAACTCACTGCTGGCAGTGGATTCGATCTCATTAGGGTATTCGCTGTCAGTGTAGAACGAATACCCAACTCACTGCTGGCAGTGGATTCGATTTCAGCTGGATATTGAATATCCAATTCCCTACTCATTACTCACTGCCAACTTCACACACCTAAAAAATTCAACGTTTTTTGACGTCACTAAGGACGTCGTTATTAAGCCATTTTTCTTGAGTAGACTGGCTGAGTCTGGCTTTAATTTTGACATTACAAATGCTAAATATACTGCAGCTTAGTTGAAATAATGAGAAATTTTCTCACCTGACTTGAGACTGTTGAAAAGAACGGACTTGTTTTTAATCCAAGTTGCAAATTCATAACATTCAAACTCTGTTCTCGCATCAGGCGCTTTGGTCAAAACAGAAAACAAAGTTTTATGATCATTTTTCATTTTCAAGTCTGTGAACGCAATCTTCATCCAGTTAAACTTTCAATCCAGAGACCTCAAACACATGTTCTGTTGATTCTGAGTCTTTGTGTTGGTAGTTTTTCCTCCGTCGGCTTCTTTTGCGTTTGTCGTCGATAATATAGTTATCATCCACTTTAATTCATCACTGTCACTGCAGAATTGATACACTCAATTTCCACGTTGTTACCTGAAGAAAACATCGTGAAATATTAAATTTGTTCTTATCTTCAATCAGTGCTAAGTAGAGCAAAACAATTCAAGACTATCCAAACTCAAGTATTATTTGTATTGAACATGTTATGACGTTAAAGAAAGGCAAAACCCTCTGATCGAAAAATACAGCACCAAAACAAACAATAGAGAAATGACAGGTGATAAAAAGCCGGAAATTCTTGGAAAAGAAAAATGTCGATCAATGTTTATGAGTACTTCGGTGTCTCTGAAGTTGGGCTTAATAAGGCAAGAACAGATTTATTCTACAATGTTTTTATATCCAATTACCAAAAATGGCAGCATATCATTGAAATTTGAATTTGAAATTGCATAAAGTGTATAGACACTAATTTCAAGAAAACTTGACAAGACGAGGAATTGACATAATCTTTAGATAAATACCGAGGTGTGACTGATTGCAGAAACGGAACGACTGTCACTTGCAATAGCGATCAATGCCGATGTGAAGAAAATGTTATGACAGGAATCTGATTAGTCTGAAATTTCCTTTGCAATTTCATCGTTTGGGATAGGTCGAAATCATACTGTATATTGGTGTAATATAAAGTTGCGCTGACCTGAGAGTATATATTAAAAAGGGTCAAGCCGGGTAAAGGCAGCATGGGTATATATGCATTCTATTACAGCCCATGAACAGGCTCAATCAAACCGGTCCTGCAATATTGTTATAACTGTCGTGTTAAGAGGCTTCCAAAGTTCCCTTTGTATCTATTTTAAAGTAACCTACTTTTAAATTATCAAGGACAGTTTATTGGAAAAAAAGCCCATAGAAGTTTTCTGATATAGGCAATGTAGATCAATGTAAGCTAAATGTAATTATTCTTGCGTTATTTAAAGTGTCTGAAGATATATTGACATAAGAAAGCGTATATAATGATCAACATAAGATGACAAAATTACAAGACAGTAGGGTATATGCAAGTTGCAAGTATACTCCCATGTTGTGAATAGATAAAGAAGTGAAATACGCATAAGAACAATTGCCACATCCAGTAGACATAGCCTCCTCACGGAGCCAAAAAGTTGAAAATAGAGGAGAGCATGTTTATACATGGATCGGTTTCAAAATAACGCCACAAACAAGTAAAGAAAGTGAAAACCGAAATGTACCCGCTTTGGAACGGTCAGTAACAAAACAATTTGCCAGAGGGGGTAAAAACCAGGTTCTAGGGTCACCATCCTCACAATGCTCATTTAATCATATCTTACTAAATAAAAAGCTAATTTATGTTCTCTGACCTACTAAACAATCCGATTTGTTTTCCAATAATAAAACTAATCAGATTTTCCTGTCACAGAAATTTTCTATCAATCATTGTTGTAATAATCAATTGGACGATTAAATGTGTTTGTTTTGAATCAGAATTAATCACAATGTTAAAGCATAAGGTAAACAACCGGTCATCAAGGCAAGACGTAATATTAAAATGTTTGTTTGGAAGATTTCCTTTGTCCTCTCCATGTTTTTGACGTCTTACATGTATACGGTTCATTATAACGTGATTGTTTTTTCTCAGCTGCTTATAGCCATTGACATACGTATATTTAACATTTTATTCTTTTATTTTTTATTATTTTATCTATTCTCTAATTTAACAGATCAGCTTTGCTATTTGATATTATCTTTTAATTTATCTATCATTGTGAAAATATTGAGTTGCGCTCAAGCCAGGGTTAGGCGTTCTGGCCAGAAATATGCATTTAAATTCCTGTCCATGGCCATTAACAAGGTTAGTCAAACCGAACCTGCAATATTTTGCTAGCTGGCGTTTTCGATGGCTTTCAAAATGTTCAATTATTTATAGATTGCCTCAAGATGATTATAAAATTGTTTCTTCTGAAACCAAATACAGATTTTTTTTATCGAACTTGGTTCGTCTATTCCGATTTTAAAATTTAGAATATTCTCCCTCAACCCTGGGCAGTAATATGCATTTCCATTACTGTCCATGAACAGGCTCAATCAAACCGAGCCTGCAATATTTTCATATTTGTCTTGTTCGATGGCTTTCAAAGTTACCTTTTCATCTATAACAACATTAAAACTTCCATATATTTCAATAGCACTATTTCATATTACTTGAGTAGTTCAAACAACCAAACATTACAGCAGAAGTGCATTAAAGCGTGCTTTTGTTTGTTGGTATATTGCTATATTATTATGTCTTTTTCTATTCTTTCGGTTGATTGAAAGTCTTACAGAAGACTGACCCGTCCAAATATCAGTTCTTTTTTATCTATATTTTTTTAAAAGTGTTCCATTCCAACGGAGAAGTCCAACGTGTAACATCTTACGGGTGTATATTTCACGGAATGTTCGCTGTTCTAGAGCTCGAAACATTGTGAACAATTTTAATAAAAAAAGTCCTTGCATTACAGATGAAATCTTTGGAAAATTGTTTCGATGCCCCAAATTCAGACAAACGTTTTGCAACTGTTTTCGCCGATACTTAGGTAAAAAAATACAATTGCAATTTAAAATCGCTACTGCAACAAGGCATTTCTCTACCTGTGAGATTTGACTTATAAATTAAAGAAAAATAAAAGAAAATATTAATTTTCCCACATTATTCGTAAAAATAATATATAAATTAAGAAAGGCTACCAACATGATATACAGCGTTCTGCATGTTTTGCTGACTAGTACCTATTTATATAAAAACGGTGACAGGAGTTTATGAGTTTTTAAAGGTTACCAGGGAACTCTTGAAAAAACAACAACAACAACCTAGAAGCTCGATGAGTTTCTGCAATGGTGTTATTGCTGAACCCCTATTGCTTTGGTCTCCTATCTACAATTTTCGCTTGACAACGCCATTGGCTTCTTATGTTTTATAATGTTTGTGTTCTTTTGCAGGCAACATTTTCTTGTGGATGTGTGCGTTGGATTTATTTCAACTAGACAACTTGTGCTTGTTTGTTCCTGCAGGGGCAAGAGTGTGTATTGCACCATATAACCTTGTTTAAACCCTATGTGGCATTTTTACCACTGACCATTCCAGTTAGATAACCCCTTTCCTTATAAAAGTCTTCTTTTTTCAGAAAAAAGGCTAATTGATTACGGAGATGACATTAATATAAATCGTTAGTAGTTTTTTTAGCGCATCAGCAATTCATTAGCAATTCCTTTAACAATTAAATATTAAATAATTTATGTAAACTATTTATCTGTTCATCTGGTGGTTTCGTTGTCAATATGTTATCGTTTTTATTTTGTATCTCCACAAAACAACACGTCAGTAGTGGTTACCTGATTTAAAACATCCGTGGCAAAATGTTTTACAACTAACTGTTCAAAGGCGATAACTCATCGGGTTATCATTTTAATAATTTATTGTCATTAATTGTAATGTCGTTTTAAAATTTACCGAGTTTGCATGCAATAATTAGGGATGTTTTCATTTATAAATATAATTAAACACATATAAAGTTGAATCTTTTATCAATCGAATTAACACATATTAAGATGAATTTAAACAGGTCTGGGTATTAGACCTGAACCGTTTAAAGAAACAAAAGTATGACATTCTGAATGTGAATGGAAAGCTTTTCCTATTCCTAATTTAAAATAACTATAGTAAATGTTACTTTGGCCGTGGAAACTGAACGGCGGAAGAAAACTACAAGAAGTCTCGGGATAAAGCGGAGAGCATCTTCCTTTTTTAATTATGTTTTTGACAAATGAAAGATAGTTTTGTAAGTAAAATCACCAGAAATTCAATCATATATTATTCCAAGACAAACTTTGCGTTCAAACACAATACTATTTCGCAGTAAAATGACCGTAATAATTTGTTCCTTTCTCTTTCATTTAGGTGTTCGGGTCATGGGTTCAGAAACATAATGAAACTTTGAAACGATTTGTTAAGGTATTGCGCCTTTTGCCATTGCTTTGCCACAGACAGAAAAGAAAAATATAAAAATCTTTCAAACGGCACAATACACTTCTATCAAACTCAGCACAAATAAATGCTATTTAAGTGTATGATTATTTTGCATACATTAAGAAAAGTTAGAACAGTAGAGAAATAACTAGTCAGACCTAACAAATCCCTAAAATTCTATTTGGAGTTTATCAAAAAAAAAAGGAAGCAGCACAGTACAACAATTCAAATGTCAACACGCGTGAAATGATATTGACAACAATATCTAAGGTCCTTGAAAAGAACTTTCAACTGTAAAGAGAGAAATCAACCTTTTATGTCATCCATTTTCGCGACCAGGAAATAAAAGGTGGTCAAACACACTTTTACAAATAACACGCATTGTATACATTTGTTTGACCAAAGGACTTTAGGTGTCGGTATCAGCAACTCATCAGTCATCAAGACATTAAAATTGATGTTAAGTGCTGCTTCGTTTTTTGTGATAAATTGCAAATAGAATATTAAGGTTTTGGGGGGGTCTTACTATTTTTTTACTGCTCTAACTTTTCTAAGCGTATGTAAATTAAACACATATTAATAACGTTGGTTTATGCAAATTTTTATGAAAGTGCGTTGTGCAGTTTGAGAGTTTTGTTGTTGTTGTTGATATTTTTCGTTTTAGGCTATGGCAAAGCAATGGTGAAAGGCACAATACATTAAGAATCATTATTTTACATCTTTAGAGATTTTGTCTCCATGAATACGTGACGAAAAATACATTTTAAAATATATGTATATTCACTTTGAGAAAAATTAAAATATATTAACCGAACCTACGACCTATAAATTTGAAAGGATAGTAGGCCTAAACTTGAATATATGTTACAACGCATAAGACTTTTCGGCTAATGGAAAATGTATTGTGAGATGTGCAATGATTAAAATAGTATTGTTAGATGCAAAGCTGATGAGCTAATGTCAATGAATAATTAAAATAGTATTGTTAGATGCATAGCCGATGCGCTAATGTCAATATTGCTAACAGATACCTAGTTATTAGTAGATATTTGAAAAATGATCAGTTAATATAAGCATTTTATTTGTTGATGACGCTTGGAACGGGAATTTTATTGCCTTTAACCATCAATGACTTGTACAGTTTTGGTGACATTAAATAAAAACGATGAAATATTGATAAAGAAACCCTAGGTGAACAGATGTATATTGTACATAAATTATTATTCAATGGCTTCAGAAATTGCTAAAGAATTGCTGATGCATTTCATTAACTAATAACGACAGATATTAATGCCATCAATTAGCCTAGTTTTTTTCTGAAAAAAATGACCCTTATAATACCTCAGTAAAATATTTTATAATATTAGCATTTTGGAATATCTTTTTAATGGTTTTGTCGTAAGACATGTTTTATTGCGAGCTCAACAAATATAAGGGCCGTTTACGTAGCAATTAAACTAGTATAGGCCATGATGCAAATTCATTACTGATACTTATAGGTTATGTTAAGAATTTCAAAGGAATTTCATACGGATTTTGCGATAACATAGAAGACAATACCAAAGACAAATGGTACGATAAGTAGTCTTTACAAGAATTAACTGTCGAAGAATAAAATAAAAGTAAACTTGGAAAGAAAGTGTTGTAAACAAGCAAATTCATGATTCTTTTATTTATATACATAAAAAGATTTACAGGGAAATTTGAAAGACACCGAACACGACAAACATGAAAATAAAGCAGAATCGGTTTGATTATGCCTCTTCATGGACGGTAATAGATATTTAAATTACTGTCCACGCCGCCAAGCCAAGGGTTAGTAAACAGTATCTATCTTTTTTGATACATCCCATTTGATGGTGAGCATGAATGCACTTCCAGAATACACAGATTCCCCACACAGTCAACATGTGTATAGGGGAAAAGAGAGCATGAGATTGTCCTATGATTTATTGAAAACAAGACACCACATATAAAGAAAATTAGAACCCGATGGCTTACCGCTTTGAAAAGGTCATTAAAATTTGTATCAGTATTTGAGATAAATAATGACCATTCAAGAACGAATTGAAGGCAAATGTATTGGGATTGATTGTGCACGATTTGTTTTCGTCATTTTGCTGTACAGTAAAACTTGTTCAGTTTATGTTTGATCTTGATCGAGAACAAATCAGTGTTCAAATAGCAATTTAATAGTAAATAAAACATGTCAACGTCTATCTAAAGATTGTCTTAACAATCAAAACTGCACTACGCTTAACAAAATTTACATATAACTGATTAAATAACTTACAAATATGCATCGCTTGACATATAAAATTCTTAAAAGATTTTAAAATGTTAAATACGATATCGATTTGCTTTAATTATAACAATGTTTAAATTAAATAAAATTTGAGGTTCTCTTTAATAGAATTGAACTAGCATTTTAAGTCTTTATGAACAAAATAAAAAATTGGGGAAGATAGAAAACCTGCTATGAATTGGTTTACCATTTACCGGCAAAATAATTATGAAAAAATATGTATAGTGAGTTCGCGTTCCATCCATTTTGTAACAGTCTTTTAATTTCTTTCATTTTGAACCAGTCTATTATTTTTCATATGGGTGTTTTACTAACTGCACGGGATTTACGCGTTTATCATTGTCTTCACTGGTAGCTTATGCGACAGTTTTCACGAAGAAAAGCTTATAAAATATTAAAATGATATTGCCTCCACGTGGGAGCGAACCCGCACCGTCATGTCGAAGCCGCCTAGCCTTGCATTTCCGACATCGTAACCGACAGAGCTAGCTAGCCGGGACACCCCCCCCCACAAAAGGTTGATCGGATGGCCCTGATATACGTTATTGTCACTGCATGACATCGGTGACGGGTTATTTTACTGATAACAGTACTGACTTAATATACGGGGGCTATTTTACGGCCATCCTATCAACCAGTTGACATACTTTCTTTTGTTAATAAGTATAAGCCATCATCAAACTTTGTAAAAAAAACTTACAACACAAAAACTCGGGATAAAATTATTTGATATTTCACATAATTTGAACACTTAATAATGTTTTAAGCCATGCATATACTCTCAATTCGCTTTTTTTTTCATTTTTTAACACGAAAAAAAACCCTTCTCAGAATAGTTTTATTTAAATAAAAAGGAATGTGAACACATATGGTTGACCAAATGCAATGTTTTATGAAAAAAAACATATTAGAATTTTTGTTCGCTTAACTTATTAGGATAAAGAATTCTGTGCAGAGAAAATAAAATAATGGACATCATTACTTCCAATATTTAGATGATACGTTGGTCACATTCAAGGAAACGAAACGCCTAAAAATTCTTTTATCTGTTATCAGGATCAGTCGGTTATTGTGATTTATTCCGTTATATGTGATTAGACAAGACCTTATTAGTTTAATAAACTTTAAGTTAAAATTATCGTCAAATCTGAAGAAATAGAAAGGGATGTGGTAAGTTAAAATAAATTAGGAAAGCAAAAACAGTGAAATTCAAGATGGCATTCCATAGTTTTAAAACCAGGAAAATCTTTAAAAAAAATCTATAATTTTCTGGAAAACATAAAATAACAACACACACATAAAGAAACATAATAAAGAAAAAAACTTACTGTTTTATACGGTTACCATGATTGAGCTCATACTTATTCCCTTGATTAGTACGGAAATGTTTGTCCCTCAAACTCACATTAACAAATCAATAAGCCGTTTTGTTTATGTCTTGTTATTTTATCTAGGTATTAACGGAAAATGATTTTAATGGCAAAATTTAACGTCATCGTATTCAAACTACCATGTTGTATACATTCGTTTTATATATTTACCCGTTAGACCTTAAGATTTTTTTATTCTTTTTAATTGCTTTGCCTTTGTATCGTTTTCCATGTACAGCTATAAAATCAATTACCTCCTTAATAATAAGCTTCTGCAAACATTTTGTTTATAGAATAAAATCACTCGAACGATAAACAGTTTTATAAAAATTTATAAAAAGATGTCATTTGAATGTCTATTGTATTCTTTTGGGAGATTCGTCAATAATTCAAAATAAAGGTCTATGGTAGTAAGGCCTTATTGGAGACATTAAATGTTTATCTTTGATCACGGAAACTATTTGTATTTGTAAACGATTATAATAAAAGAATAATATTAATTGTTAAAGAAGAATAAGCGGTTGCATAAAAGTAGATTTCAAAGATGGGATTTTGACCTCAGCATTACTATTTTCTTATTCGCCTATCAATTAAATGCAACTACCTGAAAGCATCATAGAAAAACCTAAAAATGGCCCATATCTATGCATTATTAAAATAAACGGGTTGTATTGGCTTTATAGGGCGAACGTTTTCTCAGCCGGCTTTGTTACAAATTATTCTTTGTGGTATACATTCCAATGACAAATAATCCTTTGCACTTTTCTTGCGATGAAATCTCAGCGTGAGAAATATAAATATTTAAATTTACTGGAACACCTCAGTGCAATCATCTTAAGTAAATAGCACGTTTGATACGTATTACTTGGTACATAGTTTTCAGACTGTTCTATTCTTTAATAAAATGGTTAAATATACATATCAGGAATCGCAAAATGCAGAAGAAACAGCATCAACACACAGCCAAAAAGCAGAGGGAAATAAGCATGGGTGTATGGAATGATCAGTTTTAAAAGACACCTGAAACAATTTACGAAAATGAATAATCTAGTGGTAATCGCCTTGGAACGGTCAGCGGCAAAACATTTTTCCACTAATGGTTTACACCAGCTTTATAAAAGCGCCAACACTTTCCCAAAGAAGTCATTATATGGGGAGCGTCGCGGGAAAAGGTACCTTCGGACAGTTGACGTTAATTCATTAAATGACGTCATATTGTTGAGCAGAGGACATTACTTAGAATGCATTATAAAACGATTATAATGTTGTCAAAATATGTAATAAAATCTTTAATTAGATATGAGAAAACATAAGTTAGCACTAAGTACTTTCCAGATAATGTAAAAACTCAAATGTCAAAAAATATGTCCGAAGACACCTTTTCCCGTGGTGTGCCACAATAATGAACAAACAATCAAAAGTTGTCTTGGTAAAATAACTCCAAACCGCCTATCAACACGATAATGTTGCGTGCAATAAGTGGTCCCTTGTGTTATGTTCAATGGTTTCAACAGTTTTCCGAAAATAAAATTTCGCTTTCGCTAGTGCTATGGTGAAGTATAAAAGGAGTTAAAACTAGTTCTCTTATTATTTATGAGTATCTTTGATCACCTTAACAGTCATAATTATCTTAACATGCACCAGCACCAATAACTATGTATTTATCTTTAAATTTATCTCCAATAATCTATTTGTTGGTTTTGCGGCTAGGCTTTGTTCTCTAAATTTGACATTTCTTGAAAGCTGCTTTTTTAAATTTTATTACTATTCAGAATACATTAAGACAAGGCGGGTTGATTCACACATTACAGAATTTGGTTCGGTAAATGTGAATGAAATTACCGATATCTGTTCAATATTATATTAAAACTATCATGCATTTCAATACAGTTGTATGATAAACGAGTGAATGTGTCTGTCTCATTTCATTTCGAGAATAACAAGTTTAGCTGATTTTTGTGAAGACGTTTAGCGGTGTTTAGATGTATATTACAAAGCAAAAATTTTTAAGCCTTTTAGAGACTATTCGAATATTCTCTTATTTGTAAATTGTTTGAGATTGATACATGTAATTGATCACATTATAAACGTTGTCAGAAATTTGAAATCATTAAGACTATTGCTTTATATCCTACTCAAAGGAGGTAATTCAACCAGTTTTAATTAATTCAGCGTTTGTAGGTTTGTCGTTCATTGACTACATAACAGGCTTATTTTCATGATATCTGCATACATGGTAATTATAGAATAACTTTGTGCCATAACATACCAATTTACGGGTGGTGTTCTGACTGCAGAATGTATTTTAAATAGGTTGGCTTAAAGTGATAGTGTCTAGGGCTGGGAGCGAATCCGCATCGTTACGGCGACAGCGCCTAGCCCTACAATTCCTGCGACGCAACCAACTGAGCTAACCGGGACAGCCCCCAAAAAGTTGATCGGATAGCCCTGATACACGTAACAATCACTGCATGACATCAGTAACGGGTTATTTTACTGATAACAGTACTGACTAAACGTACGGGGAGACTTTTTACGGCCGCCACAATGCAAAATAGCGCTATAATGAGCTTTAGCCTATGTTAAACGACTGGAAGGGGTATATGGTATAGTAAAGCTGTGCATCAGGAGATAAATAACAGCCTTTAATGGTGTTGTGACTGCAGAATGTCTTAAAAAACGTTTGTTTAATCAGTTTTCGCATACAATAAACTGCAGGAAGGGATATTATTAATTATGTAAGGAGAAATAGCTACGTTCGAGAAACTAAATTAGATAAATGCGCATATTATAAACATTTTTCATGACTAAGTGATGAAGACAGCCTAAGAATCTGACTCAAAGTCTCTATAAAGTTCCCGCAAAACTAGTTATTGTGCGGTAACATATTTTTTCTATCTAAAGAGGTTGTGGTATGAAATCTCCTTTTTCTTGCATAAGTTCTGTAAATTTATTTGTACAAACAGAAAGGTTTTTCTTGTTTTGCTTTTTGGGAGGTTTACAAAACGTTATAATGTTTGGAAGAAAATAATTAAATATTTCACCTCGGGTTAGCTCTAACTGTTTTTGCTGGAACTCGGCAGATCATCGATCGCGTCCTTAGTTCCCAATGAATATGTCATCACTTGAAAGACACCCAAAATACATCTTAAACTTGAATGTTAAATGACTTTTTTTTTTCATCATAATTATGAAAAAGGCTCGAAATATCACGATCTGATGCAAGATGCAAGAATTTTTATGTAAACATCAAAATTTACTAAAAACAGATTTAGCACAAAGGCGAACTAACACTGCCACAACGATGTGTTTGCCTACCCAACACAAATTATTTGACATTTGTTATTACTGAGACCTGAATTACTCATTTCACAGGTTCAAACTAAGAATTGACCCCCATCTGCTTTAACCATGTATAATACAATTTTTATCTATCGCAACAACGGTGTGTATATGACGATTAAAACATGGAACCTTCAATGTGGTATTTTAAGAATGATAACATTTCATATACAGCAGCTTTATTCAAAAGTTTATTAATTATTGATACATTTTGTTCATATCAACAAAATTTTTGCTATTAGTGTCATGAAACCTCCTATAGTTGAGTATTTACACTCAAGCTTTTAGCCTTCGATTTCGAATACTAAATATAACTTATTACGTATTCAAGAATACTGTGACTTTATGTTCAATCCTGTTTGGTTCCATTCATTATTTTGTTGATTTGACAAACATTTCCGTTTATATGACAACCTTGTGCCACTGGTCATTGCCATATATAAACCATTGCACGGAATTATTCAAAATTTGAGTTATATAATGCATTGCTCCTCTCAACCCAACACCGGGATCTGTCCAAAGTTATTTGCATTTCAATCAATAATATCAATGAAACAGAGCTTTCCATGTTTTCATATCGAGTTCGCTTGAATTTTTAAGTTCTCTTTTAATATTTTCAATTTGTACTTTAAATAAATTTAATCAAGCAAGTCTACACCTCGTAATATAAGTGCACGTGTATGTATGGATTTAACGTAACAAATGCATTTTTCATTTTCAGTTAAACCCAGCACTCAAATTTAAAACTCTTTTATTGTTTACCAATTTAAATATAATAGAACGATTCAGCCAGACACCGCACAAGCCAATCAAATGGAAAAGGAAGTATTGAAATAATTATGATGAGTAAGCTATTCAAACAATATAGTCAATAATCTTAATAAAAGAATGTTTAAAACTAGTATCGCCTATTCACTGAATAGAAATAATTGTTTTGTTATATATAATTTCTGCTATATGAAAAAGAATGTATTGATCGTGTACATGTAAACTGCTTAAATCTTTTAAATTAGATATATGAAGTTTGTGTGTTAAGTAATTTAAATATTAACGACTCAGTGATTCCTTTGGAAAATATGGCTTATTCATTTGGACGTAATTTTGATGACGATTACGATCATCAACACCATAATATTTTAAGGGATACTCGCGGTACCAGTTTTGGAGATACACGTGGTGAATATTTGAGAGCAAGTCGCGGTACACATCTTGGAGACACACGCCGTACAGATTATGAAACTTATCGAGAGACAAATATTGGCGGTACCCGTCGCACAGACATCGGTGCAACTCAAAGACCCAATGATCAAAATTATAACATGCTTAGCGGTACCAGTCTTGGAGAAACACGCGGCCAAGACTTGAGAATAAGTCGCGGTGCTCACCTTGGTGACACGCGCCGTACAGGTTATGGAAATATTGGAGAGACTTACATTGGGAATACCCGTCGGACAGACATCGGTACATCTCGGGGACCGGAATATATAGAATTTGAAGAGTTTGACGATCTAGACGAATATGATGATGAAGGTCATTACAATAAACATGTTGTGGATAAATTGGCAAAGACTAAAACTGCCTATGGATGGAAAGCGGTCAGACCAACACGTAACGTTAGTTCAGCCGTTGCAGGTGCAGAGGATATAACTGCAACCAGGAAAAGTATGTTGCGATCACCTAACATGGGTAGTTCATCGGCAACGAAAGAAGACGACTATTATGACAGAACGACTAGAAGAACATCGGCAACAACGGAACAAAATAGGAAAAAAGGTATCAGAAACACTGTTCGGGAAGACATCGGCGAAAGCGACTTGGAAGAAAATCCATACGGATGGAATGCCCTAGGACCAACTCGACTCCCACCTTCCAGGGAATCTGCTAAAATTGTTTCCAGAGATATGTCAAGAGATCAGCATGCTACAGGACCGCTGCGTCAAAGCTTTAACCCTGTTGCCCCAGTTGCAGCACAGCCGGCAGCCATAGGAATGGCCGATTTGCAAAGAACTGTGCCAGGCAATAGACTTTCTACGGTCAAAGAGACTGATGAGATCAGACGAGACATCAGAGGAACATACGACTATCCTTATATAAGTAGTGTGGAGATGAGACCCGGGGCTGAGGGCAGACGACAGAAGCACTGGGCAAGCATGGCGTTAGAATTTAAACTAAGAGAAAGCTGGTACTCCTTGTTTGGAAAGGTAAGATTGGAGTTTTACGTGTCAACAGTCAAATAGAAACGTTATACGCTTGATGATACACTGACACACGCTGTAAAATATCTTCCTGCACATTCAAATAGTACTGTTATCCCATATATTTGTGTATAAACTTAAATACGCATAACAGGAAATGCCACATTCAGAAGACACAGCCTCCCCACAAAGCCAAGAAGAAGAGAGGAAGAGAGAGAGCATGGTTTATAGAATGACCAATTTCAAAACAGACACCAAAAACAATAAAAAATGAGAACCTGATGGGTTACCGCCTTGGAACGGTCAGTGGCAAAACAATTAAATATTTAAATTTTAAATATCGATTAGTGCTTAACCCGATGTAGGACATTAATACTTTACTGTTAAAGCTCAATCAAACCGAGCCTGCAATATTTTGATATTTTTACGTATCCTTAAAAGAACTATAAATTGCTCTTTATGTTTTCAATTTTGCTTAGTGATCAAAAGTTATTGAGGCATTTTAAATCGTCCTTTTCTACAGATGAAGAAAAAATGGGCGGCATATTCAGATATGGAACCGCAGGTCGGAGATGCAGCATTTACTAATAATGGACAAAAGTATGCTGATGGGAAACGCAAGAGTTCTGATACAGACAAAACAGATGACAGATCAAATTTCCCGCTGAGGGTCGTTTTGATTGTTATCGCCCTGTTGACGGCGGTGTTGGTGGCAATTTTCGTACCAATTGGGGTACTTATTTGGGGAGAAAAAGCTGACGGTAAGTAAATACTTTTATCCAACCGTTTTATTACTGTGTTTGAAATATAATACACATATATTTTTTATTTATCTGATATATGTTAACATACAGTTTGATATACTTTTCCGAAGTGGCTTTAAATTTCTTGATCGATCTGCCCACAACAATGAGTATCTCATGAATAGAAATGATTCCACAGTATTGCAAGCTCGTGAGTGCATTCTTTTCAAGTTTCAGACCAAACAAGTTTCATGCAGTACAACTACATAGCGAAGATTCTTAATCGTGAGTTTGCACAAGAGATGGGCGTCAAAGGTTCGGAAGCTTTCTTGGTTGTGTCGTCCGAATTATGCGGTGGGGTAACTATCACTGTTACATTATGTGTGAGAAAATTTTCTTGCATACCGGATAAGTATTTCCACGTGTTTTACCGGGAAAAGAAAATCTTTTCTTGCATACCAGATCAGGTCATCCGGTGTTTTCACCCGTGTAGGAAATTTCGATCCTACACCCCCCCGTGTAGAATGAGTCACGTGAGTGACGTCACGTCTTCAAGTATCTGACGTAATATATTCAAGTTAGTGACGTCATTGTAAAAAAAAAGTTTGCTTTAACGTCAATATTTCAGCATAATGAAAATAAATAAGTTTGTATACTTACACAGAAATGTTATAAATAATAAAAGGTATGCAAGAAAAAGTATCTTGCATGAGACATTCGGTGAAGATAGAAAAATCTGTCACCTCGGGTGAACTGTTTTGGCGGGAACTCGGCAGAGCCTCGTTCCCGCAAAACAGTTAACCCTCGGTGACAGATTTTTCCATCTTCACCTCACACTCATGCATGATACTTATAATCTTTTCCCTAGGGAAAAGATAACGTTCGCGTGCTACACGAGTGACGTCACGTCTTCAAGTATCTGACGTAATTTATTCAAGTTAGTGACGTCATTTAGAAAATAAGGTTTACGTTATCGTCAATATTACAGCGTAAGGAAACAAAATTTAGTTTGTTAATACGTACACAAATGTTATGAACAGTAAACGGTATGCAAGAAAAAGTATCTTGCATGGGACATTCGGTAAAGATGAAAAAATCTGTCACCTCGGGTTCCCGCAAAACAGTTCCCCCTCGGTGACAGATTTTTCCATCTTCACCTCACACTCATGCAAGATACTTATAATGTTTTAGATGAAGAAAAAATGGAAACTAAAATGCTTCTAAGAGGCACATGCAAACAAATAACAAAACTATCTTATCAGTGTGAGGCACCGTTTGAATGCAAAATACAAATCGGTAGCTCAATCTGTAAAATATTTGTTAATATTTTTCTTTCTTGTAATTGTTTATTTATTTCTTGTAATTGTTTTTGAGCGGCTCATTCTGTAGCAACGTCCCAAAGCAAATGTTTTTCATCAAAGCAAAGTGCAAGTTGAGTGTTCACAAGTTTTTGGACGTTAAATGTGAAAGGGCCTTCAAATAATTGAGGCAATTTCAACGAACTATTTAAAATAAAATGAGACAAAATCATATCATTTAATAAGCCGTTTTAGGTACGATACGATAAGTTTATTGTATTTAACATAACAAATATCTACATCATACGTAAATTTATACATTGAATGGAGAAAGATACTAAAACAACTGTTATATATTTTAGCATCCTATTTCAATTAGCTAAATGTGATAATAATTTTGCATTTCTTAGTTTATGTATAAAATTCAGAAAGAGTTTTACAATGTCCTAAGGTTACAATAAATGCAACTTTTCTTTAAAATAACAATAAAGTATTTTCTCCGGAAATAATTGTTAATGCATACCAATAATGACAAAATCATTATGGAGGATAACAGTTCAAATGCACAGTACGAAATTAACATTAATTCTTTTGTGGAAAATGCTTAAATGTAAATTAGTTGATATTTTTATATAATATTTTAAAGTTTACCCTTTTTGGTTAAGCTTAATCATTTCAAGGCAAAAATTGTTCATAATTGTTCTTAGAACTCAATGTCTAGTGAGTATACCAATTCCGCATTATTTTCAGCTTAATACTAATTTCACTGAGACGGGGTTCACATTCGAGGATTGTAATGTACGTAAAATCACGTAAGTAACCCCGAATGATTACGGTCGAAGAACCATTCTAGTTCGTTTAACTTCCCATTGTTACGTTTTTCTTCTATGGAGCAATCGTTTATATGCATGTGTCTTTTTTCAAAGGGGATGTTTGCTCGGGTCATATAAACAAAGGTCAATGGTTATTTCATCTCGATTTGACTGAATGAGGAATACTGAATTTTGTTCGGCGTAAAAACATTAATTTTATATAACGTTTAATTACATCCTATCAGGGATGAAAGTAAATAACACAACATTGTTTTTACACTCTATTTTCAACGTTTCGGCATAAAGCCGTTTTCAAGATCATTTATAGAAAATTTCTACATTTTTGTCATTGTTTTACAACACAGACAGGAAATACTATTTCCATAAAAATGTATTTCCTGTCTGTGCTGTAAAACAATGACAAAAATGTAGAAATTTTCTATAAATGATCTTGAAAAAGGCTTTATGCCGAAACGTAGAAAATAGAGTGTAAAAACAATGATGTATTAATTTTATATATGATTAATAGTTTTTCTATTGAAACAAGTGCTTCTTACTAGACTTTTTCTTTAAAGATTAACGTTTTTACTGATCTAAGTAACAAGCTCGCTTTAGTAACAGAACTTTAAACTGTTAAAGCTGAGAAACACACAAATAACTTAAGTTTCAAAGACCACCCACAATACAAACTCGAAATACTAGTCATTGAGGAACATAATTGCAGTTCCACTAAGGTCATATCTTTTATTTTATGTTTCATGATAAACATGAAAAATACTTGTTATAAACTGATTTCCTTTTTCCCCATAGGAATGGATCTATATTGGTCGATTTTATCATAGTCTTAAGTTCTACAGAAGAATCCTTTCCAACCGAAAAAAGACTACTAGGATACTTAGGACTTGAATCGAACAGGAGCTCGGTTAATATAAGTACATTTCAAGTTTCCAACAATATAACCATTATGTCGATGGTTAAGATCAACAGCCCTGGTTACAGTGCACCCGAAGGTAAGGATATTTAACTCCTTTTTTGTTTTGCTATTTAAAGATTTTTGCAGGAACTATTCACTTTATTTTGCACATTATCACGTACATAATATTCGAAGTTTCCAATTGAATTTCGTTGCAACTGATCGGCATACTCATCTTCTATGTTATACATTATATTTAATATGTTTCTAGGAACTTTGAAATCTTTTACATTTTGCATATTTTTGAATCGGATCAGGATTGTAAAACTTTTTTATCTAATTTTATCAAATTTATATTAAAACAGGAGTTCTGAAGTTTCGTGATAAATGTGATTTAGTGACTGCTGATAAAACAACAAAACAATCAATGCTGAACATGGGACAAACCCCTTCGTGGTCTCATTTTTGTTAGTTTTTATAGTGTCTCACACTCTTACACTATCGGCTCATTACATTCACCTCTGTTATAGGCTCGGATAGTTCACCAATTGCATTTACAATAGCTTGGGTTTCTTCGGTTTTAATGAAAGATAGTGTAGATTTCATCATTTGTTTTACCTCAAGCTTTCAAAATCATAATTTATGACTGTATAAAATAAGGCTGTCGAGTTTGGTCAAAAATCTTGACATTGAGCCTTTTGCAGAGATGTGAAGTGAGTGTAAGGAACGACAACTCTGAGAAGGAGATTGATAGAGTTTATTGTGATTATAACCATCTCGTAGTTAGACTTTTTTGCAAAGTGTCATCGGTGGTCGTATTAGCAGAAGTCTCGTATAAGCGAGTGAGAAACTTAGCCGTCTTTAAACAGATTACTCTAAAAGAACTTTGAGACGGATTCAAAAGATGTATGTCAATAGAAAAATGCCTAATAGTACCGATTTACTTCTTTAAAATGATTCCAGTAATGTTTTCCCAGTTTAAGAAGAGTATTCATTTATAAATTATTTCTTAGCAAAAAATACTTAGATTTAATGATTTTGTTCTTGCAGAAATCCCCTACAACATGTCTTGCCATAACCAAACTAACAGGTGCAAGACTAAATACGCTTTGTGCATTGACGAACGTTGTTCATGTCCACAAAATCGCTACTATGTTGATTCAGAGAACACATGTCTTCAAAGTAAGTATTACAATGACCAGCAAAAAACAACAACTACTAAGTTATCATTTTAAATACAAGTACTTGACGATCACTGACGTGTTTTGACAACACTTGTATTTGAAACTATGACGTTTGGTCATCGTCGATAGCACCACGTTGAAAAAGCAACATATTGACCATTTTGATATGTTTCACTTTACTACACTTGGCTGTTTATGAACACTTGTCTGAATTTCAGGTATTTGAGAATAAAATAGTGTAAAATGATGATGTTCATGTATAATGACTTGTATTTAGGTATACAACACATTTCGTCATCATGTTATTTCGTTTATCTAAATAGCACCCCTCACAAAATATCATGGTTTTTTTCGAATGAGATATATTTTCAATCGTTTAAGAATGTGAATACAATTGCAAATTGTTTGTCTTTAATATTCCGATTTCTATTTTTACCTTCAGAGAATATAATGCAGTACAACTTTACAGTGAAGATCATCAACCTGAAGTTTGTTGAAGAGATGAGCAACATTTATTCTGAAGCTTTCCTGAATGTGTCAACAACTTTTTGTAGTGCGGTAAATATCAATCTACATGTTAGCTGTAGCTAACGCAAGGCTTTAGATAGAAGCAATTACTTTTTTCGACAATAGTCTAACTCACAGCAATTACTTTTTTTTCGACAATAGTCTAACTGACAGCAATTACTTTTTTCGACAATAGTCTAACTCACAGCAATTACTTTTTTCGACAATAGTCAAACTCACAGCAATTACTTTTTTTCGACAATAGTCTAACTCACAGCAATTACTTTTTTCGACAATAGTCAAACTCACAGCATTTACTTTTTTCGACCATAGTCTAACTCACAGCAATTACTTTTTTCGACCATAGTCTAACTCAAAGCAATTACTTTTTTTCGACAATAGTCTAACTCACAGCAATTACTTTTTTCGACCATAGTCTAACTCAAAGCAATTACTTTTTTCGACAATAGTCTTACTCACTTTCCGTGAATTCATATATGAGACATTCAAACTTTTCTAACTGCCTTGCAAAACACGTCTTTTTGTCGGTTCGAAGTTTGAAAAGATATTTTTCGATCTTATAAAGAGAAGTAGTATACCATTTTGATGGGAAAAGCTGTTATAAAAGTTAATTAATACTTTTAAAAAATATTCATCTTTACAGAATGGAAACAGTTTTTGAGTCGATCAAAGGCAAAAACATATGATAATTGTTATCAAAAGTCAGTGTCTATTTAACACGCCAATTCCGTTTGGTTTTCAGTTGAGACCCTATTTTAGTCCTTTGGCGAACAACTTCACATACGAAGGATGTGTTGTAAGTAACATTAGGTAGGTAACCGATGAGTATCATCTCAGCCTGGTATAATGGCTTCAACAATTAACGTCTCATCCAGAGATATTATGCAGAATGGGCCACATTATACCACAATGTGCAATTAAACAATGCAATAATTAAATATTGGATTTTATTTTCAGGAATTGGTGATGGAATCAATCATCGACTATGTTTATCGTATTATATACAACATTTTGTTTTCGAAACACCTGTTTTTTTAAGGCGATGTTCATAAGACAAATGTTGAATTTTCTGTATGTATTAGATTTATGTTTTACGAGTTTTATTGTCATGGAATGAAGGTCGTTAAAAAAATATATATATTTTAAAAATGCAATTTTGAAAGCCACAAAAATATGAAACTACTAAAGTCTCGGTTTTATTGAGCCTGTTCATGGGCAGTAATGGAAATAAACTTACTGCCAAAGCCGCATAGCCCTGGGTTGAGCGCAACCCGATATTATACCACTTAACAATACAGTTTTAATCCAGCCAAAACGAAGCTATGCATATGAGAATTAAAGAGATATGTTGCTTAGAAACGTAGAAAACAAATAAATAAAGTGTAAATAGTCGCAATTACAGAACTCAAAAGACATATCAATATCTGATAATAACTGTTTTGAAAAATTTAAATCACATTTAGTAGATTTAAAAATTGTAACTTCTTGTTACAGGAATGGAAGTTTAGTGATCGATTTTAAGATAGTGCTGAGCTCTAAAAAAGATAGTTTGCCGGTCGTTGATGAACTTCTTGGATACCTAGGACTCCTATCAAACGAGAGCACGGTTAATATAAGTCTATTTCAAGTTTCTACTGACATCACACATAAGACGAGGATTCCGATCGACAGTCTTCAGAACATTATTCCTAAAGGTAAGAAGAGAACATTATTCCTAAAGGTAAGAAGGTTTTACAAATTTTCTTTAGTGTCCTTATTTCAAACATGAACAAGAGCATTTCTCACAACATCTTTCGACTTGTATTTAATCTTAATTTCTAATCGTTAGACTAGGATGTGAATGTTATGCGAATGAATCTAAAATATTGTAAATTGCAGTTATTTTGGCAGAGTTTTCAATCGAAACAAACGGAAAAAAAAGATATTGCATAATAGTTGACTTTGCTTCCATGAGATGTCATTATAACAGTTATAAAATTAAAAAATGGTTTACGAAGATGACATGCAAGCGAAAATATTATTGGAAAGCAATATTTAAATAAGAATGCCTTTAATCCGATCGAGGTCGATGCTTCAGTCGTTTAGCTATTGGAATGCAAGGCATATGGACCCTGTTGAGTTAATGTGTGGCTATACCTTATACCCATATAGCCATATAGCTTTAGACAAAAATCCCTCGTAGTTCTAAATCTTTGGAGGACAAAACCTTTTTGCCACTGGTGGTTTCAACCAGATTCAAGATTAAATAAACAATGTGATCTTTCATGTAATACAAGTTCATTATTCTATATTCTTTTCAGAAGTCAACTACAATTTGACATGTAATAAAGAAACTAACATGTGCAAGACTAAATACGCTCGGTGCATCGACGGACGATGTTCATGTCCACAAAATCGCTACTATGTTGATTCAGAAAATTCATGTCTTCCGAGTAAGTATTGTAATCAACGATTTTAACATTATCCGAAAAAAACACTATTTTAAATGAACATAGAAACATTTAAGACAATTGAATCGAAATTTATTTTTCCGACCCCGCTGTTTCAACAATTAACAATTGTATGGTAATGACGCAACAAATACATAATAATTATAAATTTTCCAACTAGTTACTGGTTTTAATTAACAGAAACACCAATGTCGCGCATTATGGTTGTTAATAGTACGAGTATTCGAATGAAACTTTGAACTAGACTTCCGTTAAAGTTTCTGCCAGACACTTCTGGTATTATTTGGTTTCGAAACCGAACGTGTTTAGTGTTAAGAGGAAATTTAAGTTTCTATAAACAAGGCATTCATTTTTACCTTTAAAATACGTCTGGCAGACACTTCATTTTATCAGTAGTCCAGTTCGATGTTTCAAAGATGTCAATTCCAATCAGTTATAATGGTTTATTTTTGTTTGCTGCGTGTTCATTTTAACTAGCAAAAAATTTTCTGACTTTGCATTTCAGTTATTTGCGACACAAACATATCTATAGCAAACGGCTATCTGAATACTTCTGGTATATATTTTGGAAGTAATCTAACAGTGAAATGCTCTGAGGGATACGAAATGTTACCATCAAACTTTTCTCATCTGAGTTGTACCGGAAATAGAACATGGGGGAGTTTGCCTAGCTGCAAGATTAAAACATGCGTGGATTTTGCAGTACCGGCCAATGCAACGATTGATTCACCTTCAGTAAATAGAACATACAATGAAAGGATTAATATTACTTGTGAGAACGGTTTCGAAATTGAAGGTGTAAACGAAACCGTATGTACGGCAAATCGAACATGGAGTCAATCTCCTGTATGTACACGTGTGACATGCCAAAATTTTACAACGCCAGCTAACGCAACCATTGACCCAGCAGCAGTAAATAGAACCAATCAAAGGTTCGGGGATAAGATAATCGTTTCTTGTTTAATGGGGTTTGAAATTGAAGGAGGGAACGAAACTGTGTGCAGGGCCAACAAGACATGGAGTAATTTTCCAGCATGTAGACCTGTGAAATGCGAAAATTTTACCACGCCTGATAATGCTACGCTTAACCCGAATGCCTTGAACACAATCAACCAAACGTATGGGGACAAAATTATCATTTCTTGTAAAGCAGGCTTTGAAATTGAAGGAGTTAACGAAACAATTTGTCAAGCAAATAGAAAATGGAGCTCTGTCCCTACCTGCAAACGTGTTAATTGCTCTCAGCCTCATTTGCCAAACAATGTGATCACAAAGAAGAATCAAAGCATCTCTTATCTTTACGAAACACACATCGATCTTGCTTGTAATGAAGGTTTTTATTTAAGCGGCGCCAATCAAATAACTTGTATGGCCAACTTATCTTGGAGCGATATCCCCTACTGCTTGCCAGTAAATTGTTCTACATATTCTTTTCCTCCAAATTCACTTAATGTGACAGTATCATTGAAAGGTAAGACATTTGGTTATGAAGTTAATATCTCCTGTAATGAAGGATACAAAATAAATGGCAGTGCAACTATTCAATGCTTAGCATGGGGTAACTGGAGCGATAGTCCGACATGCGAGCTAATAGACTGTGGAGAACTGGAGTCGCCGCAGAATGGAAGTATGACACAATCAGAGGGGACGACGTTTAATATGACACGTACGTTTGCTTGCAATCCTGGGTATAAGATAAAAAATGAAAGCGTGTTCAGATGCACAAAGAATGGCAACTGGAGTGGTACGCCGCAATGTATATTGAAGAAATGTGGCGTTCCTATAGCCCCAACTCATGGCGTGTTTGCTCAAAATATAACTATGAGTCATGATTTTACAATTAGCACAAAAATTAGTACCATGTGCAGTGATGGTTTTGATATATCCGGTAACAGCACAATAGTTTGCATGGAAAATGAAACCTGGTCTCAATATCCGGTTTGTATTCCTGTGGATTGTGGAATCCCAGATCAAATAGAAAACGCAGAATACCTTAATGTTAGTGTGACTACATATAATTCAACTTTTGAAATTGATTGTAAAGAAGGATATAAATTATCAAATAACGCAACTGTGCTTTGTCGTGCTAATGGAACATGGAGTGAATATCCTGATTGTAACGCTGTAAATTGTGGTAATGTAAGTGCGCCTCTTAATGGAACGATAGTAAATAACACTGGAATCGTTTTCGGCGATACTGTTCAATTTAGGTGTAACACTGGATTTGAACTAATGGGAAACTCGTCTGCAACCTGTATGGCAAATGAAACCTGGTCTACATTCCCAACATGTAGCATTAAAAACTGCGGGGATATAGGTCACACTGGCAATGGAAATTTTACATATCAATATGGTTTGAAAACATACGGGAGTGTTGCCTATTTGAACTGTAGTGGCGAATATCGCCGAATAGGAAGGGAATCTATCAAATGTTTGGCAAACGGAAAATGGGAGTCATTGCCATTCTGTTATAATACAACTTGTAGCGAGTTCATTCCTCCGGAACATTCCTCCGTTATCAACAATACACTGGCTATTGAATGCGACGAGCATTATCATTTGGTTGGCAATGCAACAGTAGAATGTTATACAGCTAACAATACTTGGCGATATGGTACTTGTAAGCCGATATGTGAAGACTTAATGTTGCCAAAGAACTCGCAATCAGACTATGATAATATGACAGTTTATATCGAAGGAAATATGGTAAATGTATCTTGCAACGAGGGATTTGAACCACAGGGAATCACTGTTGTTACTTGCCAGGCAAATATGACTTGGACCAAAGTTCCGAACTGTGTACAGATGTATTGCTTACGAAGAAACCTATCTGAAAACATTAAAATCCTAAACGAGACTTCACGGACCATTTTCAATGTCAGCGAAGTTCTAAATGTATCATGCAAATCGGGCCATCGGTATAAAGAAGAAAATATTAACTTTATAACTTGCTCTCAAAATAAAACATGGTATCCTATACCGGAATGTGAACCAGTAAGTTGTTCTCTAGTCAATGTCTCGGAAAAGTTTATTTTGAACCAAACAATGAGGTACGTGCTTTACGAAGTAAACACCACGATAACACTATCATGTGAGGCGGGCTTCAGAGTAAATGGAACCGGAAACACTATATGTAAAGAAGATGGCACGTGGTCGAATACGTTAGGTTGCGTCCCAGTTTCGTGCTCTATGTACACTCTTCCTCAACACACAAAATATGTCAACATCTCTGAAGGAAATATGTCTTCATATGACTATAATTTTACAATGGAATTGAAATGTGAATATGGCTACGCATTTGTCAATCAAAACATGAGATATGTGACTTGTGGCGCTGATGGAATGTGGCACAGCTCAGTCGGCAACCCACAGTGTGACGTTCAAGGTAAACAATTCTGTCAGATCATTGTCAAGATATTAAGTGACATAACTTGCCCTTTTTATATAAATAATTTTAAAGGTCGAAGTTCCTCTGCCGGTTGCTTGTCAGAGTTCTAAGTGTATATCCAACAACACATTTCAACTTTGTTTGCAAAGAAGATCATCATTTTGACATCCCTACATTATTTTTTTTTATTAATTATATTGTAATTATTGTTTTTTATTGTAGGCATGGTTTACTTTTCTGAAACTGAAAACGTGTTCACATCTGGACAAAATGCGACACTGACATGTTCCCTTACTAATGTACACGAGTGGACCAATATAGTATTCCTCAAAGTCCAAAACGCCAATCAACCGGTTCCTTTGCTTATATTGTCAAATGTGTCTGGGAACATTACTTATGAACCAAGTAATGGCATAGAGGTTAACTACAGTTTGCAAGATGCTGCGACGATAGCATTATCGTTACGGCCAGTGACTTGCAGCGATAAGGGCATGTATGTATGTGCAAATATCGCCAGCGACAGAGCGTTTAACATCTCGTCTTTCGATCCTGCAGTGGTTAGGCAATATCCAGCAATATCTGCAAATGCAACTGTAGACGTGATCGGTATGTATCTCACAAAGAGCCAGTACAAAAGCTATTAAAACACAGGAAAGTGGGGGAACATTCTTTCCCATACTTTTGTATGCCATAGTCTAGGCTTTATAAAGCTAAACTTTGAATGAAAAGAGTCGCACCCAGAAAAGTGTCGGTACCAAAATCTTTAAAAATTAGACGAATAGCACATCCGGTAAACATTCATTCGCTCCAAAACCAAAAAAAAGGAACATGCAAAACGAGTATTTTGTTTGAAAAAGTAAATAGGTAAAAGTAATCTTTTATTTCTCTTGAAAGAAATTCAAAGGGATCATTTTTATCAAAACACGGTGAATTCTGATATATGTTAGGATGACGAAGCTTCTCGAAAAACACAGTTTCATGTAATGAAAATGTAATTCGTTCCGGTGTAACCCGGCTAGAACATTTTCGCGGCAAAAAATGTATCGCATATAGAATATAATGTATAATTTTTGTGTGTTTTTTTTTTGGGAAGGCTGGGGTGAATAGATTGGTGGGGCATTGCACGTCATCTGCTGTCAAAAGCCATTACGGTGATTTGTATACAGATAAATGTTTTTTTGTCAAAATTAATCTTAAGAAAATGTAACGAAAAATAAACAATGTATATCATTTCTAATACAATGAGATTGGTTCCAACAGAGGTTCTATCAAAAGCAAATGTTTTGCTTTTGAACTGGTGTTCTGTTCATTTCAGTTTTGTCCTCCTTTTAAATGGTATATTGCGCATTATAACCAGTATTTAGCAGTCTTTACAATTTAAATGAGTGTTATTGACAAGCATATGATGTTTTTCCTTCACAGGAAATTTGACAATGTCAGCTCAAAAGAACGCTACAGGACAAAACGTGACGTGTAGTGGACAGGTCGGTTTGGGTGTCAAAAACTCAACAGAGCTGAGTATAGAGATCGGCTTCAGAAATGAAACCTTGGTTAGTTCTGCTTCAGTTGATTTCCTTGGAAATAACTACATTATTTACCGAACATTTGATTCTAAAAAATCGATTTCAAATCTATGTTAAATAAATTAAAATTACTTTAGATATGGAATCAACGGTTAATACATGTATCAACTTAGGTTTACTCGGAAAAAAACTAAAGAGACATGTGTTGATATGCCGCAGATATTCAAACGTATAATTTAGCATTATCGTTTTTTTTGTTGTTTTTTTTGTTGTTTTTATTTGTTTTTGTTTGTGTTTTCTCGTAATTTCGTTCTTACAGTTGTAGCATTGTTAACTAAACTAATAAAATAAACGATTAGGAAAGCTTTTTCAAAAGCATCGGCTGGCAATTTCTTCGAATTCGTTAAAAGCATGAATCTACTGTTTCTAAAAATGCAAATTAAAGCTTCTGACAAAAGTTTAAAAACGTGTAGTTGAGAGTCAACAATATTATCGCTGGTGTAACTTTCAGCTTATCACCCCAGATGAGAGCAACTATTTGGCTGGTCCTTCATATACATCTGACAACTGCTTTCTTTATATACAACGATCCGTCTTCTACGTGATAAATGGGACTGGTGCACTGCAAATTGACTGTCGTCTGGAGCTGGCTGGTAACATTATCGCAGAGCAAACAGTTAATGTCACCAATGGTAATGTTTGTGTTGATCAAAACCACTTTTTCTTAGTATGCTTCCAACAAATTATAAAGATTCTGTGTAGTAAACAAATTTAACATGATGGTAATCGAATTGGTCGAGGCGGTTTGCAGTTTGGTTGTTTTGTTAAACCTTTTAATAACCCTTCATAATATAAAGAAGAATTTTCTTGCATTTTCCCTTAATGCAATGCATGTCACCAGGAATGCAGAATATCTCCTGTGAAATAGTAACTATATACATTATGAAATGCTGAAAACACGAGCTGTTTTGTGCATAAACGTAAAAGGGAATAAAATTGGCCCATGAAAGTTTTTTCTTGGTCAGTCATTGGCTCATAACAAGGGCGTGATATTATATGCCGCTCATGGCGGTTTGGTTTGTTTAGTAATGTTTTAACGGTTACTTTTACTTAATTATGTTCAGGAGCAGTTTATTAGGATTAAATATTACAACAATTTTATAGTATTAACTAACCTATCTAAAGTTATCATCTACCGAAATCTAAAACAACAATCTATTTATATTTTCAGACTCAATCCCGTAGACGTGTTACAGACGAAATTTAGAGATTTGGGGCTAAATAATATTAATTAAGTGGGGAATTCACATAAGAATTTTGAAATATAGCTCGGAAGCTTTGCTGACAATAATATGTGTGAATCGACAAACTGACAATTAAATAATTATCTAAGATTGTTAGAAAAGATGTCCTATAGCAGTCACTTACCTTTCAAGTCAGCCAGACATGCTCACACAACCTTTTTAAACATTAGCTGGACACTGAGCAAAACTTCTTATTTATTTCACCAAGACAACTTGTACTTGTTTGTTGATATGAGAATCTATGGGGGCAAATGTGAGGTTGGTGCACCCTAGAACCTGGTTTCAACCCTCAGTGCCAAATTGCTTTGCCACTGACCGTTCCAAGGTGGTAACCCCAAGGGTTCTCATTTTCGTTAATTGCTTGTGGTGTCTTGTTTGAAATTGATATTCTTATGCTCCACAGGAAGGCTGTGTTTTCTGAGTGTGGCGATTGATATGCATATTTCAATTTTTTCTTATCCAAACGTCGGTTTTTTAAATTTTTTTAGGTAAAGCTTTCATGATGGAGATTTTCATATTATTAGCAGATTGTGTTTATGTTGCTACATTTTAAAAGTGAACTTGCTAGTGAAAAAGACTCAGAGAAAGTTTTCAACTATTTAAATAAATACACAGTTAGTTTCTATACCACTGCGATCTGTTGAATAATATTCTTGTTTTATTTACAAGCAATCTGATTTATCTATAATTTTTTTTGTGAAAATATATTTTTTGCACTGTGTGTTCAGTTGAACTTTTTGCGATGTTTTCACGATGCATATTTTATGTTTAAATTTATGTTAAAAGGAGATGTGCAGGATTGATGAATGGAACAGATTTGCGAAAAGGGTTATTAATCAGTTGAATATCATTATTTGAAACTCAAATATTTATTTACGCCCGAAACATTTCAAACCAATTTTTTATAAAAAGATAAATAAATGGTGTTTCCTATCCTATGCGACGCGCATAGGTTAGCTATTTTTGTATTTCCTGCGTAAAGCTGTGGTGGTTTTTTGGGATTGTCACGTGATCACTTATATAACCAAAATACGCATTCGGTGTACCTTGCCGACTATCGACGTCGCCATTTGTTTCAAAATGCCTAGGCCACCACGAATAGTAAGCTCAGCGATGAGCTAAATATAGAATGATCGCTAAATATAGAATGTATTTTTGTAAAGGGATTTCTTCAGAGGATTGTTTTCAGGTCCGGTAAAATGGTAAACTTAACCGAAAACTTTCTCAGGGATGGTTTGAAATGTAGAGTTTAGTGAAAAGTACACGTAAGTGTTACATAGATCGATCTGTTTACGATTTTACCGAGTACACCTGCTCGACCCTGCACATCTCCCTTTAAAGGAATTATTGAAAATTTATTTAAACATCGGTCTTCTATTGTGTGTATATCATTTTGCAGACCTTGGTATCATTAAAATTGATGAAAAAGAACATGGCCACCTAACACGTCCAATATAAAAATATTGCATCCTTGGTTTGAATGAGACTATTCATGGGCTAAAAGAATATGTATCTTACTCCCCGCGCCGTCTAGCAACGGCTTGTGCGCTACTCCATATTTACTTAAGGATTGAATCGATATTTGATGGTTTTCATTTGGGTATGGAAAAAGTTGGGTTGTTTAAAGTGTGTAAAGCCCGAAGGGCTTCTCACGTACTTTAAACAATCCAACTGTTTTTCATACCCAAATGAAAATAATCAAATATCGATTCAATCCTTATGTTTACACACACAACTACTCTCTTTAATTAGAATTTATGTGATTTTACGGCTTTTTGGAATGGCAGTTGGAACAGCCACGTTGACAACAAAGTGAATGACGGCACGGTTTCTCGCTGCAACTCTTGGCAAACGTCACACGTCAAAACATTGAGCAACGTCCAATAAATTGTGAACGGTTCTACTGTAGCCACGCCTTTAAAGTAAATCGTCACACTGTTTACCATCAGAAATTATGATTCGTTAGCAATCTCCTTCGCAGAGTTGTCGTTCCTTACACTCACTTTACATCTCTGCGAATGGCTCAATGTCAAGATTTTTGACATAACTCGAAAACCTTATTTTATACACTCATAATTATGAATTTGAAAGCTTGTGGATAAACAAATGACAGATATATTCACTATCTTTCATTCAAACCAAAGAAACCCAAGCAATTTTAAATGTAAGTAGTGAACTATTTTTTAAGATAAAGTTAAAGTAGTTGAAAGTAGTCCCAGCCGATAACAGTGGTGAATGTAATGAGCCGATAGTGTAAGAGAGTGATTCGTTAGATGAATAAGGCATCATCGTAGAGAACCAAGTTGAAGTGTAAATATACAAATACTAGTATATGTATCGTGCTCGACGGCCTCCAACAAAAGATGGTGATTGTGCTTGTAATACTGAAACAGCTTTATATTTAATAAGTAAATAATAGATAATTTAATATTTGAATAGCTACCAAAGTTTTCTGTTGTTTTTTTAATAGATGGAAGAAAAAAATGGAAAGCCACCGAACACGGAAAATATGAAAACAATTTACGCTCGGTTTGATTGAGCCATTTCATGGGCAGTAAAGGAAATGCATTCTTCCGCCCACGCCGCCTAGCCCTGGGTTGAGCGCAAACCAATATTTACACAATTAAACACTACAATTTAGATTGATCACAAATGATGGTATGCATAATATTATGGAGGTGAACATGACACCTCCATTGCGTTATTTTCATATTAATGTCATTCCATGTTCAACGGCGTATGGTCCGCAGATAAAAGAATGGGAGCCGAACAGAACAGAATTTTCACTGGAGAACTTGGAAAACATATCCAGCATATCATAAAGAACGCCAACGGCAAACATTAAAAAGCAAGAAGATATCCTGTGTGGTGATTGAACAATATTCCTATCTACAATGGCAGAGATATAGAGATCAACTTTCTTAAAACTGGTCAAAATATTAAAACAAAAGTACCAGTTATCTTTTAGCAGTACTATTAACATTCAAAAGTATTGTGGTAAACGACCTTCAAAGGACGTAACTAATAACACTGATTGAAAATGCCAAGAGACTTTTTACAGCCGCCACGCTGCACAAAACAATGCTACCTGTGATACTTAATAGATGAAAAAATAACTTTGAAAGCCACCGAACAGAATTAAAAAGAAACCTGGCGAGCTTCTAAGTTTTTTTTTTCAAGAGGTTCCTAGAAACCTTCATGAATTCTTAAATCCCCGACACTGTCGTGCAAACAAAGAGTTAGGAAAACAGTCATCTGTAGAGGGATTGATCACCAAGCATGTAGAGCACTGTAGAATATCATGTGCCAAGGTTATAAAACTGAGATAAGAAACCAGTCTCAAATCTCAAGCATCTGATTGGTTGAAATGGCGACTGGTCGTCATTTCAGCCAATCAGATGCTTGAGATTTGAGACTGGTTTCCATGCTCAGTTTTATAACCTTGGGCACATGTTTGTAGCCTTTCATTTTGAATTTACGGGTGATCTTTACGAATGAAGTGGAAAAATTAAGTTTTGGTTAGTTTTCTTAAATTTGTAACTCAAATCTTCATAAAACACTGATGAAGAAATACATTGCTGCAGTAGTGGTTTTAAACCGCTCCTGTATTCTTTAAACTAAACCCGAGCAACAGCGATAAAACTTGCAAAACGTTTTAATTTATTTATAATCAATACCGATATCCGTAGTGCGTCAAACTTTTTTTCTATTATGCTTTGCACGCATTGAAATCTTTAACATTGATTCAAGTTTTAGAAAACGAACAATCTATAAAATATTAACCCTTAGTCTCAATAATTCGACTGCAAGCACAGACCCATTATCATACTGACTTTTTACAGATGTCTGTCCTTTACGTCTCAAGCAGTTACGATCAAAACTGTGGTGGAAATCGACCCGATTTAAATTCTGTTATTTATCGATAAACGTTAATCAGGTAAACTTTAAGCGCGGAAATCGAAATTTGTTGACATGGGTGGAGGTTTAAAAGAGTTTTGCATAAAAAACGAAATCGTTATTTATAAAGGATTACATATATTGATTCTACTTGAATGTGGCTTTTCAGGTATGTAAATTTTTTAAAGATACATATGGTTTAAGATGCTTTATGGAGCCGCCAAAGTTGCAATTCAATATTCGATCGGCGGCATATAGAAATAGAAGGAAAATTTTGATTTGAATAGTAACTGGGTTGTGCGCGATGGACGAACATCGCATATATAGAAAAGTCCATGTCGCGCACAAATAGTTGTGCTAATTAACCCCATAAGATGTTTCAAACGTGGGATATCTCCATCAGAAAACAGGACATAATAAATATCAAAATCGTCTATTTGTCATAAAAGACTATCCGTGCTTTTAACATAATGGCTTAGTGCAATCAAAGAACATGCAAAATCCACTTTGAAACCGATTGAGCATAATGAGCAATGAGATCATCAATGCCTTTTAGCAGCAACACCACCATTTTATCTTGAAAATGTTTCAAAATTAAAATGCATGTGTATATAAAGATTTGTTATAAGTAAAATTAACTAGAAGAGATGTGTTTTTAATCAGAATGATGTTGATTTTTTCTTATTTGAATGGTTACGTCCCACAGGTTGAATAGATCTTTCCGCTTTTCTTTAGCTTGTACCTATGACAAGCTTATTACTTCAGTGTACAGTATATATGCCATTCCGAGTTTGTTCAATAAGAATCTTGCACAGCTATCTAATTTAATTAAATCGGAACATACGCAATGACGGTGTCTATCTGTCAGTACCAGAACGAATTAGATCGGAGAAGTCAGTACTTTAATGTAGACGAATATTAATGAATTTGAGAATTTCAATAGAAAGCTAGATTTCACTCCTAAAAGGTAGTTTTCTCTCTTTATTGGTATTTACAGTCGTTCCCCTTACATATTACTTCTTCCTGAAATGAAGCTGACGGTACTATGTAAATGACAAAGCGAAAATCAAACTTTACCGAAGTAGCGGTTTTTCGGATAGACACAAACTTCTTTTTTTTTTATTTTTTTTTCATACTCCTCGAATTCAAGAGATCACACGGAATAAAAAAGAAGTAGTTATAGATGTGGTTAAAATGGTTTGTGCCAGTGTACATAGTATTGTATTATCTATTACTATTTTCTTTTGTGAGATTGTAGGCGCGGTGCCCTGCCCATTTTTTGAAATTCGGACATTCTGCCTAAAATTTAGGTATCTCTGGTACATTTAAAGTGTTAAGTTATTATTTACTTGATTATTGACTTTGCAGATGATGTTAGTTATGTATACATGCATTGCTGCTTTTACTGCAAAAGAATACAAAGAGCATACCTGTGAACCCTCCCGACTTAGGCGGGAGACTCCCGATTTTAAGTCCAATCTCCTGCCTCCCGCATATTATGCTATTTCTCCCGACTTTTGACATTTCCATGTAACATTTACGAAATCTCCCCATTAAAACACATTTATGATCATGCTTTTATCACGTGAGTACAAATTAGACTTGTTTACGATATTTTGGCGCCTTTTTGAATGACAGGAAGTCGTAAATGGATTACCAGTCAATGAAATGTCATGCATGGCCTTGAACTTCAGACAGGTTGATGTTTTGATAACAATTATTGATTTTCTCACCTTACATGTGCACAAATGAAATTACCGAGTTGGTCATTAGCATTAGGGTACTGGTGGACATCAAAGACACCACATGCACTTTAGTTTGATGCTCGTGATAAATTTCAAAGTGCTACTAAGAAAGCGTGTGTACTTTACAAATAAACTGTTAAAGCTATTGAAGATGTTTAACAGTCATGGTCACTAACGAATACACTGTTTGATATGACAAATAAAAGGGGTGGATCTAGAGGGGGTTCAGTGGGGTTGATTGACCCCACTTCTTGGGCCAAAATGTATGAAATCATCATATGACTGACACAAACAACCCCTTTCCTGGAAATCTTCTGTCCAATCCTGAGTAAGATAGTGATTGTTTAACTTTTTGGCTTTCCATTCTTTATGACAAATAAATTATTTATTTATTAAAAAAATATTTTATTTATGTTTAGTAGTGTTTGTAAACTAGAGGTCTCAGAATAAAAGTATATCTGACAAGAAAAACAAGAGTAAATTTGATATATTCTCTCTATCCAGAGCTAAAAATGTTCCACAGTTTACCATAAAACAACGCTTCGTAGAATCTCCCACTTTTTTACCCTGATCTCCCACTTTTTTGGAGTCAATCTCCCACCTGGGCACGAATAAAGGTTCACAGGACTGGTATGAAAGAGTAGCTGGAAATTTGCAATTGACCCGGCTAAAAATAAAATTATGACATTTTAAAAATAAGTATACATGTATACATGCAGTATCACCTGGCGAGGAGAAAACCCCCTAGAAGTCCAACCAGTCTCGGTGTCCCCCTCCCCCAGAATTTCCTAAAATTTATTTAGCTTTTACAAATTAACTTATCTTTCTAAGTTTATTTTCTTAAATTTATAAGAAAAACTGTTTCTCTGAAAGTGTACATAATTTTGGACATCAACATTTGGATATGTCTTTATAAACATGCTGAATTTAAGTTGGCCAAAAGCAGGTTTACCTCAAAATGAGATTTTCATAATCTGCCTAAACCTTTACCAACTGTTGGGAAATGCAAGCTGAAAGTTGTTTATAAATGTTTGCCCCGCAATGGGGTGGGTGGGTGCAGAGGTTACTCAGGTTAGTGTAAAAATGTATGACTGCATTTGGATGTACATGTATGCTAGTCTGCATGACATTCTGAAGTGGTCTAAGCTCTGCTAATAAAATAAAATAAACAGCTAACAAGAGAATACAGATTATCTGTATGTCCTATTTTGTGTCTTCATTTAATTTGATTATTATACCCCCACATACAAAGCATGGGGGGTATATACCCCCGCATACAAAGTATGGGGGGTATATAGAAGTCATCATCCAGTTGGTTGGGTGGTTGGTCTGTGGCACTTACTACGTCAACAGTTTTCATAAATTAATATAGACTTGAAACTTTAAACATATGTTCGTGAGTATATTTGCGCAAACTTTTTTTTTTCCTCTGGAACAGTCCATTATTTTTTGGAGGGGAGCACGATTTAACAAAATCTTGTGACGCGAACTTCTTCTACAGTTTTCAAGATATTGACTTGAAACTTTACACATATGTATGGCATGAAGTATAGATGTGCTTGACATATTTTTTATGTGGATCAGTCCATTATTTTTTGTAGGGGACATGATTAAACAAAACTGCTTGAGCACGATTCAACAAAATCTTGTGACGCAAACTTCTTCTACAGTTTTCAAGATATTGACTTGAAACTTAACACATATGTTCGACTCGAAGTGTAGATGTGTGTGACATATTTTTCATGTGGATCAGTACATTATTTTTTGCAGGGGGCATGATTAAACAAAACTGTTTTATGCAAACTTTTGTGGTTGGTCTATGTCACTTGCACATTATGTCAACAGTTTTCAAGATATCGACTTGAAACTTTAAACATAATGTTTGTGTGTAGATTTGCGCAAACTATATTTTTTCTCATGTGGAACAGTCCATTACTTTTTTGGAGGGGAGCACGATTTAACGAAATCTTGTAACGCGAACTTCTTCTGCAGTTTTCAAGTTATTGACTTGAAACTTTACGCATATGTTTGGCATGAAGTTAGATTTGCGTGACATATTTTTCATGTGGATCAGTCCATTATTTTTTGTTGGGGACATGAATAAACAAAACAGGTTTATGCAAACTTCTACAGTTTTCAAGATATCAACTTGAAACTGAAATCTTATGTTCTGCATGAAGTGCGCATGTAAACGACTTTTTTTTGTTTGGATCAGTCCATTATTTTTGGAGGGGAGCATTATTTAACAAAATCTTTCATTTTTAACAAAATCTTATGACTCAAATTACTTCTCCAGTTTTCAAACTTGAAACATAAGTTCGTGAGTAGATTTGCATGACATTTTTTTTTCATGTGGATCAGTCCTTTAGGTTTTAGAAGGGGAGCACAATTCAACAAAATCTTGTGACCCAAACTACTTCTACAGTTTTTAAGATATTGACTTGAAACTTTAAACATATGTTCGGCATGAAGTGTAGATTTGCTTGACATATTTTTTGTGTGGATCAGTCCATTATTTTTGCAGGGGACATGATTTAACAAAATTGTTTTATGCAAACTTCTACAGTTTTCAAGATATCGACTTAAAACTAAATTCATAAGTTCTGCATGAAGTACGAATGTAATTGACATATTTGTGGATCAGTCTATTGTTTTTTGTAGGGGAGCATTATTTAACAAAATCTTATGACGCAAACTACTTCTCCTGTTTTCAAACTATTGACTTGAAACTTTAAACATATATTCGGCATGAATTGTACGTGTGCAAGACATTTTTTCCTTCTGGATCATTCCATTATTTTTTTTAGAGTATCACTATTTAACAAAATGCTGTGATGCGAACTACTGGAACAGTTTTCAAGGTTATTATGTCAAACTTAAAACATATGTTCGGCTTGAAGTGTAGTTGTGTGTTACATATATTTCATGTAGGTCAGTCCATTATTTTTTGTAGGGGAATGATTTAACAAAATCTTGTGATGCGAAATAATACATTTTCAAGATGTTGACTTGAAACTGAAATCTTGTGTTTAGCATGAAGTGTCGATGTGGTAGACATATTTTTCATCTGGATCAGTCCATTATTTTTTGAAGGGGAGCACTATTGAATATTGTATTTATTGTTAGGTAAAAAGATGAGAACCTTATTTCTGCATACTCTGACAAAGCAGTATTGCGGGGGTTTTAATCCCCTTCAGTGATAGCTCTAGTTTGTTGTTTACTTAGCTGTGTAATAAATTCCCCTAGAATGATGTCCAAATCCTCTGGAATTCCAAACAAATTCCCCTGGAAAGCTTTCCAGAAATATGGCATGTATGTACGTGGGTTCAACTAGCTTCTGAATCTGAAGGGTTTTCATACTTTTGAAGGGGATTCAGGTAATTAATGGCCTAATTACCCCAAATTTGAGGGAAAAGTTATCATTTAGTTTAAATTGTACATGTCAGCTGGATTTTTTAAAAAATTTCTAGTCGGAGGGTAATCTCCCTGGCTAAGAGGAGCAATTTAATGTAAGATGTTGATGGACATTACAGACAGACATTTCATTAAATTTTACATGTGTTTTTATTTTTGTTGACTGTGGTGCAGACAAATTGCCAAAAAATAAAACTTGTCTAACCGGGTAAATGGCATACATAGTAACTGCATTTCTTTTTTTTTCTGCTAGATTATATAATATATTCATTTTACCTGTTTCAGGTATTAGGAAAGCTTGAACAGAATGGAAAGTACAAGTTAATGAAGATGAGATTTTAACAACATCATCTTGCAGAACATGCCATTACCTATACCAGACCTCGTATTGGTGGTAGCATGTCTTGTGGCAAGTTTTGGTAAGTTTTCAGGGTTCAGCCAAGCTTGACATTTACCAGTTACAAAGGTTACATCATCCTTCTTATCAGATAGAGCAGAAATTAAGCTTGAGTTTAAAACTTTTGAATTGATTCAGGGTGTTTTGTGTATATGTTGAATGAATCTGAAAATTGTTGATCTGTGCTGAAGGTTATAAAACTGAGTTAAGAAACCAGTCTCAAATCTCAAGCATCTGATTGGCTTAAATGGCGACTGTTCACCATTTCAGCCAAACAGTTGCTTGAGATTTGAGACTGGTTTCCACACCCCCTGTATACATTCGCTCCACAACCAGAAATCTGTACAGAAGTCACTAGGGACAGGTATTCGTTTCACACACAACATAGAAATAATTTCTAAAAGCAATCAAAGAACGAAATTAAGTTGAAATGACAAGTTTGTAAAGAATCATGCATCATTGTTCGCTGGGAAAAAAGTTCTAGCCGGAGCAGTTTACATGTTTAAAATATGAAACCGCATTTTCTGTGAAGCTTCATCATCCTTACACGGCACTACATTCCCCGATTTTTGAAAAGTTGGACTATCTGTCTTATAAAGAGAAAAAATGTTGGTCATACTCACTTTTTGTCAACAAATCAGCACTTTCACTCAATCCCGGAAGTGGCTTTTGCTCATTTTTTTATGTTCTCTTTTTGTTTGTGGAGTGAATGTTTACCGGGCATGTTCCATGCTCAGTTTTATAACCTTGGACATTGTTCCTCATTTCACAGGTTCCTGCTCTCAAATGCTACCCATGTATGATTCACAGGTACTCCCTTTTTAGCTCGACTATTCGAAGAATATGTCGAGCTATTGTACTCACTTGGGCGTCGGCGTCGGCGTCCCGCTTTGGTTAAAGTTTACGTGCAACCTACCTATATCTTAAAAACTACTATAGCTACATCTTTTAAACTTGGCACACTTCTTCGTCATCATGTCTGGAGTGTGTATGCCAAGAACCATAACTCTAACTTTCATTTTGATCAAATTATGGCCCTTTTTTGACTTATAATTTCAGGTTAAAGTTTGCGTGCAAGCTACTGTACAAACTCATAACTTCAATACTACTAATAGTACAGCTTTAAAACTTGGCACACTTGTTCATCATCATGTCCCGAGTGTGTATACCAAGAACCATAACTCTGACTTTACTTTTGTTCAAATTATGGCCCTTTTTTCGACTTAGAATTACAGGTTAAAGTTTGCGTGCAAGCTACTATACAAACTAATAACTTCAATACTACTTACACTACAGCTTTGAAACTTTCAACACTTGATCATCATCATATCCCAAGTGTGTATGCTAAGAACCATAACTCTAACTTCTATTTTGTTCAAATTATGCCCCTTTTTGACTTAGAATTTCAGGTTAAAGTTTGCATGCAAGCTACTGTACAAACCCATAACTTCCATACTACTTATACTACAGCTTTAAAACTTTCAACACTTGTTCATCATCATATTTGAAGTTTGTATGCCAAGAACCATAACTCTAACTTCAATTTTGTTCAAATTATTGCCCTTTTTCGACTTAGAATTTTTGGTTTTTGCCCCTTTTCACTTGAAATTAGAATTAAGACTTATAAATAATTGTTAAAGGTTCAATGTTAGTGTTTTTCATATGTAATGCTTTAGAAAATGTTTAAAACAGATGTACTTTACATACTTTGGTTGAAAGTGTTGAGAAATTGTGGGGTGGGTGGGGGCATATACTATACTATACTATACTATACTATACTATACTATACTATACTATACTATACTATACTATACTATACTATACTATATACTATACTATACTATACTTTACTATACTATACTATACTATACTATACTATACCAGACCGAGACCCAAACCGAGACCGAGACCCAAACCGAGACCAAAACCGAGACCGAGACCAAAACCGAGACTGAGACCGAGACCCAAACCGAGACCGAGACCCAAACCGAGACCCAAACCGAGACCGAGACACAAACCGAGACCGAGACACAAACCGGACCGAGACCAAAACCGAGACCGAGACCCAAACCGAGACCGAGACCAAAACCTAGACTGAGACCGAGACCCAAACCGAGACCGAGACCCAAACCGAGACCGAGACCCAAACCCAGACCGAGACCCAAACCGAGACCGAGACCCAAACCGTGACCGAGACCGAAATCGAGACCGAGACCCAAATCGAGACCGAGACCCAAATCGAGACCGAGACCCAAATCGAGACCCAAACCGAGATCGAGACACAAACCGAGACCGAGACACAAACCGAGACCGAGACACAAACCGAGACCCAAACCGAGACCGAGACCCAAACCGAGATTGAGACCGAGACCAAAACCGAGTCCGAGACCCAAACCGAGACCGATACCTCAACCGAGACCCTGACCGAGACTCAGACCGAGACCAAGACCCAGACCGAGACTCAGACCGAGACCCAGACCGAGACCCAGACCTAGTCGAGACCGAGACTATTACTATTACTATTCTATTACTATACTATTACTATACTATACTATTACTATACTATACTATTACTATACTATACTATTACTATACTATACTATTACTATTCTATTACTATAACTATACTATTACTATTACTATACTATTACTATGCTATTACTATTACTATACTATTACAACACCAGCAACCCCAATACCACCACCAACAACATTAACACCACCACCAACAACAACAACAACACCAACACCCCCACCACCAGCAACAACACCACCACCGCCAGTAACAACACCAACAATGACAACACCAGCAACCAGCATACCATACTGTACTTCACCACGCCACACCACTTTAGGTGGGCAGGGATAGTAGGTTGATGGGTGTCGGATCAGGGGTTTATGGGCTGGGTTGTGTTAACCCTAAAAAAATCTACAATAATAAATTAAGTGTAATTTATTTATTTCCTAACTTGGATTAAGAAACTTTTGTTCATGTGTGTTTGTTGGAGGTGTCATAAACTCCTGAATCACTCCCCAGTTTAAATGAAGCCCAGTTACAATGTGCTTAATAATTCTGACTTTTCGAATAGTCGAGCTTGCAGTCGTTTCCGACTGGCTCTTGTTCCACTTTCAACCCAATGTATTTTCCTTTTTTCACAGACACCTCTTTTAATACCCATGTTTTTTTCCATATGTCAGAGGCACCACTTCTCCAGCACACTATCCACCCATACTTGTTTCACAGGTAGCCTGTTCTCTCCCATTCTACCCATGTATGTTCTTCATTTTTCTGTCACTTTTCTCTCCCTCATTCTACCTAGTATGCTTGTTCCATGTGTCAGAGGCACTACTTCTCCCACATACTACCCAGGCATTTTCTTTTGTTTCCCTTTCTCCCCCATTCTATCCAATGTATGTTCCTTTATAGGAACCCCCTTTCTTCCCCATTCTACCCCAGGCACCCATCTACTGCATTCTACCTCTGTTCCTTATTTCTGCATTCTACATCTGTGCCCTAGGTTATAAAACCGAGCAAGAAAACCAGTCTCAAATCTCAAGCATCTGATTGCCAAGTCGCCAATCGCCATTTCAGCTAGTCAGATGCTTGAGATTTGAGACTGGTTTCTAAACTCAGTTTTATAACCTTCAGCCCTTATCCTTCTCCTCTATCTATTCTGCCATTTTTAGCTCGACTATTCGAAGAATATGTCGAGCTATTGTACTCACTTGGGCGTCGGCGTCGGCGTCGCCGTCGGCGTCCCGCTTTGGTTAAAGTTTACGTGCAACCTACCTATATCTTAAAAACTACTATAGCTACATCTTTTAAACTTGGCACACTTCTTCGTCATCATGTCTGGAGTGTGTATGCCAAGAACCATAACTCTAACTTTCATTTTGATCAAATTATGGCCCTTTTTTGACTTATAATTTCAGGTTAAAGTTTGCGTGCAAGATACTGTACAAACTCATAACTTCAATACTACTAATAGTACAGCTTTAAAACTTGGCACACTTGTTCATCATCATGTCCCGAGTGTGTATACCAAGAACCATAACTCTGACTTTACTTTTGTTCAAATTATGGCCCTTTTTTCGACTTAGAATTACAGGTTAAAGTTTGCGTGCAAGCTACTATACAAACTAATAACTTCAATACTACTTACACTACAGCTTTGAAACTTTCAACACTTGATCATCATCATATCCCAAGTGTGTATGCTAAGAACCATAACTCTAACTTCTATTTTGTTCAAATTATGCCCCTTTTTGACTTAGAATTTCAGGTTAAAGTTTGCATGCAAGCTACTGTACAAACCCATAACTTCCATACTACTTATACTACAGCTTTAAAACTTTCAACACTTGTTCATCATCATATTTGAAGTTTGTATGCCAAGAACCATAACTCTAACTTCAATTTTGTTCAAATTATTGCCCTTTTTCGACTTAGAATTTTTGGTTTTTGCCCCTTTTCACTTGAAATTAGAATTAAGACTTATAAATAATTGTTAAAGGTTCAATGTTAGTGTTTTTCATATGTAATGCTTTAGAAAATGTTTAAAACAGATGTACTTTACATACTTTGGTTGAAAGTGTTGAGAAATTGTGGGGTGGGTGGGGGCATATACTATACTATACTATACTATACTATACTATACTATACTATACCAGACCAGACCAGACCGAGACCCAAACCGAGACCGAGACCCAAACCGAGACCGAGACCCAAACCGAGACCCAAACCGAGACCGAGACCAAAACCGAGACTGAGACCGAGACCCAAACCGAAACCGAGACCCAAACCGAGACCGAGACACAAACCGAGACCGAGACACAAACCGAGACCGAGACCAAAACCGAGGCCAAAACCGAGACCGAGACCAAAACCGAGACTGAGACCGAGACCCAAACCCAGACCGAGACCCAAACCGAGACCGAGACCCAAACCGTGACCGAGACCCAAATCGAGACCGAGACCCAAATCGAGACCGAGACCCAAATCGAGACCGAGACCCAAACCGAGACCGAGACCCAAATCGAGACCCAAACCGAGACCGAGACATAAACCGAGATCGAGACACAAACCGAGACCGAGACACAAACCGAGACCGAGACACAAACCGAGACCGAGACCCAAACCGAGATTGAGACCGAGACCCAAACCGAGTCCGAGACACAAACCGAGACAGATACCTCAACCGAGACCCTGACCGAGACTCAGACCGAGACCAAGACCCAGACCGAGACTCAGACCGAGACCCAGACCGAGACCCAGACCTAGTCGTGACCGAGACTATTACTATTACTATTCTATTACTATACTATTACTATACTATACTATACTTTTACTATACTATACTATACTATTACTATACTATACTATTACTATTCTATTACTATTACTATAACTATACTATTACTATTACTATACTATTACTATGCTATTACTATTACTATACTATTACAACACCAGCAACACCAATACCACCACCAACAACATTAACACCACCACCAACATCAACACCACCACCACCAACAACAACAACAACACCAACACCCCCACCACCAGCAACAACACTACCACCGCCAGTAACAACACCAACAATGACAACACCAGCAACCAGCATACCATACTGTACTTCACCACGCCACACCACTTTAGGTGGGCAGGGATAGTAGGTTGATGGGTGTCGGATCAGGGGTTTATGGGCTGGGTTGTGTTAACCCTAAAAAAATCTACAATAATAAATTAAGTGTAATTTATTTATTTCCTAACTTGGATTAAGAAACTTTTGTTCATGTGTGTTTGTTGGAGGTGTCATAAACTCCTGAATCACTCCCCAGTTTAAATGAAGCCCAGTTACAATGTGCTTAATAATTCTGACTTTTCGAATAGTCGAGCTTGCAGTCGTTTCCGACTGGCTCTTGTTTAAGAGATGAGATGTATTGCAGTGGCTGCAAGTTGCTCTGCTATTAGTTTTTGTGTCGCCAGCGATAGCAGGTAGACACATAGGGATCCTATTATCCGTTGGCGTCGTCGGCGTCGTCCGGTAGTCCTCAAGCTTTAACATGAAACTTAATGTTGCCTATAACTTTGAAAGTACTTGTTCTATTCACTTCATACTTGGAATATATCATCATCATGACCAGCAACATCGGTTACAACAAGAATGATAACTCCTGTTTGACTATTTTTGAGTTATGCCCCTTTTCAAATGCAACTTTAACATGAAACTTAATGTTGCCTATTACTTTGAAAGTACTTGTCCTATTCACTTCATACTTGGAATATATCATCATTATGAACAACAACTTTTGTTACAACAAGAATGATAACTCCCGTTTGACTATTTTTGAATAATGCCCCTTTCAAATGCAACTTTAACATGAAACTTAATGTTGCCTATTACTTTGAAAGTACTTTTCCTATTCACTTCATACTTGGAATATATCATCATCATGAACAGCAACATCAGTAACAACAAGAATGATAACTACTGTTTGACTATTTTTGAGTTATGCCCCTTTCACATGCAACTTCAACATGAAACTTAATCTTGCATATAACTTTGAAATTACTTGTCCTATTTATTTAATTCTGGGAATATATCATCTTCATGAACAATGCCATCAGTGAACAAGAATGATTACTCCTGTTTCAATTTTTAGCTCGACTATTCGAAGAATATGTCGAGCTATTGTACTCACTTTGGGCGTCGCCGTCGCCGTCCCGCTTTGGTTAAAGTTTACGTGCAACCTACCTATATCTTAAAAACTACTATAGCTACAGCTTTTAAACTTGGCACACTTGTTCATCATCATGTCCCGAGTGTGTTTGCCAAGAACCATAACTCTAACTTTCATTTTGATCAAATTATGGCCCTTTTTTGACTTAAAATTTCAGGTTAAAGTTTGCGTGCAAGCTACTGTACAAACTCATAACTTCAATACTACCTATACTACAGCTTTAAAACTTGGCACACTTGTTCATCATCATGTCCCGTGTGTGTATGCCAAGAACCATAACTCTAACTTTCATTTTGATCAAATTATGGCCCTTTTTCGACTTAGAATTTCAGGTTAAAGTTTGCGTGCAAGCTACTGTACAGACTCATAACTTCAATACTACTTATACTACAGCTTTGAAACATTCAACACTTGTTAATCATCATATCCCAAGTGTGTATGCCAAGAACCATAACTCTAACTTTCATTTTTATCAAATTATGCCCCTTTTTCGACTTAGAATTTCAGGTTAAAGTTTGCGTGCAAGCTACTGTACAAACCCATAACTTCCATACTACTCATACTACAGCTTTGAAACTTTCAACACTTCTTCATCATCATAATTCAAGTTTGTCTGCCAAGAACCATAACTCTAATTTTCATTTTGTACAAATTATGGCCCTTTTTCGACTTAGAATTTCAGGTTAAAGTTTGCGTGCAAGCTAGTTACTTTCATACTTCTTTTACTATAGCTTTGAAACTTAAGACACTTGTTTACCATCATGACCCTGACTATTTATGCCAAGATCCATAACTCTTTCTTTCATGATAATCAAATTATGGCCCTTTTTCGACTTAGAATTTCAGTTAAAAGTTTGCGTGCAAGCTACTGTACAAACCCATAACTTCCATACTACTTTTACTACAGCTTTGAAACTTTCAACACTTGTTCATCATCATAATTCAAGTTTGTATGCCAAGAACCATAACTCTATTTTCCATTTTGTTTAAATTATGGCCCTTTTTTTGACTAAGAATTTCAGGTTAAAGTTTGCGTGCAAGGTAGTTACTTAAATACTTCTTGTACTATAGCTTTGAAACTTAACACAGTTGTTTACCATCATGACCCTGACTATGTGTGCCAAGAACCATAACTCTTTCTTTAATTTTTTTATCAAATTATGGCCCTTTTTGTACTTAGAATTTCAGGTTAAAGTTTGCCTGCAAGATAGTTACTTTCATACTTCTCGTACTATAGCTTTGAAACTTAAGACACTTGTTTACCATCATGACCCTGACTATGTATGCCAAGAACCATAACTCTTTCTTTCATTTTTAATCAAATTATGCCCCTTTTTTGACTTAGAATTTCAGGTTAAAGTTTGTGTGCAAGCTAGTTACTTTCATACTTCTTGTACTATAGCTTTGAAACTTATCCATCATCATGACCCTGACTATGTATGCCAAGAACCATAACTCTTTGATTTTTTTCAAATTACTGCCCTTTTTAGACTTAAAAATTAAGGTTTAAAACTTTGTATACCTTTATTTTATCTTACATCATGTTTATTTTCAAAGGCCCATAACTCATCCTTGCTTTTTTATATTTGATTTTTGCCCTTTTCACTTGAAATTAGAATTAAGACTTATAAATAATTGTTAAAGGTTCAATGTTATTGTTTTTCATATGTAATGCTATAGAAAATGTTTACAACAGATGTACTTAACATACTTTGGTTGAAAGTGTTGAGTAATTGTGGGGTGGGTGGGGGCATATACTATACTATACTATACTATACTATACTATACTATACTATACTATACTATACTATTCTATACTACTATACTATACTATACCATACCATACCATACCATACCATACCATACCATACCATACCATACCATACCATACCATACCATACCATACCATACCATACTATTACTATATTATTACTATACTATACTATACTATACTATACTATTACTATACTATTACTATACTTTTACTATACTATTACTATACTATTACTATACTATTACTATACTATTACTATACTATACTATACTATACTATACTATACTATACTATTACTATACTATTACTATACTATACTATACTATACTATACTATACTATACTATACTATACTATACTATACTATACTATACTATTACTATACTATTACTATACTATACTATACTATACTATACTATACTATACTATACTATACTATACTATACTATACTATACTATACTATAATATACTATACTATACTATACTATACTATACTATACTATTACTATTACTATACTATTACTATACTATTACATTACTATTACTATTACTATACTATTACTATACTATTACTATTACTACACCAGCAACACCAACACCACCAACAACAACATCAACACCACCACCAACAGCAACATCAACAACAACACCAACAACCAACACCACCACTACCACCACCAACAACAACACCAACAATGACAACACCAGCAACCAGCATACCATACTGTACTACACCACGCCACACCACTATAGGTGGGCAGGGATAGTAAGTTGATGGGTGTGGGATCAGTGGTTTATGGGCTGGGTTGTGTAAACCCTAAAAAAATCTACAAGAATAAATTAAGTGTAATTTATTGATTTCCTAACTTGGATTAAGAAACTTTTGTTCATGTGTGTTTGTTGGAGGCGTCATAAACTCCTGAATCATTCCCCAGTTTAAATGAAGCCCAGTTACAATGTGCTTAATAATTCTGACTTTTCGAATAGTCGAGCTTGCAGTCGTTTCCGACTGGCTCTTGTTTTACTTATGCCCCTTTCTAAGCAGACTTCAACATGAAAATGTGGTATAAACTTAAAAGTACTTGTTCTACTCATTTAATACTCGGAATATATCATCTTCATGAACAATGCCATCAGTGGCATTAAGAATGATAAGTCCTGTTTAAATATTTTATGAGTTATGTCCCTTTTAAATGTAACTTTAACATTTACTTAATGTTGCCTATAAATTTGAAAGTGCTTTTCCATTTTACTTAATACTTCGAATATAATTATATATCATCTGCAGGCAAAAAGCCATTGGTGAAAACAAGCATGACAACCAAGATTTCACCATATTTAGTTAAGCCACTTTTGAATGCAATTGAGGTGACGTGTGTTCCTAGGAACACCAAATTCTAGTGTAGTATTGCAATCAACTTGAATTAAATCTTTTTATCATACATGATTTATCATAGGCCCACATTTCAACTTTTTGCTGACAGGCGACACATGTGTTCTGCGGAACCCCAAATTCTAGTTTTGTTACTGTTCCTACTTATCTTTTTTCAGGTTTTGTTTTAATGGATGGTTCTGTAGAAACCACACATGAGCCAGTTTCTCCAAAACCCATAGAGGTAGCCAGTTCCTCTGTAACTTTCACAGATGCACCAGCGGATACCAATCAAAGCTCATTTACATATCACACTGATCAGGAGAATTCAACTTTCCTATATGCTGCAACATATACGTCACAAAACCTGCATAATAATCCAACAACAAAGTCTTCACTAGAAACAACAAACATAGTGACAACAATACAACCAAATAATCCAAAGGGAAGTACCAAAGAAATAACTGAAAGCCATGGGAAAGCAATGTCTACTGCAGCCAGCAGCATAAATACAACATCAGCATCATATGTGAACATTACTGTCAAACAAGGTTCAAGAGAGGGTACCACGTTAAGCTATAACACTTCTTGGATGAACATTTTTCTAAGTACACATCATTTTGAAGGCCAATACATGTTCAATGGAGAGCGGTATCCATTTGACTTTGTTGTACGCTATGTTCACCCGTTTGATTCCCGAACATTGGTTACCAACTTTTATGATGCTGACGGAGCTTTGTTAGAATTTAATGGTAGGTTTTTGTGTTGTACGCTGCTTTGTAATATTTATATCTCTCAACCATTTGTTCATATATACCTGTTTTTAAGCGTGTGCAACCAGTGTAGATCCAGATCAGCCGGCACATCCGTGCTGTCTGATCAGGATATGCACTGGTCACATTCGGGCAAAAATAACCTAATGAATAAAAAAGCGAACAGTTAACATCCTGATCAGAAGGCAGGGATGTGCCGGCTGATCTGGATCTAAACTGTTTGTCCTCGCAATAAAGGTGAATCAATGGAGGAAAGGATTATATTCAAACCTCTCAATTGAAACCAACTGTGATTGAGTCTTACTTTCTGTCATATATAGTAAAACTGACAATTCAAACTGTAGTATGAGATTGGTCACAAGCTGGTATATTTGTTTAGATCAATGCCCAAGGTTATAAAGCTGAGCATGGAAACCAGTCTCAAATCTCAAGCATCTGATTGGCTGAAATGGCGACTGGTCGCCATTTCAGCCAATCAGATGCTTGAGATTTGAGACTGGTTTCCAAGCTCAGTTTTATAACCTTCAGACCAGTTTTGGGTGAACAGCAGTTATGTAGAAAACAAGATATACAGATAACTTATGTTCTAACTGCACTGATTAAAAAATTTTAATTTAAAATTTTCTCTGCATGGAATTTGAGTAATTACTTTAGAATCCATATTTAAATAAGGAGACATAAAGCACTGTTGACGGAGAATCAATCTCACTTAAGTCAGATCTAACAAAATGTTAGATCTGATGACAGACTGCAGACACCATACATAAGTTATAGCGTTTTTCCCCCATTACTATTTTTAGAAATTGTCAACACGGGTAGCATGATTTATAACACTCACAAAATGATGTGATGATGTCAATACATTAGAAATGAATGCAATACATAAACACATTATATCTCCTGTAAAGTATGTCTTACGCAGGCTCTCAACACTTTTCATGGTTTAAAATACTACTTTTACTTTCACTTTTGCCATTTTGTTGGCGACAATCTGATTGGTTCAAAGGGTTAAATAAGTGATAAAAGCATGTTTTAGTTACTCATTGTCAGATCTTGATAGCGTATCGGTTTTCAGGAAATCATTTTAATCAGATTGACAGAGAATATACCTGCTACTGAAGATTTTGTGACTTGTATACCTTGATTAAATGCCAGTGATTTTCTAAAGCATGTAGGAATTTTAATCATTATTCTGTAAAAAGAAGTCTTATTCAAGTTACTGGGTTTCAAGTGTGAAGAGTGTACAATTCCATGCTGAGAAATTATTTTTTTAAATTAAAATATTATTAAAGGAGTTCATTATTCATAATTCATGATGAACTAAAAATGAACTTAATCAATTGTTTCCAATTTAGTTGTAAACCTTTGAAATATTATACATTCTTGATGTGATTGTGTTCAATGAAACTTCTCATTTCATAAAGCAGAATTATTTTGTTCAGCTTGCTTTGAATGTTACACTTACAGTTGCCATGTCAATTGTGTTATGAACTTGAAGGTCATTATTTTTTTTAATGTCAGTATAGAAATAACATCAGGTGTATCTGTGCCCAAGATGATGAAACTAAATTCGGAAACTGGTCTAAAACGTAAATGTTTATAAAGAAGAACTTTGATAATGATAGAAATTTCTTTTGCCCTCATGTCAGTCAGCCAATTAAAATCTTATCCTGGCTTTATCTCTGAAACAGCTTGGGGATTTGATTGAAACTTTACAGGAGTGTTTGTCTCCGAGACCAGTTGTGCATTTCATAAGGAGTTTCCACTCAGATTGTTTTTGGCAGAGTGATGGTCCCTTAGTTATTTTTTTAACTTCTATATTAAAATCTTGTTCATGCTTCTTCTTTGAAAACGCTTAGGGAATTTTATTGAAACTTAACAGGAGTGTTTATCAAAAGGCCTAGTCATGCATTTTATCAGAAGTCTCAGCTGCATTTATTTTTGGCAAAATGGGCCATTAATCATTTTTACTTTAATTTCTCTATGTATATCAAAAATCTTGACCACTCTTAATCTTGGAAACCACTTGGAAAATTTTATTAAAACTACAGGAATGTTGTCACCAAGCCTAGTTGTGCATGTTGTCAGGAAATTCAGATTATTTTGAGGTGTGTCTGTGGGAAAGGGTTAAAAACCAGGATTTATTTAAATTTAGCACAAATTGAAAATAAATACTTAAGCTTTGAAATTGACTGTTATTGTAAAGCTCTTTTTACTGCATTGACATTGCCTGATGTGGTTGCTGTTATCTTTATCATTTAACTCTTTCCTCCATAGACACTGTCACACCTTTACTGCATAGGCGAACAGTGTAGATCCAGATCAGCCGGCACACCCATGTTCACTTTTTGATTTGTTAGGTTATTTCTGAATAAAATGTGATCAGTGCAGATCTTTATCAGACGGCACTATTGTGCCAGCTAATCTGGATCTACTCAGGTTGCATATGTGTAAAAATGCATATACAGTGAAACCCCGCTATTAAGACCACAATTGTGACTGGGAAAAGGTTGTCTTATTAGTGGGGTGGTCTTAATAAAGAGGTAGAAAATAGTGCAAAACTGTAAAATGGGACATCGGAATTGTGGTCTTATTATCCGGGTGGTCTTAATGAGGGGTTTTACTGTATGGAGGAAAGGGTTAATATTATACAATATATAATTTCAGGCACCTGCAAGGATGGTTATACTATTGTATTCAAATCATCCAAGATCTACACACCAGGGGTCCGGTTCCCTTTGAATGAGCAGTTTGAAATTACTGGATCTTTTCTTACTGCTGGACAACCATACTTCTCTGGAAATTTCACAAAACCTATAAACACATCATTGTCATTGTTTTATATGAATAAAGGTAAGAATATATCAATTTTATAGTTTGTTTATATGCTAATCAAAAGAAAATGCAGCTGTCAAATATTGCATATACAGTGTAAGATCTTTCCATTGATACTTTCGTATTTTATACTTACCTATTACTTTTTATGCAATTCACCGTAAACTTTGACCCGTCGTAACATTTTTATTTGTTGTCGAAAATGAAAAACGAAAGATCGGGTGAAGATAAAATTATTTTCTGATTGGTTATGCAAATTTTTTGAATATTAACAAGTTTTGTAGGCCCCGCAAACGCATTTATAAAACATATACGTACCGAAAGCGTTACCGCGAGTCAGATCGGTAATATCGGCAGAAAAGACAAAAAGTTTCGGTTAAAATTACCAATACATAAAAATCAATTTATCAATAACCTTTATTTTTAGATATTATGAAAGATAATTTTATAAGCTTTTAAAACATGTAAATTATTAGGTGTTCTGAAAAGAAATAAATTTGTAGCAAATAAAGAATCTGTACTAGGTATTGATTTTCACCAATATTCTCAATATTGGAAGCTTATCAGTTGGGGTTGCTAGTTTAACCTTATAAAGAATTCTGAGCCATGGACCAAAATCCAACACTGCCTCTTACTGAAAATAGACACTGCAGACATCTTAACCTTCATGTCTGTTTTTTTTCCTTTCAGTCATTTTCCTTACTGCCTGTGTCCCTACCCCAGTTGCTTTGTAATTTAAGTTTTGCCTGAAGTTATAGACTGAATTTCTGGCATAACATGTCACAAATTAGGATTGCAAATAGAGGCAGTTCTGTTTTGTCCAGGAAAAGAATCGAAATACTTTACCATTTACCTGCTAAAAACGTGATCATGGACATGCATGCCAGTGAGTTTAACCAGTCAATTCCTTTTTCAGAGGGGTACTTCACATAAGTGTATATATTGAATTTAGTAACTGAACAGCTGACAGTTCAGAGTATGCAGATGTGCTGATATGGTTTTAGCTTCTTGGAAATGTGACACATGATCAGAAATAACAAGTTTTAGTTTTTAGTTTACAAAACGGAATCAACATTTTATTTTATGCTTTGCAGTGAATTATAGAATTTTCTTGGGTGAAAAAAATTTAATGGAATATCATTTTAATTTTTAATGTTTTTTTCACATTCGGAATGAGAATGTTTAGAAAATGGACTCAAATTTGGGTACTTGTCATTTGTGAAAATTAGAATTCCAAAGCTCACTCAGTGAAATCTATTTCTATCTTACGCTGGTAAAAACAAATATTCTCTCTATACATGTATTCTGTTATAGGGCTAGGTGCAATTGAGACAGGAGATGACGCTGGGACCAGAACAGCCATTATCATCATCATTCCTACCAGTATAGCATTTCTTGGTGTCTGCGGGACAGTTGCCATAGTGTGCTGGGCATCAAAGAAGGGTTATCTTAGGGGCCGACACAAGTCGTACAGACTCTTCACCGATGCACAAGTGTCTTATGAATCTGAGGCAGAGACAGTACACATTTAACCCTTAACTCTATATGGGGCGCGTCACGGGAAAAGGTACCTTCGGACAGTTGACTTCAATCTTTGAAATGAGGTCATAAATTTGAGCAGATGACATTAATTATTATGGATTTCGCGGTAAAAATACCATTTTATTGTCAAAATGTGTAACAAAATCACATTTTAGTTATAAGAAATTGATTTATAGTTTTAAGTTCTTTATAAATTTATTAAAAACTAAAATATCATTAAAAATGACCGACGACACCTTTTCCTGTGACGTGCTCCATATATTAGGGTTTCATTGTGTGTGTGTGTGTGTGTGACCAGTGTAGATCCTGATTAGCTTGCACATCTGTGCTGTCTGATCAAGATATACACTGTTCACCTCTTGGCCAGAAAAACCAAATCAATCAAAAGGCCAACAGTATAGATCCTGATCAGACGATAGATGTGCAGGCTGATCTGGATCTGCACTGTTCACTCATAGATAGCTGTCATATTCCATGGAGTTGAAGTTCAAGCGTTGAAAGCGTGTATTCAGATGTTGTGAATCATGTGTAGAAATTTTTGTTTGACATTGTTATTGTTATTTTGTCATTTCATGAATCTCATCAGTGGAAAAGGTGTGTTCAGAGAGTTTTTATCTTTTTTTTTTGTCTTTTGCTGTTTTGGGAAAGAAGACTGGCTTTACTATTTTCATAAATAAGTGTTACTTAACTTGATATTTTCTTTGATTCATAAAAAACTAAGAGCAAAAAAGTTTATGTTTGCATGAATATTTTTTTTTTAATTTAAAGAGGTGGTCCAGATAAAAGGAATCAGTTTGGATTGGAAAGGCATTTTGAGATCAAACACATAAATGAAAAGAATTTTGAAATGGACCACTGGTTGCTGAGATATTGCCAATTCAATATCTGTTCAACTGTCTAATGATGGCCATTTTGAGGTGACCAGTGACATCATCAATTTATGTGCATGAATTTAACTCTCATTAATAATTTTTATAACAAATTGAATTTTTGGAAAAAAAACTCACAGGAAATTCTTAAACTCACATTTATAGTGAATTATAAATATAACATGACAAAAATAAATGTATATTGAGATTTTCTTAATTTATAATTTATATTAAATTTAGTGCACACCAATTGATGATGTCAAATGTTACCATTTAAAATGGATACATCCATTAGCATTGAATTAGCACCTTTAGACTGCTGTTATTTAGTTATTTAAGGTTTGATTTTAAAATTTCTTTCACTGATCTCGGAAAATGTGTAGACTTTTGCAATCATGTGTATTTCAGATTTTCATGAAAATCCCGTTTAAAACTGATATCATGCTTGATAGCTTTGTGAGAAGTCACCATTTTGTTTAAAATATTTATGACAATCACAAATTATATAATATACAGGGGTAGTGAGAAATGTTCTAACTTCCTGCCTACAGTGTATATCTAGATTGGGTATCTGGCTGTTTATATGGACTGCTGTTATCTTTTAAGGTATCCAAAAAGGACATCTAATATGTTTTATGTTCAAAGATTGTGAAATCCTGTGTAAATGTTTTATTTTAGGTATATTTAGAAAAATGTTAACCAGATAAGTTTTTAAAAGCATTTTTTGTATTTTTATAAAATGTGTTTTTGCATTTATTTTTAAGTCCCAAATTCTAGTTGGAAATGAAGCCCCAACCTTGGACAAGTAATAAGGGTCACACTATCATGACTATATATATTTATTTACCCTTTCCTCCATAGATACACCTTTATTGCATTGGCAAACAGTTTAGATCCAGATCAGCCGGCACATCCATTAGATCAGGATCTAAACTGTTCGCTTTTTTAATATTTTAGGTTATTTCTGACTAAAATGCGACCAGTGCAGATCCTGACCAAAATGCGACCAGTGCAGATCAGGTGTGCCGGCTGATCTGGATCTAAACTGGTTGCACATACGTAAAAATGCGTAAATATGGAGGAAAGGGTTAAATAATCATTTTGCAATGATTTCTTGCCATAATTTTTAATGTTTTTCTTATTTCTACAAAAAAGGACATTCTGAACAAAATTATAAATATATACATGTATTTTAGAGATTTTTTTACCAATTCAATATATATTATGAAGAATATTCATTATTCATTAAATATCATGTTTATTCCACTTAACCCTTTCCTCCATATATACGAATTTTTACGCATGTGCGACCAGTGTAGATCCAGATCAGCCGGCACACCCGCAATTTCTTCCTTGGAAATTTCAGAGGTGGCCCAGAAATGTCTGAAGAATATTATTTTTACTTTGTCAAAAGTATCAGCATAGACTTTGCAGTCCCTTTTTTGGGTAAAATTGCATGAAATCTCACCATATTACACACATTTTTATTGCTACAGCTTTTTAATCTTTTTAATCTTTTTAATATAAGAACATTTTTAGCCATTTTATCCAAAGATTTTATCAAAAGAAGGACGAGTATTGCTTTTATTTTCATCATTTGGTATCTGTCAACTTTCCTCCATATGTACACCTCATGGCATGGGTAAGCAGTGTAGATCCAGTTCACCTTTGCCATCTGATCTGGATCTTCTTGGTCAGATGTTACCTAATACACTGCGGACTCTTTATAACGCGCTTCGTTTAGATCCGCGCTCCATTATAACGCGGTCGTCCCGTGGATCCCCTATTTTTTTTTAAGTCCATTTTTTACCATGAAATGGCAAAAATCGAAACCGGAAGTCATTTTTGATCGTGAAACGGCAAATAAATCGAAACCGGAAGTCACAATTGTAACATGTACATAAGTGACGCACACATGTTATCCCTAAATCAACCGTGTTTTAACACCTTTCCCAGTGACAGATATCAGCCCGAGGCAAACTTGTGAATGCTTACTTACTGTTTATCATTGATCCATTACTAAATTCGATTGTCTCTATAATTATCACATAATCCGCACAAAAGAAACAAAAAAATATTCCCAATCATGTTTTAAAACCGGTCGGTAGTTCATTGATGTACATTTTGCTTTGATCCGCCTTCCTGTTAATTTCATGGATGTTGCATTTTTTTACTATGGAGGTAAACAGCGATAATATCTGTCAATGAAATGCGACTTCAAAGAAAAATGTCGGCTCGTATCGAGACTGTGATGTTTTGTCGGCTCTGCTATGAAATCGTTTGATCTACAAGAAGTGTGTACGTGACATTTGGCATTTTTTAGCTGGTTTAAGTTGGTTGATGATGCAATAATACTGAAATATTATACTGGAGATAAAATTAGGATGTAATTTATAAATTATGGAATATGTTCACGATGGTTAGTGTTTTAATATTTATTTTACATTAACGTTCGTAAATGTCAGAGTTTGTGTCATAAAAAATAAAATATTTCTGCAGGCATCTAAACAAACTAGATATTACGGTCTTTAATTCCATTACAATAATTTAAGGCCGATCCGATTTTGATCTTGGTGTTATTAGTCAGTCTCTTGCCGTTTTGCTTTTTTATTTGAAATTTGGTAATTGTATGTCTTGTAAGAAATATTATTTGTCGAGGTTAGTGTGGGGAATCATGACGTTACGAGGAATTATGCATAATCTCGTTAGTTGTGTATTAGGTAGTATATTTGCGCGGGAAAATCGGGTCATGTATTTTTCGCGGGAAAATCGGGACATGTATTTTGCGCGGGAAAATACAACGCGGTTTCACTTATTATATTATATTATTGTATATCAGTGAACAATATAGATCCTAATCAGATGGCAAACGTATGCCAGCTGATCATGATATACACTGGCTGCACATGGGATAAAACTGTTTGCTATTTAATTTATTAGGTTATTTCTGACCAAAAAGTGACCAGTGCAGATCCTGATCAGACGGCATGGATGTGCCGGATGATCTAGATCTACATTGGCCACACACGCGTAAAAATGCGTATATATGGAGGAAAGGGTTATTGTGCAATGACAAGACATAATACTAAACAAATCTCATTTTCATCATTTTTTAAAATTACAAAAATATGTTCCGTTTAGTTACGTTTGGTGTGAAGCAGTTAATGAAACTGATATCACACTGCAAAACTGGTTTTTCACCTTCATTGTAACTGCCTGTAAGGCTGATAATTTCACCTTCATTGGTATCGGTTATATGATGTTTAACATTGTGATTATGAAGGTTGTGACATAGTGAAGTTGTAAGTAAACTAGGGCCTAAATATAAATGTCACAGATGATAATTTGGTGCAATTATGTCAAAGATATGTGGCAACATCAATCAGATAATCTTGAAAATAATAAATCTTCTTCTAACCTTACCCCTTTACCATGTGTTTTAGTGCATGTTCTAACATTGTAGATTCAGATCAGCTGGCAAATCTAGTATGCTATATGATTTTTGATCTGCACTGTTTACTTCTTGGTCAGAAATTACGTTATGGATATAAAATTAAACAAAGCAGATCTTGATCAGATGACATGGATATGCAAGCTTATCTGGATCTACACAATTCACCTATGGAATAATAGCCATATTCCATGGAGTAAAGGGTTAAAAAGAATTGTTTTTGGTGAATTTATACATATTTTGATCAAAAATACGGATAAATTATGATCAATTTATCATCTGTGACCTATTATATGTATTGAATCAGATACTTTGTTGTATTTATGTGTACTTGTAGTTATTGTTTTGTTAAATAAAATCTCAGCATTGCCTTGGTAGTCAAGCATTTTATCTCCTATAAAAGAGAGCTGACATCATTATGTTAGAATTTGCTGTTTATCTATCCATCAGTTATATTACTTTTCTTCATATATACACATTCAACTTGTGTGTGACCAGTGCAGATCCAGATCAGACAGAACATCCTGGGCTCAAGGTTATAAAGCTGAGCATGGAAACCAGTCTCAAATCTCAAGCATCTGATTGGCTGAAATGGTGACTGATCGCCATTTCAGCCAATCAGATGCTTGAGATTTGAGACTGGTTTCCATGGGGAAGGTCTAAAATGCAGAATATTGTGCAGAACGCAGAATGCAGAATGCAAATTAGGGGTCTAAAATGCAGAACAAATCTGCAGAACTCAGATTGCAGATAATGTATTGGTAATAGGAACAAGGAGCCTAAAATGCAGAACGGTTCTGCAGAATGCAGTGTGCAGAAAATGTATTTGACACTGCAAAACACAGAATGATAATTAAAAATGATGCAGAACAATTTGCAGATAGCAGATTAACCTTTTGTTAGATCATTAAAGCCAAAATTATTCACACCTTTTCAATGTATAGTGCATGCTTCAAAAATTGTTGAGGTTTTATTAAAATTAAGCATTTCATTTAGTTCAAAACAGTGATGTCTTATTGGTTTTTTTAAATTATTAAATAACTAAGAAATATTAAAATATAGAATCTCCGCATAAAGCCTTACAGATATAAACATGTGAAATGCAATCAGTTTTAATGATTTATAATATGTCTATGACATTTTAAAAGTCAAAATTAAGAAATAATAATTCAATAATATAATATATTTTTAAAACGTTTAGTTTTGACAATAGGCTGATTGAGTGGGGTGTCTTTTGACAAATGATGATCAGTATGGTGCTGAAACTTATTACCCGGTATACACTATACAGAATGTAACATCATGTTTGAAAGACATCCTGATCATTATCATTCTCGACTAACTGTCAGCCCAAGCAATCATTAGCATCAGCATCATTTTAGTATTGCAGGTGATGATGATTAAATGATTGAGTGATTTATCGATGATTTGATATCAGTCTTCAATCTTGCATTAAGGAGAATTTATACTTTCATATGCTCTTTACCCTAATTCCTCAATTTGTGCAGTTATTACCTTCTTCAAATTGTTGTTCCTTTTGTCATTTTATACAATGATTGGTTAGCAGCCCAGACAATGAAGTCTTACCATGAAGATATATATGCTGATATGGGTCTACACTAAGTTATGACCGTCACTTATTTAACATAAACAACCTTAACAAAATTAGAGAGACAAACATTTATATATAATACCTAATCAAATAATATAATTGTGTTTAACTCTCAAATTAATATTACAAAATTAATAATGAACTTTTATTGACTTTTTTTTGTTTTTTAATTTTAATTTGCAGAATTTATTAAACATGTGGCACAAAAGAAAACATTACTACACAGTTATCTAACAGGTTAAGACTTCCTGTCATAAAACAACACTTTCACAGATCCTACCAAGTGTGACCATGACACATTATCAGTTTATCATTTGATTGGTATGACACTTACCAGAGATAGAGGCCATAAGATCTATAGATTTAGTTGTATTTTAAAGAATAAGCATTATTTTTTTAAATATTAAGTAATTTGTTTTTTGTGTGATCTTAATTAAAATAATTGAACAAACTTAAAATAACTCATTATCATAAACTTAAAGTTAGTTATCTGAATTTCCTTTTTTTCTCAGACCAACTCATATCTTTTGTCTTTTATTTGAAATTATCTGTGTTGTCCTTTTACTTATCATGCATTTTATTTATTGTGTTTCTCTGGTGATAATAAAATTATAAATTCATAACTATCGTATACAAATGTAATGAGATTGCAAAAAGAGCGTCTGATAATATAATTTATATTAAAAGCCTGAAGTCTACTTTCTTGGTGATAAATAAGTAAAAATTGTCTATCATAATATTTCTTTAGTACTCGTTTGTGAATGGCCATCAGTGTAGACCCTGGTTTGTTTATGAAGAATGCAGGATGCTATGTGTATACAAATGTGACCAATACTGTGCTTAGCACTTAAAGGGTTTATCATAAGCCTTAATTAATAATGGTATCATGTGACTGTCCAGATATAAAAAATCAACTGTAGTTTTAATAATAAAAACATTGCAGTTTTAAAAATGTAAGATCATCACATGTATTACTTTTTCAAAGGGAAAAATACAAAGGTTTGAATAATTATGGCTTTAATGATCCAACCAAATAAATATTGATCTGCATTCTGCTTACCTTTCTGCATTTTTAACCAGCGAAGCTGGTTTTACTAATCACAATTCTGAAATCGGTATCAAACCAACTTGCAAACACCGATTTACGCATTTCAGAGAAATCAGAGTAAGTAAAGTAGTCCCCGAGTTTCCTGTTATGTGTTAAAGTTGGTATTAACTACGTCATGTTGATAGGACAAAACCTGTGCGGTGCATCAATGGTCAATGTAAAATCGGTGCGGTTCATATTTCTAGGACTTGATCGGTGCGGTGCAACAATGGTCAAACATTGTCCGTGTCCGCGATTTTTCACTCACCAAGATATCGTTGGGTATATTCCATACCTCCGTGTCCGTCCGACGTGGAACGAACACGGAGGTATGGAATATGGGTCGCACTAAAATGCGGTCCAATTAGCGGACGATATAGAATATCGTTGAATAGTGCGGACGACAAAAACAAAGAAGGAGTGTCATTTTTCGTGTTCATTATGTCTTTGGGATGTCAGTACACATATTTCACTATTATAATTTCTTGCTTAAAACCCTTTACTCAATATATACGCCTTTCATCACATAGGTTACCAGTTCAGGTCCCAATTGGCTGGCACAATAGTGCCATCTGATCTGGATCTAAAATTTGTGATTACTGGTCAGAAAAAATGATCATAAAAGCGAACAGTTTAAATCCTAATCAGATCGCACAGATGTGCCAGCTGATATGGATATAAACTGTTCGCACAAGCTATGAAGGTATATCTATGGAGTAAAGGGTTAACAGAAGCCTTCATCCAGATAATACATGGAAACCCTTATTTCCACTATCATTTAGACAAGAGGAAGTTCTTTGCGAGTGAACCAAGTTTTTTGTTGTTTTTTTTTGCTTTTTCGTAAATGGATACATGTATGAGAATCATGGCACTGGTTATTCTCAATAAGCAAAATCGCTTCGCTGGTTTTCTGTACTTTTAGTACTTTGATTTACTATTGTTCTGCATTCTGCAGTGTCAAATGCATTTTCTGCACTCTGCATTCTGCAGAACCATTCTGCACTTTAGACCCCAATGCCCTATTGCCAATACATTATCTGCATTCTGCGTTCTGCAGATCCGTTCTGCATTTTAGACCCCTAATTTGCAGACTGCATTCTGCGTTATGCGCAATATTCTGCATTTTAGACCTTCCCGTTTCCATGCTCAGTTTTATAACCTTGGGCACTGTATCATCTGATCTGAATCAGCACTGGTCGCTTTATGGTCATAAATTTCCTAATGAATCAAAAGCAAATGGTTCATATTCTGATCAAACGGCATGGATGTGCCAGCTGATCTGGATCTTCACTGTTAACCACGGGATAACAGCCATATTCCATGTAGTAAATTCTAAATCAGATTGTCAACAGTTGTGGCCTTGGAGATCTTGAAATAGTACATGTAATAAGAATAATGTTTTACATTTTATATATTTTCATATTTTACTAAAGGGGCGCTGTCTTAAGTAGTTCTTATTGGTTGGGGATCTCTAACCAAAATTAATGTCTTTTTATGCATCTTTTTTCCAGCAGTTTTGAATTGCATAGAGTTGTGGCCCTTTTAAAGTTTCTAGTTTATTGGCATATCGGCAAAAATCATGCCTTTGGCCATTTACAATAGACATATGGCAAAGACTGTGCAGTATATGCTTGCTGAACTTCATTATCCCCCGCCGATGAAATCGGGAGGGGGGTATTGTTTTGGCGTTGTCCGTCCGTCACGGTGTCACGTCGTCACGGTGTCACGGTGTCCGTCCGAATTTCGTTTCCGGGCTATTTCTCTGCAACCACTGGATGGATTTCAACGAAACTCTGTGGGAAGTATCAGTACCAAGAGGAGATGCGCATATCGTCGTCTTGTTCCGGTCAGACGATTTAACACAGAGTTATGGCCCTTTGATAACTTATGCATTATGTATATGGGGCAGTATTCGTTTCCGGGCTATTTCTCTGCAACCACTGGATGGATTTCAACGAAACTCTGTGGGAAGTATCAGTACTGAGAGGAGATGCGCATATCATCGTCTTGCTCTGGTCAGACCATTTAACACAGAGTTATGGCCCTTTGATAACTTATGCATTATGTATATAGGGCAGTATTCGTTTCTGCGCTATTTCTCTGCAACTACTGAATGGATTTCAACGAAACTCTGTAGGAAGTATCAGTACCAAGAGGAGATGCGCATATCGTCGTCTTGTTCCTGTCAGACCATTTAACACAGAGTTATGGCCCTTTGATAACTTATGCATTATGTATATAGGGCAGTATTCGTTTCCACGTTATTTCTCTGCAACTACTGAATGGATTTCAATGAAACTTGCTGCAAACTATCTATACCAAGAGGAGATGCGCATATCGTTGTCTTGTTTCGGTCAGACCATTTAACACAGAGTTATGGCCCTTTGATAACTTATGCATTATGTATATAGGGCAGTATTCGTTTCCGAGCTATTTCTCTGCAACCACTGGATGGATTTCAACGAATCTTTCTGAGAACCATCAATACCAAGAGGAGATGCGCATATCGTTGTCTTGTTCCAGTCAGACCATTTAACACAGAGTTATTGCCGTTTGATAACTTATGCATTATGCATATAGAGCAGTGTTCGTTTCCGCGCTATTTCTCTGCAACTACTGAATGGATTTCAATGAAACTTGCTGAAAACCATCTATACAAAGAGGAGTTGCGCATTTCTTTGTCTTGTTTCGGTCAGACCATTTAACACAGAGTTATTGCCCTTCATTAACCTATGCATTATGCATATAGAGCAGTATTTGTTCCGCGCTATTTCTCTGTAACTAGCGGATGGGTTTCAATGAAACTTGCTGAAAACCATCTATACCAAGAGGAGATGCGCATATCATTGTCTTGTTTCGGTCAGATCATTTAACACAGAGTTATTGCCCTTTGATTACTTATGCATTATGCATATAGAGCAGTATTCGTTTCCGCGCTATTTCTCTGTAACTAGCGGATGGGTTTCAATGAATCTTTCTGAGAACCATTAATACCAAGAGGAGATGCGCATATTGTCGTTTTGTTCCAGTCAGACTGTTGAACACAGAGTTATGGCCCTTTGATAACTTATGCATTATCCATATATAGCAGTATTCATTTCCATGCTATTGCTCTGCAACTACTGAATGGATTTCAATGAAACTTTCTGGAAAACATCAATACCAAGAAGAGATGCGCATGTCATGGTCTTGTTCCAGTCAGACTGTTTAACACAGAGTTATTGCCCATTGATAACTTATGCATTATGCATATATAGCAGTATTTATTTCCGCGCTATTTCTCTGCAACTTTTGGATGGATTTCAATGAAACTTTCTTGAAACCATCTATACCAAGAGGAAATGTGCATATCATCCTGTTGTTCCTGTCAGACTATTTAACACAGTTATGGCCCTTTGATAACTTATGTATTATTCATATTATAGAACAGTATTCTTTTCCTCTATTTCTCTGCAACTACTGGATGGATTTCAATTAATCTTTCTGAGAACCATCAATACCAAGAAGAGATGTGTATATTGTTGTCTTGTTCCAGTCAGACTGTTTAACACAGAGTTATTGCCCTTTGATGACTTATGCATAATAGAGCAGTATTTGTTTCCGCTCTATTTCTTTTCAACTTCTCGATGGATTGAAATGAAACTTTCTGGGAAACATCAATACTGAGACGAGATGCCCATTTTGTCATCTTGTTCCGGTCAGACTGTTTAACACAGAGTTATTGCCCTTTGATAACTTATACCTTATGCAAATAGAGCAGAATTTGTTTCCACGCTATTTCTCTGCAACTACTGGATGGATTTTAATGAAACTTTCTGGGAACCATCAATACCAAGAGGAGACGCACATATTGTCATCTTGATTCAGTCAGATCCTTTAACACAGAGTTATAGCCCTTTGATAAGTTATGCATTTTGCTTGTAGAGCAGTATTTGTTTCCTTGCTATTTCTCGGCAGGAATCTATGGAAACCATCAATACCAAGACAAGATGCCCATATTGTTGTCCTGTTCTGGTCTGACCGTTTAACACAGAGTTATGGCCCTTTGATAAGTTATGCACTATGCATATAGCGTAGTATTCGTTTATATGCTACTTCTATGCAACTTCTGCATAGATTTCTTTTAAATACAGCACTATATTTTTACTACTGCATTCTTCATTTCAACAACTTGAAGACTTTTTGTCTCATTTTTATATTCTGGTGAGCTGCCCAACCCTTTTTCACCTTTTTTGCCATCCATAATAAATATCTAAATAAAGCCCTATGACTTCAGCTGTTGTGTTAGTAATAACCAGTACTCGGCGGGGGATATAAATTCAACGAATTTGCTTGTTGACACTTCATGTGAACCTTAACTGAATGCTTTTTGAAAGAGTTATTGCCCTATGTTACTGTATAGTTACTATATAACCAGGAAAGTTTGAAATGATTTTTTGTAAAATAACACCGACGCCGTGAACAGTGAAACCGTTTTTATAAACACACCACTGTTTAAGTCCTTATCCCGATGCTGAAACCGTTATTAAAACAAATCACACAAGTCTAGTGTTGAATTCTAGATAGGATTGATTAAGTCTATTCTATTATATGCAGATAATGAAAATAGTTCTCTCGCACTCCGAATACAATGAGCACTCAAATATAATAAATCCCGACCCAAAGCAAAATGGTTAAGTATATCGAAAAGTCGAATGCTTCACATTAAGTACCTAACAATCTAAACTCATCAAAAAGCTCCGAAAATAGGAGAGCTCCCCTTTTATAAGATGTTCCATGCAGAACCCTAAATCAAGCTGGCTACAGTTAGCGCTCCATGCTAAGAGATGTTAGCTCCCATTTACATTAGCCCGTTACCATGCTAAGTGTTAGCCCCGTACAAGGTGTTAGCCCGTTACCATGCTAAGTGTTAGCGGAGGGTAGCCCCCAATAAGGATGTTAGCCCGATACTATGCTCACTGTTAATAGATTTTAGCCCCCAAATTTGGATAGTAGCATCATAAATCAGGAAGGTTGACCTGGAATTGCCCTCAACCCCCAGTCATGAACTAAGCCTGTCATCAGATCATGCTATATGTTGAAATATGAATTCTGAGACAATTCAGACATACAGCAACAAACAATAGGAAATTAATTTATGAAAATTCCTAGAAATTGAACCTTAAAAACTGTAACAACAGGAATCTAGAAAGCTAAGCTAAACTTTTGGGTATGACTGAAGGTGGAACTTTTCATTTAATTTCACTTCTGGGTTACCCACAATTCTAAGGTGACTGTATAGAGTGGCTGCTAGATAGAAAAATAGAGTTGTCGAAGCTATTGTTTGAATGGAATCACAGAATTCACCTTGGATTGATTTTTGCAGATTTCAAATTCTGTTTGAAAACATCATTTATACAAGTCCAAACATTGGCTAGACCTTACCATTTCTATGGGGAATTATTTAGTAGTCTCTGACCTAAAGGGTTGTATAACTTGAGTATCCATTTGTAAATACATATTTTTATACACCCACAAACGAAGTTCAAGGGAGTTTATAGGAGTGAGCTCGGTCGGATTTTTCGGTTCGGGATGTTAACTTATGAAAGTTCATGTAGTTCGTGTTCATGTAGTTGTAGAGACCTGAACATCCACTGATGTTAAGCTTATAGCTTCTTAGGCCCATTTGTAACATGTTTTCCCTAATTGGCATTGACTATTTAGTCTTATTATTAGAATATCATAATACAGAATTCAGTTCCGATTGACAGATTTGGTATATACATTCTTTCACATTGTATTATCATATTTACTTATAAAATCAACTTATGATATGTTAAAAATAATAAAAACACAGTCTGCACACTCATTTTGGTAATTACTTTACTAAATTATTAAGTTACTGATGGGGGTTATAACATTTAGGTCTAAATGTTGATTGATTAGACCACTGTTTATAAAGCCTAGACTGGAAACTATTCAGTGTAGTTGCCTCAATAATACTAGTAGGCAGAGAATTCCAAGTGTCCACGACCCTATGGCTGAATGCATTTTTTCTTGTATTTAGTCTGGCCCTAGGCTTAAATAATTTTTGTATGTTACCCCTTGTATTTGTATTGTTTCTAGTGATAAATATATCTGTGGTGATCTTATCCAGCCCATGTTTAAGCTTGTAAACTTCTATGATGTCCGCTCTGGCCCTCCTGTACTCCAGTGCCGACAAGCCCAGTCTTATTAATCTTTCATTATATTCTAATCCCTGAAGTTCTTGTAACATTCTTGTAGCTCTTCTCTGAACATTTTCGATTGCAATTGCATCTTTCTTAAATTTTGGGTTCCATATCACCGACGCATATTCTAAATGTGGACGTACCAAGGACTTATACAATTGCAGAAACATTGCCTTATCCATGTAAATAAAGTTTTTAATAATTAACCCTAGATTTCTATTGGCAATATTAACTTTAGCGTTCATATGTTTGCTAAATGTTAGTTTGTCATCAAATATTACTCCTAGATCCTTTTCTTCTTTTATTTGTTCAATCTAATGTATTTTATTATCCATGTCTTTTAAACAATAATCACTACTAGGTCTGTGTCTAAGTGCATAAATTTACATTTTTGATATTAAAGGTCATTTGCCATTTGATGGCCCAATCACAGGCATCGAAGATGTTATCCGGTAGCCTTATTTCATCCTCATTGTCTTTGATAACTGAGTATAGCTTGGTATCATCTGAAAGAGCTTAGTTTTACAGGTTAAGAAATTTTGGTAAGTCGTTTATAAAAATCAGAAATAAGACTGGACCCAACACGCTACCTACGAGGGACACCACTAGTAACATTTTGCCAGGAGGAAGTGGCTCCATTAATTTTAACTATTTGTGATCTATTATTTAAGAAATCTTCAATCCATTTATAAATTTTACCTCTTATGCCTACACCCCAAATTTTCTTCAATAGCCTTTTATGTGGAACTTTATCGAATGAAGCTTTGAAGTCCAGATAAATAATATCTACATCATTTTTATCATCTAATGCTGTTGTCCATTCTTCGATGCATTCCAACAGTTGCGTTGTACACGATCTTCGTGTTGATATTTTAAGATAATTCATTACTTTCTAAATGGTTCACAATAGCATTTCTGATAATTTTTTTCCATTATTCTACAACAAATTGATGTAACACTTATAGGTCTATAGTTTTCAACGTTAAATTTATTTCCGCTTTTGTGTATTGCTGTTACATTTGCATGCTTTCATTCATTTGGTAATTTACCTTCGTCTAAAGATTTTCTATCAATATTAGTTAGAATTTCACATACTTCGTTTTTACATTCATATATTATTTTGGGGTGTATTTCGTCTGGCCCTTGGGATTTTGATGGATTGATTTCCTTGATTGCTTTCATTGTAATTGAATTGTTTATATCAGTATCTATAATTGTTACGTTTGATGTTCTTTCAGTATATGGAATGAGGTCTATTTCTACAGTTAAAACAATTGTAAAATGCTTGTTGAATTCTTCGGCAATTTCCTTATCAATAATTTTATTTCCATTTTTTATAATTCCATTGATTCCAGACTTTGAATTGGACCGCACATATTTCCAAAACATTAACATTCTCAGCAATATTTTGTTCATATTTATATCTTGATCTTTTAAGGTGATATCCTACCCTGTTCCTTGCAGCTTTGTAGTTGTTGTAAGTATACTGGTTCTTGTTATATTTGTACTTCAGCCACTTCCTTCTTTTTTCCTTGATGGCCTTGGCAGTCTCACTGTCAACATATGGATTCCTATGCCCCGTGTCAATTGTCATTTTTGGCACGTGTTTTTCAATACAATTGGTAATTTTGTTAACAAACAATTCCCAGGACCCTTGGATCCCCATGTTGGCAAAGGCTGGACAGATTTAAATAATTTTTGGTACAGAGGTGTAACATCATAAGATACAGGTCAATTATGGGACTGGTGGGGTCAATGTCCGTGTTACTAAAAATAGAAAGAATGGTTTCCGGATGATAACTTATGAAAAAAATCGCAGATTTAATCACTTTTTGGGACACGGATGTAACTTCACAAGGTACATGTCAAGTTCCACTTTAGGGCCTGTAGGTTCAAGGTGACCGTTATTATGCTCCCCCCGAAATTCGGGGGAGCATATAGTTGTCGCTTTGTCTGTCCGTCCGTCCCGTTCGTCCGTTCGTCCGTCCGTCCGTCCGTCCGTCATAATATTGTCCGGACAATTACACAAAAACTATGAGAGGTATCAAGACTAAACTTCATAGGTAGTTAGATCTCGTTGAGGAGCAGTGCAGTGCACAAGAACTATAACTCTTGCTTTATTCATTTTTGAGTTATTGCCCTTTGAAATTTCTCATACTTACTTTTTGTCCGGGGCATATCTCCCAAAGTCTAAGAGTTATGAAGTTGAAACTTCATAAGTAGATAGATCTCAATGAGGAGCAGTGCAGTGCACAAGAACCATAACTCTTGCTTTATTCGTTTTTGAGTTATTGCCCTTTGAAATTTCTCATACTTACTTTTTGTCCTGGGCATATCTCACAAAGTATAAGAGTTATGAAGTTGAAACTTCATAAGTAGATAGATCTCAATGAGGAGCAGTGCAGTGCACAAGAACCATAACTCTTGCTTTATTCATTTTTGAGTTATTGCCCTTTGAAATTTCTCATACTTACTTTTTGTCCGGGGCATATTTCACAAAGTATAAGAGTTATGAAGTTGAAACTTCATAAGTAGATAGATCTCAATGAGGAGCAGTGCAGTGCATAAGAACCATAACTCTTGCTTTATTCATTTTTGAGTTATTGCCCTTTCAAATTTCTCATACTTACTTTTTGTCTGGGGCATATCTCACAAAGTATAAGAGTTATGAAGTTGAACCTTCATAACTAGATAGATCTCAGGGAGGAGCAGTGCAGTGCACAAGAACCATAACTCTTGCTTTATTCATTTTTGAGTTATTGCCCTTTGAAATTTTTCATACTTCCTTTTTGTCCGGGGCAAATCTCACAAAGTATAAGAGTTATGAAGTTGAAACTTCATAAGTAGATAGATCTCAATGATGAGCAGTGCAGTGCATAAGAACCATAACTCTTGCTTTTATTGATTTTTGATTTATTGCCCTTTGAAATTTCTCTTACTTATTTTTTGTCCAGGGCATATCACACAAAGTATAAGAGTTATGAACTTGAAACTTCATAAGTAGAATGAATTCGTTGAGGAGCAGTGCAGCACACAAGAACCATAACTCTTGCTTTATTCATTATAGAGTTAATGCCCTTTGAAATTTACCATACTTACTTTTTGTCCGGGGCATATCTCACAAAGTATAAGAGTTAGGAAGTTGAAACTTCATAAGTAGATAGATCTCAATGAGGAGCAGTGCAGTGCACAAGAACCATAAATCTTGCTTTATTGATTTTTTATTTATTTCCCTTTGAAATTTCTCTTACTTAGTTTTATCTGGTGCATATCTCACAAAGTATAAAAGTTTCTGAACTTGAAACTTCATAAGTAGAATGATCTCAATGCGGAGCAGTGCAATGCACAAGAACCATAACTCTTGCTTTATTCATTTTTGAGTTAGTGCCCTTTGAAATTTCTCATTTTTTTTTGTCTTATTTTTGTACAATATTGTAAAATGCTTTCTGTTTGAATCGTAAAGGAAACTTTCAAATACAATATCTTTCTTACAAATTCTTCCTGTTCTAACAAAAAAGTATTTGTGACAAAGCGGCGTTGGGGAGCATAACCCGTCTCTGACGGCTCTTGTTTAAACTTTGGGGCTAGTGGGGTCAATGTCAGCGTCACTTTCCAAAAATAGAAAAAATGGTTTCTGGACCATTACTCGTAAAATACTTCACAGATTTAATCATTTTTGGGACACGGATGTAACATCACAAAATACATGTCAAGTTCCACTTTGGGGCCTGTAGGTTCAAGGTGAACAATATTTAAACTTTGGGGCTGGTGGGGTCCATGTCAAGGTCACTTTGGCAGGGATCGACAAATTCCTAAATTTTCTTGTTGCCCACTGGGCAAGAAGAATATTTATCTAGTTGCCCGGAAAATCGCGCGAAATTGTCAATCGTAAAAAAAGTTTGTTTAGCAATATATAACACATTATAAATTAATGCAAATTTATTCTGATTATAAACACTGGTAACTCCAAGCTCACAATATTTTTCAAGACACAGATCAAAAGAGTATGTATGTACCGTAGCATTTCATTGAATTTGAGAGTTCATAATACAGTAACATAAAAATAACATGGATTGTCATCTTAATCTTCAACTCTTAAGTCTTCATCATCTTGGTCTTCATCGGCCTCAGAAGCCACTGGTGCTGGACTTGGTACCTCATTCAAACAGTCCTCTGAAAATAACATTATTAACTCAAAGTAAGGAAAAGAATTTTGAGTTTGTGTTTTCAAATTTTACAAAATTTAAGATAGGAAAATTAATATTTTTTTTTTACTTTTGTTGTGTACATAAATGGCAATATCCGTCTGAAATGCAATTAATTTGAACAAGAAATATCTTTAAAAAAGATAAACGGCGTTGATGGAAAAGATTTATAGATACATGTATATAAGAAAGAATGAAATACAGAGAGGCAAAGCAGACACAGTTTAGTTATTGTATTTTATTTGTTATAGCTGTCGACGAACCCTCCCTGCCTTCTTAGTATGACTTAGAGATTAAGCGACCGAATCATGACAACTCATAAATTTATTGAAAGTGTCTTTCAAAAAAATGTTGAAGCTGTTGCAACAATTTCATACAGTGATAACAAGTCGATTAAAGATACTGAAACAAAATATTCAGTTTCAATAAAATACCTCGTGTAGAGTGAGAATTCAAGATGAATAAATGTCCTTGAAATTTAATAAATATAAATAATAACAGCCTGTTACAAGAGCGAAATCTACCAACTTTTACATACATTAACTTTTAAAAAAAGTGTCCGTCCTGAGTATTGAACCCGGGACCTCCGCTTGAGAGGCGAGGGTGTTAGCCACTACACTACAATAAACTTGTATTTCTTACTTGAAATTAACAATTAGTATCAAAGGAACTAGAAAGGAACCAGTAAGAACTAGGAATATCTACACTTCTCTTTCGTTTTACACTGTGTATTGTATGCAAGTGTTTACCTGACACCCAAGAATATTCCATATAATATTGTATTTAAGCTATCAATATTGACTTAACTGGTTACTTAAATCGTAAATATGTTTTTTCCTCCAATACAACACCCACTAACAACCAATCGAATTAATCTATTTGATTTTTCCGCCGCATAATAATAAAAATCCCACTAGATACCTCTCCACCCTGCTAGATGCCTCTCTGGTGTAAATAGCTACCAATCGAGATAGTTTATTTCATTTTCCCACTGCATAATAAGAGAGTACGAGTATTATTTACAACATTTCATTGGTCGAAAAACTAGGTCAAAAGTGAGCTTAGACAGCTAACGCCGAAAAAAAAAGTTGGTTTTTGTTATATGAACCATATGCCAAGAACACACATCTATCATGTTTCAGTTTTTGTGATTTTCATGGACATGATATAATGATTAGTATAAAATATTATATGATTTTTTATTTTGCAAAAGTGGGCTACAAATCTGTAAAAATGTTTTCTATTTTTCATCTCTTGTTCATATCATATTTATTTAGTAATATTTAAGCTCATACGAATTAATTTGCGGAGATTTTGTATTGTAATCAATTTAATAATCAAACTTATTATCTCCCTTTTTACTTTAGACAACATGTATCGCAAAACTAATACCTTCGTATCACAAAATGATCCATTCTAAAATCTTATCTTAATTAATTACTGAACACGGTAAAGCATATACATCAATAAATTAAAGCATTATTTTAAAATTCAACTGAGAAAATTTCCGTAGAATGAACGGAATAGTCAGTACTGTAAGATATATAGTTTGGAATCACTCGATTTAAGTAACACTGTGAACTACTTGATTCAATCATTTGCAACCAACTTACCTAATCTTTTCTCGTCAAAAATTTTGACAGTTTTGACAGATTGTGTAATCACGTTGCCGCATAATCTCGCAAGAATCAAAATATCTCGCGATAAAGATGGTACCGATTGTTGTGAAATATAGGCGGGTAGAGTAGTGCAAATGAATCAAGGATTAACGTTGATTGGACGATTTTTATACAGGTAGGCGGTGCTGAATAATACGATTCATCGATAATCTGATGATTAGCGGAAGTCGTATATTGCTGAGATTTTTGTTTATGAGACAATTTGTTTTAATTACCATCCCGGGCAACCAATTACGGATTTTTATGGTTGCCCGGCGGACAAGCTCGTTAAAATTTTACTGGCCCGGCAGATCAAAGCTGGTTGCCCGCGGGCACCGGGCAAAGGATTTGTCGTTCTTTCTAAAAACAGAAAAAATGGTTTCTGGACCATAACTCGTGAAATACTTCATAGTTTTAAACATTTTTGGGACACGGATATAACATCACAAAATACATGTCAAGTTCCACTTTGGAGCCTGTAGGTTCAAGGTGACCGTTATTTAAACTTTAGGGCTAGTGGGGTCAATGTCAGGGTCACTTTCCAAAAATAGAAAAAAATGGTTTCTGGACCATAACTCGTGAAACACTTCATAGATTTAATCATTTTTGGGACACGGATGTAACATCACAAGATACATGTTAAGTTCCACTTTGGGGCCTGTAGGTTCAAGGTCACCGATATTTTAACATCAAAGCTTCGTTTCCGCTCACTAACTACAGCTTGGGATGAGATTCTGGAATGAAATTTTGGTGTATTGGGGATTTCTGTGAAGATGACTTTTAGGATTGAATTTTGGGCCTTTGGGGGTCAAGCTCACTGTAAAAAAACATTAAACAAAACTGTAAATGCTCAATTACTTTAGTTCGGAATGAGATATTGTGATGAAAAAGGTAGCGATCCTGAAGATGAAACTTGGAATTGAAAATAGGCCTGGTGGGGTCAAGGTCACTGTTCACTGTGAAATAGAAAAAATAGATTCTGGATGATTTCTCATGAAATGCTTCACATATTTAAACAATTTTTGGTACACAGATGTTAGATAAATAGATAAAGGTTAAGTGCAACTTTTATTCTGATGGTGTTTTACAATTTCTGCACGAAGATTATCAAAATATCTGAACACCGGCTGGGAAATACAGTGCTGAAAAAGTGCGATCAAACTGCAATTTGAGCAAAATTAACGTAGGGTGGGTAATCTAAATAAAGAACGTAGGTGTCACCTACTTTCTGTAATACTTGCTGAATGACTGAGGGTGTGGTATAGATTTCTCTCTTTAGGAAGCGAAACTAGTACACGGTATTGAAGTAAGAAGTGAATGTTACCATGCTTGGTTACTCTTACTGAAATACTTTTTTTCATAAAATCAGTATCCAAACAAATTACTTAAGAGATGTGTATCGGTTTTACTTAATTTCACGATTTTACAGAAATTTTGTCGTCATTTCTCTTGGAACACAGATCACGAGTGTTATTGTACGTGATGTGATGTGTACGTGATGTTATGTGTACGTGATGTGATGTGTACGTGATGTGATGTGTACGTGATGTGATGTGTAAGTGATGTGCACGTGATGTGATGTGTGCGTGATGTGCCTGTGATGTGATGTACACATGATGTGATGTGTACATGATTTGATGTGTACGTGATTTGATGTGCACGTGATGTGATGTGCACGTGATGTGATGCGTACGTGATGTGCACGTGATGTGATGTGTACGTGATTTGATGTGAACGTGATGTGATGCGTACGTGATGTGATGTGTACGTGATGTTATGTACACGTGACGTGATGTTATGTTTTCGTGATGTGATGTATACGTGATGTGATATAATACACTTACTGATGTTCTAGCTAAGACGCATGCAAAAGGAAAGTGTAGAGGCTGATGTTCGATTGCTTGATATATAGAGAAGACGTTTACCGGAAAAGACATTAATGTAGATAATCATGTTTCTTGTATACCTGATTTATTGTCGATCATCCTGATGACCGACATATTATAATGAACCAAACTTGAACATTGAAGGGTAACAACGGTTTACAGCGGCACCGGACGTGGTCACTCTAGACAAAGCTGCCCGTCTAAAGCTTGAGAATGCTATTCCGTTCCCCCTATTTGCAAGAAAAGTCTTCTAAATGTTGATGAAACAATATCTGGACGTTGTAGTAACAACAAATCAGAAATTTAGCTGATCTATAACGACATGTTAAATTATATAAACATACGTGTGTTTTATTTTCTACAGGGTGTAGAAATAATGTTATGCGTCTTTTTTTTAGAAAGTCACGTGATGCAAACCTTCATAGCAAAATATTATTTGCTTATAAGTTGAACTGATACTTTATTTGAATCAAACAACTGTTCAGGATGATCCCATATATGAAATAGATTCGATCTATTAGATATTGATTTTGTTGGTCAAAAGCAGGACATCGTTTATGTTTTTCTTAGAGACTTATGAATTTCCGACTTTGGCGGGAAAGGCTGTCTGTAAACAAAAGTTTACAAAAATCTAGTCGGTCATTAGCATACGCTTTTAAACAAAAATGTATTCCAAAATCTAGAGTTAATGTTCAACAACAAAATTTTGTCACTCTCCTAGGGTGGGGGATTAGCAGCCTGGCAGGGACTCAAATTATCATATTTACTTTTTTGATCTTCAACAATTTCGTTAGATGCTGAACGTCAACATGTAGAATTGCTGATTCTCGCACATTTTCCTGCTTTTGTTTGTTTGTTTTAATGATGATGTCAATTTCAGTGTATGCCATGTTATATGAAATAATGCGGGTTTCAAAAAAAAGACTCATGTCCATGCGTTGACTTTGAAAATTGAAAACTTCTTTCTTGTGGTATAAATCGCTAAACATACGGTCGTGAAATAGTAGAGGCTTATAGCAAACGAGGAGATGTTTTAAACAAGCATTTAGGAGGAAACGAATGCTCAGAACTTTGCTTAATTGTCAAAATATTGTCTTTTAAATAGAGATTTTGCTTTTACGACCGCTTTCCAGTGCAAATGTTGTGAATGTTTTCAGAAGTTAACGGACGTTTAGCAAATGTGAGGTGACCATTGTTGAAAGTAAAAACAATAGGTCAGCGATTTTGCAATTTGTTTGCGATTTCAAGTGCAATTTCGGTGAATGTTCTCAGAAGTTACCGGAGGTTTAGCGAACGTGACACGACCATTGATTAAAGTAAACATAGAAGATCAGCATGGGTAATATTTTTAACCAGGTTTTCTTTAGAAAAATCCTGGTTATTAGATTGGGGTATGTCGTTGGGCGGGCGGGAGGGCGGGCGGGCGGGCGTCAACATTTTGTCAAGTTTTTTGTGAAAGTTGTGTTTTTCTCAGTAACCGTTCAAGGTACAACTTTGAAACTTAACATAGTTGTCTGACATATCAATACCAATTATCACGACAAGTTTCATAATCCCTGACTGTATTTTGACAAAGTTATGCCCCTTTTTCACTTAGAAATTTTGTGAAGTTTTTTGTGAAAGTTGTGTTTTTCTCAGTAACCGTTCAAGGTACAACTTTGAAACTTAACATAGTTGTCTGACATATCAATACCAATTATCACGACAAGTTTCATAATCCCTGACTGTATTTTGATAAAGTTATGCCCCTTTTTCACTTAGAAATTTTGTGAAGTTTTTTGTGAAAGTTTTGTTTTTCTCAGTAACCGTTCAAGGTACAACTTTGAAACTTAACATAGTTTTCTGACATATCAATACTAATTATCAGGACAAGTTTCATAATCTCTGACTGTATTTTGACAAAGTTATGCCCCTTTTTCACTTAGAAATTTTGTGAAGTTTTTTTGTGAAAGTTGTATTTTTCTCAGTAACCGTTCAAGGTACAACTTTGAAACTTAACATAGTTGTCTGACATATCAATACCAATTATCACGACAAGTTTCATAATCCCTGACTGTATTTTGATAAAGTTATGCCCCTTTTTCACTTAGAAATTTTGTGAATTTTTTTGTGAAAGTTGTGTTTTTCTCAGTAACCGTTCAAGGTACAACTTTGAAACTTAACATAGTTGTCTGACATATCAATACCAATTATCACGACAAGTTTCATAATCCCTGACTGTATTTTGACAAAGTTATGCCCCTTTTTCACTTAGATATTTTGTTAATTATTTGGTGAAAGTTGTGTTTTTCTCAGTTACCATTCAAGGTATAGCTTTGAAACTTTACATAATTGTTTCACATCACAGTACCAATTACCAGGTCAAGTTTCATAACCCATGACTGTGTTTTCCAAAAGTTATGCCCCTTTTTGACTTAGATTTTTGTTAAGTATTTCGTGAATGTTATCTGTTGATGCCAAGTTGCCTGTTGACGCTTAGCTTGGTTTGTGGGTAGCTTATATAAACAGGCAGCTTTAGATTGCTACCCAGGTGTCTGTGATAAAGGTCAAGGTCACTTGCTAAATATAGAAATTCAGCTTTCCCTCAATAACTAGAGTTTGCTTTTACCTCTGGATGCCAAACTTAGTATATGAGTAGCTGATATCAAAAGACAGCTTGGGATTGCCACAGGTATCTGTGATCAAGGTCAAGGTCACTGTTGCTAAAAATAGAAATTCAGTTTTCCCTCAATAACTTGAGTTTGCTTTGGTATATTTACGCCGAACTTAGTGTTGGTATCTAATATCAAGATGCAGATTGAGATTGCTACCCAGGCGCCAGTGATAAAGCTCAAGGTCACTGTAGCTAAAAATAGAAATTCTGTGTCTGCTCAATAGCTTGAGTTTTCTTTGGCCTATTGACACCAAACTTGGTTTGTGGGTTGCTTATATCAAGACACTACTTAGGATTGATACCCATTTGTCTGTGATAAAGGTCTATGTCATTTTTGCTTAAAATAGAAATTTAAGTTTCTCCTTATTACTTGGGTTAGCTGTGATCTATTGACACCAAACTCTCTTTGGGTAGCTGATACCAAGACACAACTTGGATTTCTACTCAGAAGTCTGTGATCAAGATCAATGTCACTGTTGCTAAAAATAGAAGTTCACTTTCTTCATATCAGATATTTTCTTTACAAAAGTATAAGTATTAAATGAAAACCTGGTTTTTGGCGCGGGGAGACGACTTTTTCTTCTTGTATCTAATATCACAAGCGTATTCAATTGGGCGGCGGTACGCTAAAAGACAGTCATCAATACGATCAATAAGCTGCGGACGACAGAGAAAAACGACTAGGATGGCCACAGGAGGTTAATTGCACTTTATGATTACACGTTCAGCGTGGTAGCATCAATAATGATTTTGTTTATTGAATTTGTCTAATATCAATTTATAGGATAAATGGCGACACGTTACCTCAGTTACAAGTACTTCGTTAGTCAAGTTTGTTGAAAAATCATTTCAATCCATAATTACAAATGTAGTTGTAAACAGGTAATCAACCTCATAATTTTGCATTTCACGAGCGCACTATTGGAATGTTATAACCCGAGCTGCGAGAGTTTAAACCTAGTTGGTTTGATGACTACCCATCTTTTATATTAGTTATGAACATTACATTTTATCTTTTATTCGCAATTACTTATTCAGAGGGACATTTATATATTATGCTCTTTCTCAAAGATTTGCATAAAAGTGCCTAGTTTTGAGCTTGTTGCGCAAAAACTGCCATGTTGTTTTAGATCTATATATTTCCCTGTCCTTTTGATAACCAAGTTGGAGCACTAATTACGATGCGGTATTTTATATTTTTGAAATGGTTAAAAGTCTTTAACAGGCTCAATGAAACCGAGCCTGCAATATTTTCACACTTTTCGTCCTCGGTGGTTTTCAAAGTGACCTGTTCATCTATTTTCATAAAAAAAACTTAAACGATTGTTTTAAATTAGAAACTTGGTAACCATTTTATACGTGCTTCTGTATTTGTATCATTTAAAATTTAACTATTTAATTTAATAATATTAATAATCGTTACAAAACTTCCACCGCCATAATATTCAAAACTTGCCCTTGAATATATGCATTATTAACAAAATACGAATTGATTTATTTTGATTCACCTATTCCCTCTCAAAATCGCATCTATAAATGCGTTCTCTTTTAGGGATCTATAGTGAACGGTTGGGCTCGTCGCATTTGCAATCCAAATTGAGTTTAACTTGTAAAATATTTCCGGGGATACCCATGACCCCAATGTCTGCTTTCCCATACACATGCAATATAACGGATCTGGACTCGGTCTTGGGATACTAAACAATAACATTATTTTGACAAGTACAGTAAGGTAGACAACACAAGCACCATCATTTCTATGTAAGGGCGATCTACTAGAATATACTGCAAGCAATGCAAAACCATCCTTTAAAGTAGAGAAATAGTTGTGAAGAATTTTCTGAACAGTGGCATAACGACAATTTCTGGTGATATATTAATTTAAATACAAATAGTGCTTCTTGAGTTTCTGTAATAGTTTCAGAGAAAATCGTTCAAACAAAAACAAAAGATATGAGCAGCATAAAGCTTAAGTGAAATAATAAATGCATCAGCATCCTTATTTATTGTTTACTGTCTTCTAACGCTCGTCAACTTCAAGTTTGACGAGATCTGCTGACCAAACTAAAACTACACTTTATGAACGTTGGTAATAAATACTGAATATATATTATAAGGATGGCTTTTCTGCTCAATGTTCAAATAAGCATCGACTGTGGAAAGTTCTATGGTACCTCTTTGAGCATTCGCGTTAATGTAACATATTCATCTGATTCGCTGGTGCTTAAACAATGTAATTATTTCTATACGTCCTGAAAAACATAATAAATTACGTCTACTACAGACATGATTATTTATATTAATGCCTTTTGCCGGTAGTTCTTCATGTTTCAATAAATCAAATATCAGCCGTTCAACTTTGTTTGCATGTTTAAAGTAACAGCATTGTACAATCTATATATGTTCTCTTGTTTATGTATTGTACATACAGAGAAATGTAAATGGACATAAACTTGAATCATCAACTCAATTCACAAATAGTTTGTCAGATACAATCTGTGTGACATTGATCGACAGAAAACTGGCCTTATCATTGACTTACATTGGTCCAAAAGTAAATACAAGCCCGAATACATACCTACTTTTCTATTAATTTATTTACTAATGACCGACTAGCTTTTTGGAAAGCTAAAGTTTGTAAGATACACCATGTTCATTTCCTTTTATTGAATAACCATTAAAATCCCTTCAATAGGTAGTACAGGGCTTTGGAAACTACTGACATTTATTCAAGATACGTGTTAAATCAAACGTCACAAAATCGTCAGGTTGCGGGGATGTTAATCGTTAACGAAGATTGATGTCTCCTGATCTAAATATTGATGCTAGTCATTTTAAAAAAATTCCAGTAGAGTCTGCATTGAAGCAATGCTTAATGGGCCGTCTACATTCACCATTGTACGTTTATCGATAAACAATAAAAATATCAATCCCTGTAACTGCAAAATGCAGTTCAATACATTTTTATGTTTGTTACTGATGACAGTGCAGTGACGACTGAAGACGTCACTTATCTGTTAGAAGATGCAGATTTGGCATTCTGTTCAATACGCTACCAGCTTTCTGACTTGTGGTTTTCAACACACCCCCGCCGCGCCACGATAAAATTCACGTGGTATACGGAGGCACGAAGGGATTTGAATGGTGATTTCATAAAAATAAAAATAATGCATGCATCTTGTTATGTAGATTTAAAGAATATACTTCCTTCCAAGCGGAGAAAACTTTATGATTGGTGTAGCAAGAACATTGTTTTATGTGTAAAATTTCAGATCAATAACTATAAAATTGACATTTACGCTTATGTTAATGTCTATCTATCTATCTATCTTTATTCTAATATTTATGAATTTGAGCGCGTCGCAAGAAAACGGCTAGAATGCAGTTTACCGGTATGGATGTTTGCAGACTATCATAGAGCTCCCGTAATAATTACACATTAATAATTTAATGCAAGCGTGGGCGTGGGGGCAGCAGCCCCCATTAACCACTATAATTCTGAACAAACTATTCAATGAATAAATGAATTAAAATGCCAGCGGGGTTATTGGGCTTATTTTACGTACCTGTAAACTGCAGGTGTCCCAAAGAAATGTTACGTACCTTAGAACAGTCGACGTCAATCCTTGAAATGACGTCAAAACGTTTTAGCAGACGAACAGATTAATTATTACCCATTTCGCGGTAAAAATAGTATAAAATTGTTAAATATATGTAATAAAAATAACTTTTTAGTTGTGAGAAAATAAAAGCTAGATGTAAATTATTTCCAATTGCAGTTAAATCAAAAAGGTAAAAAAAAATAGGCCTAGCGAGGACACCTTTTGCCGAGACGCGCCTTAGAAAATCTGGAGTCAATATATGGACCTAACCCATGCAAAAATTCAATTAAAGAATATTTCCTTCAGTTGATTCTCCGATATACACTAATCATTTCGCAACTACAGTGTTAAAATAGAACATATCGAATTTGAAAAGGAATGGCAGTAACTATTTTGGTTTCTCTTTAAGCTGAATATATCTGTCACTAACAATTGTAAAAACATGTTCATTCTTTCGCCTATTGGTTGCTAGCTGGTGACATATGCGGCTGTGCTACCAGTAAAACTGCCGGGGTTCTGGAAATATTATCATTAGGGTTTTTTTATTTACACGGTATGTACCCAGATAATGATGTTGAAATAATACTGAAAATGAAAGGGCAACTTAAAAAAAGTCCAGAACGACTCTAATCATGTGAACTTTCGGTTTCAGTGCAAATAATTTTGTGTCAATTCAGTGTCTTTTCAAAAAGCGTCATTAATACTCACTGCCATCCCAATAAAAGTAAAGAAATATAGTGCGATGAGGCTGTATTTAAGTTTGGATAGGACAAATTTTATTTAAAAAAAACAACAACTTTATAAAACACAGATTCATAAAAAAAATACCGATTGCATGAGAACTCTGGAATTGTTTTTCGAAACATGTAGAAAACGAAACATGTATCGCGTAAACATTTATACTTGATACATTACGGTCATTAAAATTTTGTTTAAATAATGTCAAATTTTTAAACAACACAGCAAACAGCAAAATGTTTTGACCATAAAGCCAGTATTTTTGTGGTGTCTTATTCGATATTGACCATTTTATAAACCATTGCTCTCTCCGTTTGGGAGGTTTTCTAAGTGTGACTATGCCTGATATGTATTTAAATTCTCTTTTTATACATAGCTTCACGAATTAAGGTGTTTACAAAGCTGTATAAACGAGAGGACCTTTCTCGAAAAAATTCAATGAATTGAAGAGTCGGAAATTACTTTGAGAAATAAAATAAACATCTTTGTGTTTACGTTTTCTGTCGGACGTGAAAGGACTAGTACAAACGAATTAAAGCAACATAAAGTTTTCATAGGCGGATCCAGGGGGGGCGGACCCGGCGTACGCCCCCCCCCCCCCCTAAAATTGCCCAAGCAAAGTTTTTTTCTCTGTAATGAAATATGATATATAGGAAAATATAATATATAAATGTCAAAAAATTTTCGCACGCTACGCGTGCAATAAGTTTCGAGACTATGAGTACACTAATACAATGACATAACGAACAATTCACAAACAATTCATTCTCATTTTTTGTAAGATTTTAACATGATCCAACGGCTGTTTAAAAAATTATATGATATATTTAGATGCTTTACAAAACATCGTGATCTAATCTACAATTAGCCCAACTATTTGTGCGCAACAAGAGCTTTTCTATATATACGATGGTCGCTCTTCGCGCACAACCCAGTTACTATTCAAATCAATGCGGAAAATTTTCCTTCTATTTCTATATGCCGCCGATCGGAAAATGAATCGCAACTTTTCAATCTTTTGCCTGCTTCATAAAGCATCTTAAACATATATTTTTTTTTTAATTTACATACCTGAGAAGCCACATTCAAGTAGAATCAATATATGTAATCCTTTATAAGTAACGTTTTCGTTTTTTATGCAAAACTGTTTTAAACCTCAACCCATGTCGATTACACCGCATAAAGTTTATCTGACTCGCGTTTATCGATAATTTTCACCGTGTAAACGGCATATGCTGTGGTAGGTTTAACAAGTTATTTTGTGGATTATTCGTTCATTTTATTGTTACTTTTATCATTATTTATGTTTTATAACGATATTTGACATACCAGTGTTGAAATTTTCATGTGGATGTGAAAAAAAGAATTTAAATCGGGTCGATTTCCACCACAGTTTTGATCGTAACTGCTTGAGAACAGTTACTAAAGGACAGACAACGAAAACGTCCGTATGATAATGGGTCTGTGCTTGCAGTCGAATTATTGAGACTAATCTACTATCTACTGAAATTGATTCGACCTTCAAACTTTGCGTTTCAACTTTTTCCTTTGAATTTTCCGTATTTTATTCTATCTTTGGGTTGATTAGAATTGTCAACAACAATTGACGCGCCGAAACGTCAGAAGATGTTGACGAGTTTTTTTAGCAGAGCTGCAGCACGAAAATTTCATCATCAATATCATCATTTTAATTTTACGTCCCCTCCCTAACCCAAAATGCGATTGTGATACCTAAGTTTACGTGTTTGCTATATTTTTCCTCTCGCTTGAATTCAGTTTACATGTTCATAGTAACATACGTTTCTGTATTTTAAATATTCCCGCTTTCACTTACTTCCATTTATATTTTTCCTTTGAGTAAAGTGAGTCAACAAACATGGATGCATTAAGTGGGAAACACGCAAACATTCAAAATATATATTGTGCAAAAGATCTTATTTTTGCCTCCGTTTGATTCATACCTTAAGCACACAGTAGATTAGAGCTCTCGTACATTGTATTGTATACCCTGGGAAAGTATATTTGAGGTTCTGGAAATGTGCATATGAATCCCTTTAGAAATGACTAAAACACGGGAGCTTCACGGGGCCTCCGGCCCCCTGGACCCCTGGCCAGGGCTTTGCCCTGGACCCACCGGGGCCCTTACGGCCCCCTGGACCCCCAGTCGGACTGTTTATTTTCCGCCCCCCTAATTACAAAACCTGGATCCGCCTATGGTTTTCACCGGTAGAAAACGCATATAACAGATTGGCAAAGGGAAACAAATTGCCCATGTAGCATTGCGATTGTAAAGGAATGTGGGGGTATTTTAACATTTCGTCATAATAAAATTTAGATTAAGTTCATTATTCGATTGGTTGTTTTCACACCGTTTCTCTGCTAACATAAATGTTCGTTCTTTCGCCTATTGGTTGCTAGCTGGTGACATATGCGGCTGTGCTACCAGTAAAACTGCCGGGGTTCTGAAAAATGTTATCATTAGGGTTTTTTATTTACACGGTATGTACCCAGATAATGAGAATCGTGGATAATGATAGATTGTGAGAATAATGATAGATCGCCAGGTCGGAGGAAACACCATGGAGAGGTTAGATATTTATGAATTTCATGTTATTGTGATCTAATACTTATCTTTTGCGATAGATAACAATCAAGCGATGTCCTAGCCTTCCTCTCATACCCATACATTTGGAATCGGCCTTCAGATAAAGTAAAACAAAGGAAAATGATCACGTAACATTCCAGATTTCTACAAAAAAACTACGTATTATGCCCATTTAAAAGCCCAAACATCGACAATCAATATGCCACCCAGCTTTAGTCCGTATTATGAGTATATTCCTTAACAAACATCTTTTTTCTGAGGCACCTGAAGCAAATTGGATAATGAGGATTCGCTGGGTTGATAATGGGGAAATTCAAATATTCATGAAATGTATAATGGTGGAGTTTTAGTGTTTCTCCTAATTGAAATGTTCAGATAAAAACACATCGGTATGACACGCAATACTATGTGTGGATACTGTGCGTTTAATGCAAACGAATGCTTATAAAAGCACAAATTAATATAAATGTTATCAAACAAACTTACGTGAAAAGGAAAGACATTTCCGATGTAAATGTACGATTGAAAAGTTGTTACTTAATAAAGCTCAAACGCTACAATCACATGGCATATTTCATTAAAAGGAAGGAACTTTGTATGAATTGCGCAACGCTGAGAAAAGCAAATCATTGTTTGACTATTCAAACTTTTATATTAAAAATAAATACTTTGCTGAGTGAACTTACTGAGATCTCTTCAACATTGGAAAGGGGACGAACATTATGAAAAATAATTAATGTTGTGAAATACATTTGATTTTTAAACATAAAATCAGATTATAAATATCCTGCCTATTCCTGATATTCCTGATATTGGCTATCTGTTTTATCTACTAGCTAACTCTGACGATGCATTTAAACTTAAACAGCACTTTGATGATACTCTTCTAACACAATATTCAAATAACCGGGTAGGAGTAAATTTTCATTTAAATCCAAACTTGTTAAGCGTTACTCAAATAAATTTCTCTCACACCAGATCATGACATGTACTTATTAGACTAAAATTTCTGTGAAATTCGCTCTTTTTTAGTCAATTATAGGCCTAAGTTTTGCATATTGGCACAAATAATATAAACCACAACTAAATCATGCTACTTAATTGATACAGTTTTTTAACAGTAACTACCCAATTGGCAAAGGACGCCACTCTCAAAAGCGTTCTTATGTATAACGGTTGGCTCCCATTACGTGAATACGTATCTTAGACCATAATAGTTATAGTAATTAACTAATGTATTTATCACCAAAAAATACAGATTCGCTTAACCCGGGTATTAAGAGGCTTTGGGTTAGTTCTTAGTTGATGCCTTCGGGACAGAAAGAAATTATGCTATTTCGGGAGATCATTAAATGGGTCATTTATCTTGTCACTAGAGCTGGTGGTATTGTTTCATAAAGATAGCAGTTTGCGGAAAAAGATGGAACATGCATAAAAGAATAGAATAAATAGTATTAAGGTTGAAATAAGGGAAACTATACCATTATCCAGTCAAGAATTTACATTATCCATTCACTTTTTCTAGGAGAATCCCCATTTTCCAATTTGCTCCAGGTGCCTCAGAAAAAAGATGTTTGTTGATAGACTAGATTCTGAAAGTCCAAAAGGGCTCAAAAATGAGTTTAGGTAGGGCAGACAAGATATACTTTTTATTTTGGTACCAAATTAAAGCCTATTATATGGCCAAACAATCTAGACTGGCCTGCAAAGAAAATTTTATTGCGATTTGTCGGAAAATAAGGGGAGATAACTCATGCCAAATCATACAAAATATCAACAAAAAACTGACAAACTCAATGATATGACATATAATATAAAGACTTCTTTCTTTCTTCATTGAAACTTGGTCAAATAAGTTGTAGGATGCAATTTAAAGTCTAAGGTGAACAACTTTTGTATATGTGTGAAAAACAAGAGTTATTCCCTTTTATTTAATTGAAATATAATGTAAATTGCTTATGTCCCATTTTTCTTTCTAGAAAGTGATATTTCTGGTGATTTTTTAACTTAGAGAAAGGAATTATAGCACAAATTCTCTGAAAAGGCTTGTTTAACACCAATAACTATCCTGGTCAGATTATTAAATAATAATTATATACATTTAATTTCATACTTGAGATCAAGACATTTATTACAAGCCAGACAGACGACGTATTACGCACTCAACGGTGGCAGGAATGATTACGACAGTAATATATTTAATAACCGTTCAGATTACTTCAGTAAGACTAGAGTTATTGCCCTTTAATTACTAATTTTCACCAAATTGGTTTTAACTTCTCCACATTTTAACTCAAAAACCTTTTGTGCAATCTTCAACTTGCTTAGAATGTTTAAGGTAAACATGTCCAGTTCAATAACTGGCAGATAGCTTTGAACAATTGATAGTGCCCTCTAATGGCTGTTTTTAACCAAATTAGGACTGTCCATGGCCCCAGTTTTTCAGAATACTGTGGGCATAATATGTCTGCTTAAATCTAAACAAGATATTGTAGATCGCAACAATGGCGTTGGAGTCATTGATATTTCATTGCATTTTTTAAATCAAATGAGCAATGGGTGCTTTCTTAATTAAAATGAAATCTTCATCAAACTTAGTAATAACATGTATGTACATAATATCTTAGACAAGTGTGATAGCCAGTCAGATTGCTCTTGTCACTCTTGAATTATGCCCTTCAACTGGAAATATTTGACAAGTTACATCCATACCTAACAATACCTATATTTATTATCACTAAAATTTGTAGGACTGTTTAAGGGGACAATAAGAGCTCAGCTAAGAATGGTTATAAGCAAGATTACATCAGTAAAGACATTAAGGAGTTATGGGTCTTTAAGTGCCAAAACTTAAACAAATAAACAAGTTTTGCTCTCTGACGGTTTTGTAGCAGTTTGACAATCTTGTTCTTTATAAGTTGTACAAGAAACAAGTTTTTTTATTAATCATTCTATTAAATCATTCGTACATGTTGAGTTAAACAATATGTGTGTTAAACACATTTATGTTTCTACTTTCTAAGTGCAATCAATGCAGACGAAATTTAAAAAATCTAAATCAAAGAGAAATACAAGTAAATGAGAAGTGATAATATGACAACATCAAACTAAAATATTTTAGTAAACATTTGGTTGAAAGATTATTTTTGAGATTACCAAACTAATATTTTTATAGTGTTCTATTGACTGCTTCTGCTTTAGAGCTCATTTGAAATAGCACAAGGGAGTCTTTAATACATGTTTGTTATGGCTATTGATAAATATGCTTGTGGCTAGTGCTACACTTAAACTATAGTCAGACATATTCGCACTTGTCTTTGACAAAATTTTCAAGCTTCTGAACGTCAGTGATATTCTAAGAGTAAGGTCAGGGTCCATCTACGGGTGGTGCTTCCAATAAATAATGATGGTTCCATTTGGACAGCAGTCTTAAGAGTGTTACAATAGGTGAAAAACAAGAAAACCTTCAGATCTATGATTTGTTATGTTTAATTATTTACAGCTTAATCTTGATAATTCTTATTTTTTCTTGAAACAATGAATCCATTTTCGTTCACATGGAACTGGTTTTAATAATACTAAGCTTGAAACATGGTTGTGGAACCTCATGGAGACTATGTATTTCTGTTACCAGTTCCTGTCTCAACAGTCGCTTTGCTTCAAATATGGCCTTAATTTTCGTGAAAGAGAAGTTTCAGTCTTAGAAAAAAAATGCTTAACCCCTTCTGAGCCTGAATAGAAACGTTGAAGTAGCAAGTTGGCTTTAAAACTTCCTTTGAATTGACTTAAAGGCAATCTGAAGTCATACATGGTAGTACATGTACTCCCTTCTTTGGGTAGGACTGCATCTAGAATAGCATAGTAGATCAAACAGAAAAGTATTCATAAACCAAAAACCAGGGAATTGGGATATGAAAATAAAAGGTGCTATGGTCATATTATCAGCTTGTAGTTGATAACTGTATTATAAACTTATTTCAGCTCCTGTCAGATTGTTGCAGTCCTCTCTGGATACTAGCACTACCCTTGTAATGGAGTGAGGGCCTGGGTCTGAAAGATGTTATCCTTTAAATAATACAAGTAGCCTACTCATTGCTATAGCTAACTCTAATAATAGCGTTGAGGATCCTAGTAAAGGAAAGTATTGTCATCAGAACAAAGGGTCCAGATTCCTTCGTAGGGTTACCTTATTCTAATTCTTAAATCCTGCATCCTTTTTATGCCCCTACTCTGAAAGAGGAGGGGCATTATAAAATGCCCTTGTCCATCCGTCCCTCCGTACTTACGAAACCTGTGTCGCACATAACTCAAAAAGTATGAGAGCCACAATCATGAAACTTAACAGGTATGTTGACCATCATGTGTAGTTGTGAACCTGGGTTTTGTTTTGGGACACGCCTGTTAAAACCAGAGTCATGGTACCTTATGCATTTCAATATAATTCATTTAGCATGTAATCTTGAGTCGCATGTAATTTCAAAAGTATAAGAGTTACAGTCATGAAACTTTACAGGCATGTTGACCATCATGTGTAGTTGTGCACCTGGGGTTTCGTTTTTCGGCCACGCCTGTTAAGACCAGAGTTATGGCCCTATTTCAATATAATGCATTCAGTGTGTAATCTTGTGTCGTAGGTTAGTCCAAAAGTATCAGTCACAGTCATGAAACTTTACAGGCATGTTGACCATCAAACTGCACTCATATTAAATATTGTGAACTGCAAATTCATCTGTTTTTTCCCTGAAAGTTCACACCATTATATGTACTTTGACCACAATATTGGCATGTTTCACAATGACAACTGAGGGTGGGGGGAGGGGGCGTCTCTGTCATATGGAAATATCTCTAGTTAGACTTAAGAAAGAGTATATTTGCCTAATTAATGAAATAGTTTTGTTTTCTTTTCTAAAAGTCTACAATAAGAAAAACTTTTGGAATATGTTTTGACCTATCTTACAAAGCGGTTGCTATAACATAGAACTGGGTAGTAACCCTTCTAAAACCTCTGGATAGTGTTACCATACGTCTCATGGCAAATTATCTGGCGTCAAGAAGGTGCTTACACTATTCTGTGGTGTAGGAAGCAAGATCGTGTCATTGTAATGACTCTTAGCGTTTACAAGAGTCCCTCGTTCTTTATTTGGGCAACGCTAACATCCAGAAGTGACTGTTTCTCCATTTTACATAAGCAGTCCTATGTCTCTAAGCTCGAATAATATATACATGTATATTTTGACATATACAGGAAAACTACTTTACTTACTATCCTTAAACGACTTACGATATTTGGGATTTTACTCTTTCTTTACTAGTTTATGCTAGAAATTTCAAAATGTGCCATTCTATTTCAAAAAATATGTAAAAATGAAAACATTTAAAGGCAATACAATATTATGTTTTTCTTACAACCAACAAGATTGTACTGTAACTTGTTTGTATACTGAATATGTCAAAACCCTTCTTTTTACGCATGATGAGGTGAGAACAGTGTATAGACTTTTATAAGGTTATGCCTAGCTTCTTAAATGTTGCGGCACATTTCAATATGAAGAAAATTACCCAGCATTATTCTAAGTGCAACACTCAATATGGGAACTTATCATTTGTCAACGCAACCACATGTTATGAAGTTGGAAACAGTTTCCTGAAGAAAAAGAAGTTAAGTTTGCAAGATTTCATTGTTTCTCATTATATAAAGATACATACCCGCAATTTTCCTATAATTTAGTTAAAGTTAACCAAACATCTTATAAGACAAACCATCTGAAAAATCTTCCTTAAACACATGTTTCAAAATAACAGTAATATTTATCTAATGTTTTATTACTTCACTTTTTTTCAAGAAATTAGTTACCATCTGTATTCAGTTAATAAACTGGCTAATTTACCGATATGCTGTTATACGTTATTATGTGACTGTACAAGAAATACAGCAGGCACTCTCATTTGCTTAACTTGTTAGGATGTTAAAATCATATTAGTATACAAATGTGTTGATGCTGTTATTTAGGAAGTGCCTTTTTATGAGTATGGGGGATTACTTCCAAGAAGTAGAAGACATTAAAACGGGTAAAGTAACAATTAACTCTAAACACAGATCTATTGGAGACATCTGAACTTCGACAAAATGTATCACCAAATTATCATATTATTATATTTTCTTGAATTAACTCCCTTTATTTGGTGTTTTACAAAGCATTTCCTTTCCGGTTTGCTTCTTTAACTGAAGCAGATAATAATCTATATACATAGTAAATAAAAAAATAAACTAACATAAAATGTATTGATTATCCATTTAAGGTTTTATTAAAAGAATACTTGCTATAATGGTGTGGGTGGGGTAATTGTATACACAATTTTAAGGTTTTATCATTAATAACGCATATTCTTCATCATAAAATGTCTTCTAAAACATCCAAATTAATGTTTAGAAGTGTAATGTGAAATATTTGTACATAGATTTACAACTGATATGAACAGATAATTTTCTTAACTCATTAAATAGGGAAAATCATAAATAGTTGTGTATTCTTTGTATATTTTACCAACAAAAATGTCTTAAAATAGATATTAGTCCAATATTAAGCGCTAATAATATATCTTAAATAAATAATGGTTGCTAGATCATATAAAATCTAATGTTGATACAAAAATGTGGACTGAAATCAATGCAAGTCATCATTATATCTAAATATTTAAAGTTAACTTATACATGTAATTCTATATCAGAGTTATCTCCCTTATTTTTTCATGGTTCGCAATAAAATAATTTTTGCAGGCCACCTAATTTCATTGAGACATACCATAAACTTCAATAAAATCAAGAAACAAAAACTATATCTTGTCGGCCCTACCTCGACAAAATTTTCAGCTTCAGAATCTAGACTTTAAGGAATATACTCATAATACTGGCTCAATCTGTGTGGCATATTGATTGTCGATGTTTGGGCTTTGATAACAGCAAAGTCGTATACAAAAAACATGTTTAAATTTATTTTAAATGGGCATAATACTTAGTTTTTTTGTAGAAATCTGGAATGTTACGTGATCATTTTCCTTTGTTTTACTTTATCTGAAGGCCGATTCCAAATGTATGGGTATGAGAGGAAGGCTAGGACATCGCTTGATTGTTATCTATTGCAGAAGATAATTATTAGATCACAATAACATGAAATTCATACAATAACTAACCTCTCCGTGGTGTTTCCTCCGGCCTGGCGATCTATCATTATTCTCACAATCTATCATTATCCGCGATTCTCATTATCTGGGTACATACCGTGATTTAGCAAGTGATTTTTTTTCGAACCAATCAAAAATTATTCAGCCAGATATTTATGAAAGACCACTTTGAATGTGAAGATTATTTTTTGGGGTGTGTGTGTGTGGGGGGGGGGGGGGGTAGATTAAGGGTACTAAATATATAATTTTTTACTTTTTCGGCCACAGAATATATCCCTTTTGCCAAAAGGCGAATAAAGGCAGATTGCCACATCAGAAGGCACTGCCTTTTCACACAGCTTATAAGTAGCGAGAAGAAGGGGCATGGGTAATATTTGATAGGCAGTATAAGGAACGTTGTCAATCCTAGATTAATATTTTCTATACATTATCATCTAAATGACAAATAATCCCATGATTCTAAGTTTCTTTTCGTCCCTGTTTCATTTTAAAAAATATTATTTTCAATAAAAATACATAATTAGAAACAGTTGAGAAACAACCACTGTACAAGACCTAAAATGATTTACTGTTTTCCATTACATGGTTTAGGTTTTGTATATTAAAAAAGTAGATAAATACTGTAGAACTGGTTTTATTCGCGTTATATTTTATTTTCGCTTATATTCGCGAATCGTTTACTTCACGAATTCATATATACCGCGAATATATAATGAAGAAAGCTTAATACCAAACAGAAAAAGCCACGATCAGAAACACTTCTAGAAATATTGCCTTACCAAATAGCCAATAAGAAGAGAGATTGAAACCACAAGTTATATACATGTTAATATGACAAGACTATTGTTTTCTTAATTTGTTTGTGAAATAATTTTATAATTTTATAAAACCATGTTCTCGAACCTATTCTTTTAATTATATTGATTACCGGGTATATCTCATTCGTATACGCAGCCACATTAAAGTTGTGAGACAAAATGTGTAGATCTATTTAGGCGGTCTCTTAGCTTTATATGACAAATGGCGCGAAAATCATGGAAAGAAATATTCCCTATAATTGCAAATTTATTGGGATTTTTTTATTTGTGGTTACAATAATTATTTATTGTTTGCGAGAATTGCCTGGGAGATAGTCGCCCAGAACAGGTGCTCGATCCCTTTTGCCTTTTGGTTTATACGCAAAACACTCCTTCTTTTCCAAGGCAATGATACCAACGCACACCTCTTTAAATTAATGTTCAACAAAAACTAGGTAGCTTCCAATCCTATGCCGGGTTCCGCCCACTCCCATCTCTTTTGTTTCCAATGGTCATGGGCTCTACCTTTACCATCTATATACGAAATAAACGTGTGTTTTGTATTTGATAACCTGTGAATTGAAAACCTTATAATGAAAATTTTCCATGAAGCGATTTGAGAAAGAAATACTAATAATCAGTGTCTAATTCACGTCATTTCATATGATTTAAGATCTTGTACAACATTATTAGTTGCAGTCTGCAAATGTGACCTTCTCTTGTTTTTGCTCTTTCATAAATTCTTTCGCAACATTAAATATTGTAGTACGTATGAAATATACCGGTAATGTAGGAGGGACAGTCAAAAAGTTATTGAAAAAAACAACAAAAAAACCAACAACAAATCATTTTCGCTTTATTTTTGATACCTAGCATTCTAAGGAGTTATAATTATGTCTTTTAATAAATCAAGACAAATAAAGGTTATTTTTCATTGCTTCAATAATACACTATTTATAATAACGAGTTTCACTTTAAAACGAGGCTGTTTCAAACTTGTAATGTTTTCTGGTGTAATATTAACTTGCGCTACCTGGGGCTAGGCGGTATGAGCTGTAAATATCCAAACGCTTATGTGCATATTTAACTTTTTTTGTAAAGACAAACTCTAAACTCTTCAAAAGTTTCTTATGTAAAATTAAGTTTTGAATACTGTCTTTTTCGAGGTGAATAGACATTCTGTAACGTCACAAGTACTTAAGACAACCTGAAAACATTACGACTACAAGAATTCTCAATTTCGAAGTCAAGAGGTCAAAAAGTTAAGAACAGCGGTGAGATGATACTTAAAAATTTCCCTTATTCTTTAAAAGTAATTATTATATCACGTTTCTTTGTATTTTTTTTTATTTTGTAACTTAGCTCGACTTCATATACATAGACTCAGTAACACAAGATACTTACTGTTTGTTAATAATGTAGCATTAATGTCCACGAAACTTTTTGACCGACCCTTGTAACTCTTATATTATATATAATATGATGTTGACTTTGTTTCACAAAAGTAGTTGGTTCGTCAATAATATAAACTGGACATTGTTGACGCAGGTGTGAGTACGCTTTTAGATATTTTTTGCCTTTAATAATTCTTCCTTTGAAAATAACTTTAATGTGTAGAACCGTAAATGATTCCAGTTCGTAAAATTCTACTATTGTTTCTGAGGACCAGGGCCCAAGATCATAAAACTAAATCTGGAGATCAGTCTCAAATCTCAAGCATCTGATTGGCTGAAATGGCGACCAGTCGCCATTTCAGCCAATCAGATCCTTGAGATTTGAGACTGATCTCAAAACTTAGTTTTATGATCTTGGGCCCTGGTCCTCAGATCATAAACCTGAGTTTGGAGACCAGTCTCGAATCTCAAGCATCTGGTTGTCTGAAATAGCGACTGGTCGCCGTTTCAGTCAATAAGATACTTGAGATTTGAGACTGGTCTCTAGTTTTAGTTTATGGTATTTGGATCAGAGGCCAAATTCATGAAAAGATGTGAAATTGAAAAAATACCTGTATTCATTTCTCCATTTTCATTAAATGTCTTCCATGTTCAACATGCATGTACGTTATACTTTTCCTAGTTTAACATTTAAAACTTTAAAAATTAAACTTTCGTTTAAGTTATCAAAAAGACATTAGCAAATCGATCAACCTAGATGTAGACGAAACGGGAACTTTGAAAGCCTCCAAATCCGACACATATATGACAATACAGCAAGCTCGTTAGTACGGAAGCCTATTAGGGCCATTTTGTCTTAGTACTTTGGTATGAGGAATTAGGTCTTACGTGTTTTTTCTTATGTGTTAGCTATTATGTATTAGGAAAGAAATTGGCGGTAAGCGAAGCAAAATGGCCGAAAGTGGTGTGTCTTCAAGTGAAACTACTTCGGATAAAAAAAGTGATGAAGTAAGTATTGCTGTCAAATAACTTTAATAAATAATGTACATATTACAAATTTAAAAACGGGCGAATTGATGTTAAATTAACTTTCAGTTGTAAAGATAAGAACCACTTGCTATAGGGTGTATTGTTACATTCGAGGCTTTAATATTTGTGTTGTGATTGACATCGAACTTAAGGAGAATTTTGAGAGTGGTTAGATCTCGGAGATTCTATAAATTGTGTATACACAGGTTTGACATGAGTGAGGGAGGTTTGATACCGTTCAAGCAGTTCCGAATCATAGTTATATTAAGATTTGTAACTCTGGTTTGCAGGTCAGCCACTTAGTTTATAAAGAAATTCCTTATTTAATTCTGAATTATATTAATTCTTTTCTTTTTTTTTCTTATAAAAGTAAGTCGGATTTCAATTTTAAATAAGCAATAGTATGTGTGTTGTACTTGCTAAACTGTTGACAGAATTCGTGTTGCAGTGGCATATATATAGTGGGGGATATAAAAATGTACATGTCAGCTCATAGACTTTAGTGAGGGGCAGATCCAGAGGGAGTTAAGTGGGATAGCTGGAACCCTTTTTGGGTCAGCAATATTTAATTTTCATGAGGATTTTGGCTAGAAAATTGCAAAATTCAAAACAACTTCAAGTCTGCCCCAAGCGAACCCCCTTTCTGCGAACCATGCATCAGTCCGTGGTTAGTCATCCAAATCTTTGTTTTTGTCAGTAAATGTGAATATTAGACAAACAGTAATAAGGATATACTGTTTCAATTTAAACATGATTTTAGACAAACTTTTGTTGTTCTATTGCCAGAGTTAACCAGATGATAAATCAGTAATTCAAATTTGTTAAAAAAAGCATGATCACCCCCTTCCCACCAGCCCCCAAAAGTGATGACATAAGAAATTACACATAAGAGATAAGACCTAAGAAGTTACACATAAGAGATAAGACCTAAGAAGTTACACATAAGAGATAAGACCTAAGAAGTTACACATAAGAGAAAAGACCTAAGAAGTTACATATAAGAGATAAGACCTAAGAAGTTACACATCAGAGATAAGACCTAAGAAGTTACACATAAGAGATAAGACCTAAGAAGTTTCACGTAAGAGGTTACACATAAGAGATAAGACATTAGAAGTTACACATAAGAAATAAGACCTAAGAAGGTACACATAAGAGGTTACACATAAGAGATAAGACATAAGAAGGTACACATAAGAGATGAGACATAAGAAGTAGGTGACCATTAAACACAGATTTCTATGGAGAAGGGCGTTTATAAGCGTTTTCACTTGTTTTTTAATCGATAGTATGACATTTTTTCATTGAATTATATCATTATATGTGCATTTTGACTGAATAAATACTGTTTAAACCAAAGATTTCTATCGGAAGAGTAGTCTGTCGTATCATTAAGAATTTTTTCATTTATACCATGTCTTTTTTGTTATATTTATGTTGTGTCAAGGGCTTGGAAATAGCTAAAATTGCAATTTTGGGATTGTCATCAGTATAGCAATTTGATTTTTTTTTCATCAATGGTAATCAACTTGAGCTTGTCATTACACTAGCTATGTAATTATTGCATTAAATTAACTTTCTGGTCAGTATCTTACACCGTTTTACCACAAATCTTTTTAACTGGTGCAAAATGGCCTAAAATTGAAAAGCGTTTTAATGTTTTAACACAAAACTGGCATAAAATTTATTATAATAAATAAACATCAGATCAAATTCGAAAATGGGTAATTTTGCATCAACCAATACACGGCAATTTCGGAAATAGCCGACTTGATCATTTTGGGCTTGTCATCCCTCTAATAATTTCATAATAATATTTCTAACTCGAAACATTAGCTTTCTGATTAATTCTAATTAATTATATCATTGCTGAATTGCTGGTGAGAAAAAACATAGGGATCTTGATCGTCTTGTCTCATGCAGCAAAATATTGAATTGGATATTGGTAATAACTCATCTTTGTATTTTATCTTTACTTTTGTATCTTTACAGAAAAACGAGGTCAAGGCAGGTATACAGAATACAAGATTCAGATTGGCTGGCTCTATTACAGGAATGAAAAGGAAATAAAAGGAAAGAGTAAAGAAAAGTATATGTAAGAATGGTGGTGGTGTAAGAACATTCCATTATACTAAGGATGAGCCGCAGATTGTTGAACATTTGATATAGTATGGAAAAAACGTATGAGCAGGGGAATGTCTCGGAAATGGAAGTTAAGCTGAGTAAACACAACGGGATGTAATTAAACACTTTGTTAATAATAATGGAACAGAATGTTCACTGCAAGAATACTTAAAATGTATGGGTATATACTTATCACAGTTTTTTATATTTGTGGACTCGAGATCTGTCAGAAATTACAAGTGATGGCAATGATGGGGAACGTAAGCAAACCCCAGAAAATTCACTCAAAGCTACTGATAAATGCAACAAGAAAATCCAGAACAATAATTTCAGACTGTTGATGAATTCAGTAATGAGGGAAATGGAGATCAGAATAAGTGTGACAAAACAACAAGTGGGGCCTCCGGTATTGTTGGAAAGAACTTCGAAAATGTTACAAATACAAGATGAATGGTGACAGCCCTGGGGAAATATATGTGCGGTAAACAAAATGTATAAAGTCAAGTTTTACAGAAGAATCATTTCTAAATAATTTTTCAATTGAAGACTGTTACATGCTTACTAGTAACAAGGATAGAGATAAAGATAAAGAGAACTTCAACCCATTGGATTATGGCTACAAAAAGACTGCTGTGAATGCAAGAAACTTTTGTTCATGTGTGTGTGATGGGGGTCTCATAAACTCCTGAATAACTCCCCAGTTTAAACGATGCCCAGTTTAAAATGTGCTTAAATATGTCCGACTATTCAAATGGTCTTTCGTTTCCGACTGGCTTTTGTATTATGTTTAATTTGTATTACTGTTGATTAAATCAGTTTCATAACTACCGTTTGTTGTTAGTCACCGACCGGTATTAAGGACTCTATCTATATTTGTCACTTCGTCTGTATTCTGTTACATTTTCCATGTGAAAACTGTAGAACTTTGTCAGAACTTGTACAGGGTGATCCAAAATATCTGATACCCTTTTGAAATTTAATAGCATTAATAACTTCAAACATAGGCATAGAAATTTCTCACAGTAATAATCTAGATTCTTTAAAGTTTTGTTTCATATATAACATGCCAGACTTGAATAAGAGATGCTGTCTGTTTATCCAAAGACATATTTATAAGTTATGTTCAATGTGACGTCCATTTTGATGATATTGACGTATGTAGTCTTTTTATTAAAATTGTCTATGGCCTATTAGACTTTTTCTTTGGGGCATTAAAGATAAGGTGTACATACCTAAACCATCAGTGCAAGAGCTAAAATCATCAATTCAACAAGAAATGCGAAAGATTAATCCAAAGATGTGCGCATCGGCCAAATAGACTATTTTAAGAAAAGACATGACGTAAAATTTACCAAAATTGGACGTCACATTTAACATTTGTTATTAATATTATTTTGGATTTGCGAACTAAATTCCTATTTCAAGTATGCTATGTTATATTATATATCAAACAAATCATTAAAGCCTCTAGATATTTACTATGTGAATATTGTTTGTGATGTTTGATAATATTAACTCTTTTAAAGTTCAAAACAGTATTAGATATTTTGGATCACCATGTATTACAAATATCTAGGCCAGTTACAAAAATGGGCCATACGGGGTCAAATTCTAGGTCACGGCCTGGTGACTTGGAAAACGCTTATTTTATAGAAAATGTGGAAAGTATCTTACATACTTTATGAAGTATACCAGAGTCGTTATACCCCTTGCAAACAATATTTGCAGGGATATAGTGTAATCAGTGGCAAGCTTGAATCAGCTTGTCCATCCGTCTGTATACAAGAACGTTTCCTACAAATATGAAACTTCATATACATGTTTGTTTACAGTAGTTTTGGGATATAAAAGTTAAGGTCACGGGGAATTCTTACTAATATCACTTTTTGGCCAACTTAACTTGAAAGGAAATTCTCAGACAGACATAATATGCATGTTTGTCTACAGAAGCGTGGGATCCCTACTAATTTTCAGGTCGATGTCATAGGAACCTTGCTGGAAAACCTTATGGGCGTTTTTACTCTGGAGACCATTTTATATAATCCCTATCACTCTAACCGTCACTTGATATAGGAAGCGTAACTATTGACACGTCTATCGTGTCGCTTATTTTTTGATTGCATGAAAACAGAATCTACAGCAACTATCACATATTTTGTATGACTGTGAAATTGCTAAGACCTACGGCATCATACATATGACGCAAAAAAAAAGAAATAATAGGTAATAACTAATTCAAAAGAGCTAAGACAAAATGATGATAAAAGTAGTTTACTTAAAAACAGAAAGAAATTCCTGGGCGTATACCTGGGAATAAAGTAACAGATGAATTCTTGGTCGGACAAGGGACCTAACTGGAATAAATTGACAAGCGTTACCTGCCCTTGGCATGACGACCACACCATTCAATAAGTCAAGTTATAAGGCAATAACTTTAAAGTTGACCATAAACAAAAACTTTTATTGTGAACCAATTGTGAGGCTCCTCAACCTGACTGCATGCTATAACAAATTACATTTTAACCTATGAATTCTGTTTTAAAAAGCAGCTTTACTACGAGTAGTATTTCTGTTTTGTTTGCATGTTTAAAATGACTTGCTACAGAAATTACAACGTATAACAATGACACAACGAAAAGAGAATATTATGTATTCAAGAATATGTATTTCAATTATATGTATGTGTATACACACGCATTTATTCCAAGTTTTCCTCGATAAGTGCCAACAGCTAATTGTATAATCGCCATGCACTTTGTACATTTATGGGAACTTGAAGATCAGGTTTGAGTATATTTGCTAGATCTTCAAAGTCTTTACAGCATATTTCACAGCCTTCTGTTTGATTTTCTTCCCAAAAATGTGACCTCCAGATACTTGCGGAATAAAGTACATTAAGTCGGTGTTTCCATTTGGAATCTCGGTGTTTCTTTGTACACATATTGAATGTTGATTCTAATGTGCAGCTATTTTGTCAAGTTCAGCTTGAATTAATCGTGTAAAACAGAATTTTAAACTTTCAGCACGTAACGGATTTAATTCGTCATATTCATTACCATCTCTCAGATCTTTAAAAAAAAACTAATTCACCACTGAATTCCCTGGCGTCTTACTGATCCCCACAAAGCCTCGATTCTTGGTTAGAAACACTTCTCCCGTACCTAAAACTACCGGGTATTAAGACCAGCCATTCTGTCTGTATCATGGTATCGCAAAAACGGATGAAGTAGTGCCAACGTTGAATTTTCTGTTCCATTGTCACAACGAAGGTTTCGTTGGACAAATTTTAGTTCTTTCAACGCTTCAAGATAAAACATAGCAAGAGCAGTGTTGTTATTACTCTGCGAAACTTCTAACCAAAATATTCGTCTGCTGTAACCATCAATTGCGCCATTAAAACAAAACCCGAAAGGTTTAAGTTTATCATAACCATCGACTAGCCATACATAATTTGGGCACTTAACTCTGTTCTTCCGTCTCCTCAGTCTGTGCGCCTTTCGCAGTTTTATTCCATCAGGGTCAATTTGTTTCATAAGTGACAGTACTGTGTCTCTCGGTACTTTTAGTTTGTGGTCATTTATCAAACGTTTCCACACGGAACGGTAACCTATATACTGCCCACTATTTTCAACTTCATAACAGTCTCATCATGTGTGTATGCCAATCGACGTCTTAAGTTGTATCTTTTCAGGACTCTTTTCAGCTGCCGCAATGATATTCTGATGTTATTCACCATAAAAAAATAATACTATTCCGGTATATGAAAATCCACAGTAAAATATATATTTCAATCAACTCTAATCTTGTACTTATACCTTTTACATGTATGTTGGCTGGTATAACAGATGTTACCGGGAACACCGGAAATCTGCAAATTCATACAATCAGCACGGACACATTCATTATATACGGCTTCTGAAAAAGAGAAGGATATCATATCAGGTTTAATGCCCTTTTTAGACAGCCAGTGTTGACTAGTTTTCGAGTCAGGTACTCGTTAGCGTTCACCGTCATTCCTGGGTTCAGAGATCACACCCTGTACTTAACACTGTGTCGTTTCTTGGTGTTACCAGTACTGGACACCATACTGTGATCCTACCAAGGTTTGTCCATCGAAGGAAAAACTATCCCATGTTTCCAAGTTTATTCACATATATAGCTCAGTAAGTATAACTACCGATCGGGATTCGATATCACTAAAAAGGCAATTAGTATTATCGTGAAAAACAATGGTTATTCATAAAATATATTAACTACAATGATCGTTGGTCGTTTATTCATAAGATGTTGAAAGTTAGATTTGATTATACTTACCAAATAATCATTGAGGAAATGTATTTTCAACAGAAGAAACTTTCGACCATGTTGCTCGTAAACGTTCCTTTTCCGCCAATTTCTTTCCTAACACATAATAACTAACAAATAAGAAAAAACACGTAAGACCTAATTCCTTATACCAAAGAACTAAGACAAAATGGCCCTAATAGGCTTCCGTACGTTAGAGTTTAACCCTATAAAATCCTAAATATCATCTATGTTAACATTTTTGTTTAAATTAGCCTACTATTCCCTTTTATAATCTAAATTTTCATTAACTGTTACATACTCTTTATCATTTTCATTTATAAGTTTTGTTATTCTTTTATTTATGTTATTTCGTTTTTCTCGATTAAAAAATAATTTATGATTTTCTCCCAAATTTTCTTATCAACATTTAGATCGAAGCATAACCCTTTCTAATACTTTTTCCCTAAGATTTTGTAATTGTATTTTTTTTCTCGTATAATTCCGACATTTTGTCGTTATCCACGTGTTGCAAATTACTTCAAATATCTTTATCCAATTTTTCGATTTCCTCATACCTATAACAAACATGCTCTCTTTTTCTCTCTTTTTCGCTGCGTGGGGAGGCCATGTTTTGTGAATATGGCGATTCAAGATATGCATATTTCACTTTTTTTGCGATTTTAAATCCGATTGTTTATCACGCTTTTTTCCGAACAAAATTTGATAGATTCTCCTCTTAACACAACAAAAATAGTTTCTAAAAATAATTGATAATTAATATCTAAAGCTAAATTTTCATATAATTTATTTGTATCTGGTCCATGCTCTTGTATCTTGTATGCTGTATGATGTCTAATAAGCGTATTTAAACGATTTTTAACAAGAACAATCAATTTTTCGTCTTCGAATAATGAATAGTTAAATTTCTAGTACCTAAATCAATGCCCAAGGTTATAAATCTGAGCATGGAAACCAGTCTCAAATCTCAAGCATCTGATTGGCTGAAATGGCGACTGGTCGCCATTTCAGCCAATCAGATGCTTGAGATTTGTGACTGGTCAAAATCCCTTTCTGAACACAAAATGATCGTAAACTTGTTGAAAAAAATACATCTATTTCAAACCATTAGAATTTACTGAAATGTGTGTGTACCAGCCTAGCAGCCCAGCAGCCTAGCAGCCTGAAGTTGGCGGCCTAGCAGCCTAGCAGCCTTAACTTACCGATTGATGAATGAATTTCGGAAACGGCTCGAAATGCATTATTTTCACTTGTTAAGGACACTTCAAGCTTATCTCATACATAATTAACCTGAGTTATTTTGTATCAAATTTCTCATCTTGTGAAATGTGAAGAAATTCTCCAATCGCTTCAACTGCATCAAAATCCCTCAAAATCCCTTTCTGAACACAAAATGATCGTAAACTTGTTGAAAAAAATACATCTATTTCAAACCATAAGAATTTACTGAAATGTGTGTGTAGCAGCCTAGCAGCCCAGCAGCCTAGCAGCCTGAAGTTGGTAGCCTTGCAGCCTTAAAGCCACTATGGTTCTCAAAAATCTCCAATAAATAACCATAAAGTGAATATCTGGATTTGTATATGGTATAATTTTACAAGCCCTGCTACTCGTAACATGGGTCAGTTTATTCTCTTATCCGTAGAAAATTACTTTGTTTCTAATGTATTTGTTTACATATGAAAGTTTACGGCGACTTTTCGTGTGACTCCGTACGATTCCGAATACAACAGAAGCTAAATTTATATGCAAATAATATATTGCGCACAATTATTGATGACGTAGTACACGAATCCAATCGTTGTTTTGCAATTTTCACTTGAGCTTCCATTTTTCAAAAACTGACTCGTGTGACGTCATAGGAATGTGCGTATTTTCAAAGTCTACCGAACTCTATCGGAAAAGCTCGTCAACATTCGAATGTAAACAAAGTAGTATTTTTCCTTCCAGGCAAAATACCAAACCGGGTGTTTATATAACCGTTTTTAGATTGAAGGAGAATTTTGGTAGACCTTATATCTCTTATACTGGTGTTATATGAGTACCTGTATAAGTACACTTATTTATTTGGTAAAATTTATGATGAAAAAAAAAAAGATAAATTGAGCACGATTGTGGCTTTAAAAAACAGAAGTTCAACACTGAATACGTCAGATAGCCAAACAAAGTTTATATTTTTGTATTTTATTTGGATTTGCTCTGTCAGCAATTTTCTCTTGAGATAACACTGAATAGATTAGAAGCCGCAATTGACAGCTTATTGTGACTTATTACTTTATTTTACTCTCGTGTTCAGGGAAATTTTTCATAGCCTTCTTAAACTGTGCCTTGTGCTTTTAAATTTCATAGATGCCTTGCTACCAATTGATTTTTCTAAATACTAAAATAAACGCAGCTTGCAAAAGATTTCACGGAGGTTTGAAATTATGATATAAAAGGCTGTACAATTATTTTCAGTCTTGATTCGGACATTATAATGCTATTTTAAGCGTGTTTTTATTTGTGTATATTATGCCCTTTGTAAAACATAATGATCCCATAGGCAATATGTAATAACTATGACTAGGTCTTCATAAGTGTTAATATGGAGAAAAATGAAATCCTCCTAATTAGCAAGGGTTCTATGCAACAGACCGTTTCAATGCAGTAACTCCTCGGGTTGTCACTTTCGTTAATTGTTTGTGGCGTCTAATTTTGAACTGATAATTGTATATCCATGCACTCTTCTCTTTACTTTTTGGCTGTGTGAGGACGCTGTGTCTGCTGAATGTGGCAATTCCTGATACGTATATTTCACTTTTTAATGAAAATATTGCATGCATTGCCAAAGGTTATAAAACTGAGATTGCAAACCAGTCTTAAATCTCAAGCATATGATCAGATCAGATGCTTGAGATTTGAGACTGGTTTCCAATGCAGTTTTATAATCTTCAGTCCTGGTTTTATTTTAGCCTTTCAAGGGCAGCAGTCTCGTCTCTTTCCGGGATGAGAGGAACTGAATTGTCTGACAAGTATACAATTCATATTTTGATCAATACTTATCGATACCTGGTATACAACCATAATTTTAATATTATATGTTAATAAATAAGTGATTTGATATTGGCCCTGTTATTTGTCCGAGGGCAGTCGTATTGGCCCGAGGCCGAAGGCCGAGGGCTTATACGACTGACCCGAGGACAAATAACAGGGCCAATATCAAATCACTTATTTATTGACAATTTTATTAAATAACCACAAGTACTAACAAGATATAACATTTCTCTCGCTTCACTTTGTAATTGATTGAGCACTTTCATTAATTTAATTACTACGTCACGACGCCAATTTATACGTCATTTTAGAGATATGTGACGTAATATTTGACGAATGTTTACCCTTTTTAAACTTTAAAACAGTAGTACTAGTGTTAGGAATCGACTGGATTTTTTAGAATCGATTATCGGAGAAAATCGGCTTGGCTCAACCGATTGATAATCGGATAATCGGAACATGGTTTATCAACAACTGTCTGTGCATAATTTTTACATATTCATGGAACACACGTGAAAGTCATATTTACAAATAACATCACCAGATATGTAACTGACAAACAGCACCACTCCTTTCTCACAGAATCAACTTTTTTTCTCACAAAAAAACTGCAGAATTATTAAACTGAAAAAGGAGGGTTCAGTAAACTCTGAAATTGTATGGCTAGTTGTTGTACCGAGTATCAAAAATCGGAACTCAAATCGAAAATGGCTTTAAAATATCTTGGGTAACATAACCTTAACAAGCGTGATATTGTGGGTGGGGTATTATTTTCATACATTTTTTTGCGTAGGATTTCCTGCAAAGCGTGCAAATGACTCTGCTCATGTTTAAATTTTCTTTAACTGGAGCTCCATCTTTCATTTTTCGGATGTAAAAATACTTCCAGACCCGGGAAGTCGTCTTTCCCGCGGAAGAAAAAAAGGTCTTCGTTATATTGTTGCCATCCATTACAGTCTTGATGGATTACCTCCCTTAAAAATAATCGGAAAGAAACTACCGGCAAGCTACTACCGAAGAGAGAAAACATTCATCCGCCTAACCTAGCGACATCGATTCTGAAAAATTGGACTCGATTGTCGCCGACATTGAAGTTATCCGACTGATTATCGATTGTCGGCGACAATCGGGCAAACACTAAGTAGTACCATTGTTTATTAAGTTTTAATTCAATGGAAAGGATGGGTAGATTTATTTGCTGAACATTGAATGCTAGAAGTGATTCTCATGGAATGAGTCTGTAAATGCTATGATTTGAGAGTGTTTCATTCTTATACCTCTGCTGGAAGCTTCGTAAAACATCAAGCTTTATGCGAATTATTGGGAAAATGAATGGAAAATAAAAGTGTAAAAGTGATTTTAAATCGGTATATTTCACGGGTATGTACAATTTAATCTTATTTAATCAAGAAACACGACGAAACCATGGATAACAACTATAAAATTAACAGTACATTTTATCAGTTTGTTTGGAAATGCTACATTTTGTAACTAATATTGGTCAAAATGTCAGACTGTCTACTGTGATTCCTGTGAGCTCTCAATATCAGAAAACTTTCTCTTACCCGACATAATCTTAATGTAAAAAGCACCTCCAGAATTATTAGCGAGTTAAAACAAAATGGCTGCCATTTCCTAGAGTTTCTTGCTAAAATCTTTATCACTTTTTCGGCCATGTCTTATTAGCCAATCAAATTGCTTCAGATGCGGGCTTTATATCTATAACACTTCTCGGCCCGGGGCCGAGAAAGTGTTAATGATAATGGCCCTGTTATAAAGCAGGCCGTCGTGTTATTGAACGTGGCGGATGCTTTTTATAGGGCTAATAACGTATAGTTATTTAATAACAACGAATAAGGCCACTTCTTTTATATAAAATGGTTTACAAAACCGGCGGACCTATTTTTTCAAGAAATCGAAAAAAAAATAAAATCGAAATCGACGATTTTTTTTCATTAATAATTTCCGGTCCTATGGAAACGAGTCAAAAACTATCGAAACAAATCCCATTTTGCTTGTTTTTAACGCGCCCTCGAAATAGGTAGACGGGTTTTATGTCTCAGAGATACTCCACGAAATCGGGTAACGGCTATAAGAATATATCGTCAAATGGGGTACGATTTTCAAACACAAAACCATTTCCTATACAAGCAATGTAAATTTTATCTATCATTTGTATCGGACAAGAGAATATATCGCCAAATCGAATAGAAAATTTGCAAATTGTCTTGCCAAAACTTTCATCGCCTGTTTACAGGAACGACACCGGATGAACCGTTTATCGTCCGTATCAAAGCTTATGTCACATTTAATATTTGTCTATTGTCAGCTGATAATCCAATTAAATTTTCTCGGCAGCGATGAACAAGAACAGTGAAGCCTCCGGGCAAACAAACTGTAACCTGTCATAATTTTTAAACAGATTACTCAATCAGGCGTTACAAAAAAACACAGCAACCTAGGCCTATCGAGACGTAATTGGTACATGTACTTACAATAATCCACGTTCAAATTCCATTGTCTCTTTTTAATTATCACATAATCCGCACAATTCAAAAACAAACAAAAAATAATTTTCTCAAACATGTTTTACAATCACTCATAGATTTATGTACATTTCTTTGATCCGCCTTCCATGTTAATTTTATACGGAGACAGAATTTGATTGACAGTCAGTATTGAGTTAAACGTTGATACCAACCGTCTTTGAAATGCAACTTAAAAGGGATTTGTCGGCTCGTATCAAGACTGTGTTGTTTTATCGGCACTGCTTTGAAATCGTTTGATCAACAAGAAGTGTGTACGTGACATTCGACATTTTTTAGCTGGGTAAAATTGGTTGATGATGCAATAATTCTGAAATATGATACTTGAGATAAAATTGGGACGTAATTTATTTTGGAATATGTTCGCATTGGTTAGTGTTTTAATACTTATTTTACATTCACGTTGTAAATGTCGCGGTGTCATAATTTAATTTGAAACTTTTATTTTGTAGCAGAGCGTGACAGAAGGGTCTGTTAATCCATTAATAAAAATATAAATAATGCATATTTGTCACGAGTATTACCCAGAACACGATCTATCTGACCTCCCTTGTCAACAAATATATGCAGATTCAATGATAATCATTACCAGACTTTCAGTTTTGTTTCTGTAGATTTAAATTGTTTTGACTGTTATATAGTAGTTAATGCTGTCAGACTAATATTAAGACTAGATGTGGAAATTTTTTTTATTTTTTTTTCGACCGCCTTACGGACACTTTGACCAAAAATTTTTTGTAAACCATAAAATAAAAAAGGAGTGGCCTAAAGATCCGCTTGGCTTTTATGTAAGCACGACGAGATTTACTTATAAAAGAGCCGCGCAGTACGAACATGTCCCTTCAGTAAATTGACGTCATTCCTAGAAATGGCGTCAAACACGATTAGCAGACGACATTAATTAGATCTATTATTCATTTCGCAAGAATAAATATAACATGTATTTAAAATTTGTAACACATTAACACAGTGTTTAATATGCTATAAAATGAAACATAAAATGTTTTGTTGTTTTTTTAAGGAAGAAAGCTAAAAATATCATCAAAAGTACATTTTATCGTAACAAGACTCACATAAAGTTAAATTCTAATTAGTATTCGCCGCATCACGAACTGATTATATGATTAAAATATTTTGGAAAGTTATATTCATTTTTAAGTATGTTTCCATGTAATATTTGAATTACCATGAGTTTGTGAACCTTAGAGAAATAATATTTATACCATCTATTTCATCCCTCAGGCCTTATGAACACTGATATTAGTTCTTCAAAAGTTTATTGGAATGCATTGGAGTAATTATCGATTCCACGTTGATATAAATTTCTGTTATTTAAAATAGAATGTCCTGTTTATTGTTAGTGCGAATGAAAATCAAGATGGTGATGGATGATAAACAAAAATGGTATCGTAGAACTGGTTGTTTAATTTTACTTTCTGAAGTAAATTTATAACTTAACTTTTCCAGATGAATTTATAAATTTAATGTTGTTGTTTTTTAAGTTTGCCGATGTATTGTGGGTTTTGAAAAAAGCAAACAAGCAAATATATTATAATATTCTACAAAATAAATAATTAAGTCAAAATGTTTTTAAAATGTATATTTACATTTAGTTCCTAAAAAACTCTGCAGGTTGAATTAATTTTAAAATTATGCTGCAAAATGGAGCATATTAATTTTTGATTGGAAAATGGGCGGGTTCATATAAACAAGTAAGGCGGGGGCAGAATGGGCGGGTTCACATATTGCTGGTTATTTCGGATACGGTTTTATTTTCGGATACGGTTTTAATTTCGAATACGGTTTTCGGATAAAGTACTGTATTACAGAAACCGATGTATAATCTGTAAGGCAACTAATGATAAATCAGTTGAATATACAAAATCGAATGAAGAAATATATAAAGCTATTTTGATAAAAAAAATTCACTGTTTTGATAATCGGATTCCAGTTTGATATCAGATGTATGCGGTTTCAGCAGGTCTTCACACTTTTGAGTAATAACACTTTTTTTACAAGTTTCAAATTTAATGGCAATATCGGCAAATTATTGCCTTTGGCCATTTACAAGATCACAAATATGGCAAAGACAAGTTACAGTTTACAAATATTAAACAACGCATATTCAACATACAATACAAGAGTACATGCAGACAGTATACAAACAAAGAAAGCAAAAACAAGAAACAGTTATACCTGTAGGATAATTGGTCGCAAATTGTATACATCATCAAAAATTTACTATTCTTAATTGTTACATATTCAACATATAATAATACATACATGCAGGTAGCATACAAGACAAGAAAATAGTTATACCTGAAGGGTAATTGATCTCAAATTGAATGCATCCTTCAAATATTTACTAATTTTAGTTATTACATTTTTACAAATGTAGATCTCTTAAAATTTGAAAGATTGTAGCATTATGCATCACATAGTAACAACAGTTAACATAGTAACTGAACAATAACACAATGTGAAGCAGCAACTTTTTACATACGTAACTTGTACATTGAAAATGTTAACCTTTTTTAAAAAAACATAATCGCGGTAACGCAATACGCCCTGCCTATTAGCAGTCGGCACCCTAACATACTGCTGGTATGATATTTTATCACTCCATTTAAAGTAAGTAAATTTATATAAAAATTATATACAGCAAATATATAATGTACAATATCATCCGCCGACGAGGGGTATGCTTGTTTCATTTAAATACATGACACATTTGAATTATATTTGTGGATCTCTTTTCAGAGACTGTCGCCGAAATCTCGGAATGTCGTGCAGTTCACAGAATCAATCCACACAATCTGACAATCTGACTTGCATCGGTAACGGAACATTTCTAGCACCAGACAGTTTTCTGACAAAAGTTGACAAGTACTTCATTCCAAGCATATGCTTATTCGGAATAATTGGAAACACGCTGTCAGGGATACTGTTTCTTCGAAAACCTTTACGAAACACCTCCTGTAGTTGGTTTCTTTCAGCAAGATGCTTTTCGGATAGCGGGTTCCTAATATCCATGTTTACACTATGGACGTCCTTGGTGTTTAGGCTTGGTTTTAGCAGAAAACCAGGAATGTGCCAATCACTAATATTTGCTACATTTTTGTTCGGTTGCACATCTGTTTGGCTGGTGGTATTCATCACAGCGGAGACTTATGTGAGAATATGCAAGCCTTATATCGCTTTACGAATATGTACAACAAAGAACGCCAAATTTATCTTATTAGTATTAATAGTTCTTGTGTGTTGTACACTCAACTTCCCACTGTGGACCTTCGGACAAGACTGTGTACCACATCCAATGTTTTTCAATTTCATTGAAGTTATGATATACGTGGATTGCACTGTATCTCTTATTGTTCCAACAGTGATAATTTTGTTGCTAATAATTGCCATAATCTTAACGGCAATATCAGTGTGGAAAAAGAGGCACTTGAGGAAGTTAATTTTAGGGCCACATAGGTGTCCGTTGACTCAAATGATTTACATGTTAATCGCTGTAGCAGTTTCATTTTTAGTTTTAAATTTACCTACACAATTCATACGCTTTAGATTGATGGTAAATACGTTCGTTGAAGAAAAGCGGCTGGCAATCACACCAAGGAATCTCAATATGCAGTCCGTTGCTAAAGTTTTATTTTATCTTTCAATGGCATTTAACATTATAATTTATTACTTTATGAGCACAAACTTCAGACAAGCCCTGAATAGACTGTTTCAAAAACGAGAGAAACCAATTCGAAGAGTCTTAACGAATCGCAGCATGGATGACTCTGAACGCAACCGTTTGCTTCTAGCTGAACGGCATCCATTCGAAATCATTAATACGACATTGTTATCAACACATGCATTACTGTTAGAAAATTCGACGAACATATGACAGGAGTGGAAAATCTCTTCTTGTACAAACGGTTTTCTATCTGATACATATGACAGATGGGGAAAATCTCCTCTTGTACAAACGGTTTCCTATCTGATACATATGACAGATGTGGAATTTTGCTCTTGTACAAACGATTTTATATCGGATACATAGGACAGATGGGGAAATCTCTTCTTGTACAAACCGTTGTCTGTATTATACATATGAGGGAAGGGGAAATGTTCTCATCTACGACTGATACATAAAACTCCCGGATAAAAACTGTGTAATACACTTATCAAGAATAAAGCATTCTAAATGTTTGTACTAGCATTTAAATTCTACAGCCCTATTTTGTAACACATTTTATTTTATATTTTCATTTTTCGAGTACAAAAACATTGCAGTTATGCCATTTTTCTCCATAATCCTAAAAAAAATTGGTGAACATACTCATATATTCAAATGATTTGTCCGGTATGCACAAAACTAATAATTATTTAACTTTATGATTAATTGGTTGCTTTACGTCAAAATACATGTAATAGCATTGATAAATGTGAACTAGGGTCACAATATATCTGCGCCAGTGAGGAAAGAAAGGGACGGTATTATTCTCATAGAATACTACAAGAAGTGAAAAAAAGTTCTTTGATTGGTGCCCATGGATTGCGTAAACACAATTAGTTAACCCTACGCACCAAGAGTTTTTAAGACCCAGATAGAGGTTGAATATTTTAAAGCTGTACAAAGATGGTATTTTTGAGATCATACCAAAAGTACCGTGTTCTCTGAATCCTTCTTTCTTGAGCGGACATATATAACAGGAAAACGGCCCCAATCTGGACATATACAAAGTACATTGTCAGTGACAAGACCGCCATTAATTAAACGCAGATGCGGGCAAAGATAGGATCAGTTTTCAAATTGGAAACACAATACAACCGTTCAGGTGCTTATGAAAATTAAACGGAAAAATGTCATAACGCAGATGTGTAAGGTGACTGTTTTTCATCCAAATTCTTGATAAGGAGTATGTTACAATATAAGTTTAGACTACCTATTTCACTACGATAAATCAGTTGAATTATCTATTTATGATGATGATAAATGAATTAAGTAGGTACTTGCAGGAAATGATAAGAGATTTCAGAGACTCCCGGAGAGACTGGTGAAAGCTACGTAATGATTGTAGAAACCTTACAAGAGCTTGCGAAGAATATCCGAACATTCAACTTTTTATGCAGGTCCGTTATTGGTCAGTGTTAACCCCCTTACGCTGAGAGCGACATTAATGTCGCCCCCAGTATAACGCCGGGAGCGACAAAAATGTCGCTTGTTGGGAGAGACCGAGAGCGACATATTTGTCGCTTTTAAATTAAAATTATATTGAAATATATATTCCTTGTTATGTTTTTGGATAGTTGTAAGATTGTATTTAAATGGCGCTTCATTATTGCATGTAAACATATTTCCTCAAAATGCCGTCATTGAAACTAAAACGTAGTTATAAGGGGTCACTTTTGGCGTCAAATGCGTGTCAATGTCGTTACGGCGGTCGTGCCGAGACGTCAAATGCATGGTAAAAATATAATCATCAGGGTGCGTTTGACTTCCTTATAATATTTTACCTAGAAAATGTAACAGTTAAATGTTGTAAAAGATATTAAGCCGAGGACGTAATTTCCTCGAAAGCAAGAACAGTCGGTAACATCAATGTGTTCCGATTTAAACATTTTCCAGAAATGTTATCTTATCTATTTTTGGCAACTATAATGCAGTTTGGAATGTAAATGATTTATAAATGTCGATTAATACTTAATAGAACATAATATTTAGTCCTGAGTAAACATGCCGACGGATAGCATACAAATCATTTCTGACATGCGCGTATACACAACAAAATGATTATAAGGGTCGTTCATCTTTTACGGATTTTAAGATTATATCTCCAATTTAAAGACAATTTTTTTTTGTTTTAAAAATACATGTACTTTTTCCTGACTTGAGCAACGGTGAAAAATCAGCTCATATATTTTACAGAGACATTAGTTTAATAACTAAAAGTGTTTTGAGTAGAGAATAATGTCTCGCATAAATAATCCCGAAATACAGTGAAACCTGTCTTAGCAGCCGTCTGCGAGTAGCAACCACCTGTCTTAAACAGCCACATGTTTGAATATGACATTAACTCACATTTTTATTTCAGTTCTAATTTTCTACTGTCTTTAACAGCCACCTGTCTTCAGCAGCCACTTTTTTTCACTCCCTTGGGTGGCTGCTAAAGACGGGTTGGACTGTATACGAAGTACATGTAGTTGCATTTCGGTTAAAGTTTGATTTCGCCCAGAAGTTCTTTGTCAATACATGTATACCAATCGACCGTATGTCACCCTGTCATAAAAAACAAGTATGTTGGCGCATCAGTTCAACAGCTAAATGTTTTGCTAGATGAACAAAACTAAATCAATACAAAATAAAATCTGGAAAACGGAAATAATGGGGGCCTACCGATATACACAGTTACCTCCCATTGAGAGTAGCTTCCCTTGCTGATTGGGTAGTTCCGGTTTAGAAGCGGTAATGAGCATAGCATAAGAAGTGAAGATAAAAATTTCTCAAAGTGCATTTTGAAGTTAAAATTCACTGTCGACTTAGCAAAAATGGGAAACAGACTTATATCCGGAGTAACCATCATCTTTGTAAATTGATTTTAAGTAATAAATAAATGCAACTTTACCTATTTACGTAACATTATCCTTTTAAATTTTATTTATTCGCAGGCATAGAAATTATAGCTTTTTATGTTTTTAGCCAATCACCAATTAGTCATGCCTCCTCTTCTCATTTCTACCAAAATACAGAGAAGATGCCTGTAAAAGGTGTCATGTAAAACTTCCGGTTGATATCAGAAGCGATTTTTAAAATTTTCAATCGATAGAATTCATTTTAATCTCTTTTGAAAATCAGAACAAATATATTCAATTCACTTCTCATTTCCGTTCGAACGTTGCTGCATAATCAACACTTTACTCGTATTCCCAATTGTTAATACCGGGAAATCCAGAACTCAAACCCGAATGGGACGGATGGTCTACCAATTCGGCAAACCGTTGTTACTGCATGATACAAAATGATTGCTGAATAATCACTGGTATTACTGTTAGCATGTAATGCGTATTTCTATACAATTTAATTTAACTTAATTTAAAGTATTTTCTCATTACATATTATTAAACAGGAAACCATTTCAGGTAGTTTAATTCAGTTGCACGATGTGACCAAATACGACAACTTTTGACATAAATTTTGATTACGAAAATAGATTCGACTCCGAGTTGATTATATACCGCGGGTACCTGATGCAAATCCGTCTCTTTCGGTACTTTGTTACACACGGGGTCCCAAGGTTATAAAACTAAGCATCGAAACCAGTCATAAATCTCAAGCATCTGATTGGCAACCCACCCATCAACTCCACAATGTTGCATGTATTAACACACAAACAAACAAAACATTTCCCTATGCTATTACGTCCTGCTAAATTGTAGTCGGTGACATGGGTTCTTTTTGGTGAAAACACTCACATTGATAAGTAAACTGTATTTCGATAGATGCAAAAAGGAACTTTGAAAGTCAGTTGAAGAAATATTTGGTATCAATGGTGGACCTTCTGTGCCTAAGGTTATAAAACTGAGCATGGAAACCAGTCTCAAATCTCAAGCATCTGACTGGCTGAAATGGCGACCATTTCAGCCAATCAGATGCTTGAGATTTGAGACTGGTTTCAAATCTCAGCTTTATAATCTTCAACAGTGAACCTTAATATGTGTTGTCCTCTTCTGTTCAACATTATTATATCAATACAGTAAAACCTCGATGTTAAGGCCTCGCTTGGGACTGGTAAAATTGGTTTGTTTTGGAGGGGAAGTCTCAGTATTGATGTTTGAAACCACTTAGTTACACTATCTGGTTAAAAAAATACGGCTCTGATCAGTATGTGTGGAAGTGGTGTTTAATTATATCGTGGTGGTTTTAAGAGGGGTTTACCTGCATTTCACTAGAGGCATGACTTTCTCATGAAATTATGTAAATTCTGTAAGCCCGCGCTTGCGCGTGTCCTCATCGAGTTTATTAGATGTTCACTCACTCATAGGATATACTTCCTTCTTTTAAATGTTTGTCCTCGGCATTAACTTTGCAGAATCTACATCTCAGATCCCCTGTCGAAATTCTATTCTGTTCAGTTCCGCTTATTGATTTCTCGTTAAGGGCAACCCCATTATTTTATCTGGAGGCCATATGCCACCTATCATGAATTGATATTAACAAGAAAATACCGCATTGAAGGTTCCATGTTCACCACTATATGCACATCATCGTTCTGGGTGGATCGAAATTGTTTGATAAACAGACTCGATCAAATCAAGCTTGCGATATTTTTATATTTATCATGTTTGGTAGCTTTAAAAGTTCATTTTTCATCCATTCAAGGCGGTCATCTTGGCACGTTCATTGATAAAGAAGAAAATTATCAAAATCTCTCTTACTTCAAAATTCCGTTCAATGAAACTTTGTACAAATAAATTAAACAGTTATTAATTTATCTTTATTCGGCATATGTTAAGAAACGTTAGAACATATAAGAAAAATATCTAGATAACACATTTCCCTAAATTATATTTACATACATTAGAATTACACAGCTTAACTACACAACACCTTAAATGCCTACATAAGTAATATGATACAAACAACAATATGTTGTGTATTTCTGAATTACATGATGTAGGCAAAAACAATACGAGTTTGTAAACGTGGTTGGTCTTGAATTTCCTGGTCGCGAGACAAACGTTGATTTCTCTTTCAGTAAATAAAGGCTCTTTAAAAGTACACAGCATTTTGTTGTCAGGATCATTATACAAGTGATGTTTTTGTTGTTGATTATTTGTGAATTTACGTAAATAGAATTTAGTGGAATTTTTGATCCAGCTTTTTCTTTACTGTTCAGACTTTTCTATACGTATGAAAAATGTAGTTTCTGTACATTAATGACGATTATTCGTGCAAAGTTTTATTGAACTGCTTTTTGCCATAACAGAGATTTTGATATTTTTATTTTTTACCAATCATCGTGCAATGGCGACTGAAGACGGCCCTTAAAAGTGTTTAATACCAAAAGTTATTTCTCTTATGGGAGCTTTGCGTGTGAAGCGATAATTGTATCCACTACACCGAAATTCTATACTAAAACTTTAGCAAAAATAGCAAAAATACCTACGAACTAAATAAAACCTCGTCATATACTGTGCCTTTGTAAGGGTAACCGCTGTAAGGAGTTTACGAAAATGTCAAAAACAACAACAACAGGAAGTATTCATTTCGAATGACCATTTTTATTACCAAATTGTTTGCGTTTAGCCTCTCCAGAAATAGCTAGTCACGCCTTTTTTTACCTGTGTGTAAACCAAATATCATAAACAACGCCCGGCTCCAAGATTGTTAAAACTGAGAATGGAAACCAGTCTCAAATCTCAAGCATCTGATTGGCCGAAATGGCGACTGGAAATGGAAATGCATATTTGAAATATTACCACCGGGATATCTGAAAATAAATAAATAAAATTAGAATTGTATTTTGAGAATCTTTTGTGTGCACATATTATAAGAGAAAATATAAATCATTCAGGGCCCAAGCTCAGACAACTTAAACAAGAGACCAGTCTCAAGTCTCAAGCATCTGACAAGACATGTCTCCATTTCAGATTGAGATTTGAGACTGGTCTCCATTCATTGTTTTATGATCTTAGGCACAGACTTATATTATTTAGATGTCAAAAAATAGCATAGGCTTATTTCAAAATAGAATTAAATTATTGCGAAATTACTGTCTGAAAATTGTAATATGATATAATTGTTTTTCTTATGAATTACTTTTGAAGCTTTAAATTTTTATTTTACATCTCTTATATTTTTTATAACTTTATTTTTAGAAGAAATATTTGTGTAATAAAACAATAATTCAGCGAAAATGGTGATTAATACAGTGTCGTTATTTTAAGAGATTAAGGAATGCCGATATTATGGAAATTTACATTGAAGCAGCGTTTAGCCTATATTTTGACATTTGGAATGCGTCTTAAACTGAAATTAAACAGAAAAACACATACATTTTCACCTACGCGTATAATACAATACACGTCCTCACATGATTACTACGATTCCAAATACGGTGGTATCATTATTTTTCGCGTGGGTGAAATTTTTTCGCACTTTGCAGTGTGCACAATATCTGACCCCGGCGAATAATAACCACAAACTGGGAGTGTTTCATACAGCGTAGAACGAATCGTAAATTCCGTCCTACGACGTCGTACTCGTTCGGGCCGACCAAATCGCATTTCATTCAGTTTGTCAACCAGTTTCGGTTAATAGATAGGCTATATTTGTTGTAAAAATATACTTTAAAAACGTGAAATATGCAAATCAGGACTCGCCAAACTCACACACCGCAGCCTCTGCACGCAGCGAAAAGAAGACAGGAAAAGAGAGCATGTGTTTATAAGTATGTCAAATTCAAATTAGACACAACAAACAATTAACGAAAACTGAGAACCCTTGGGGTTACCGCATTGGAACGGTCAGTGACAAAAGAATTTGCCACTGGGGGGGTTTAAACCAGGTTCTAGGGTGTACCATCATAACAATTGTCCTAACACGTTCTCATATCAAGTTATCAACACACAAGTACAAGTTGCCTTGGTGAAATCACTCCAACCCACCTATCAGCTCAACAATGTTGCATGCAACAGCACAGAAACATATAAAACAAAAGAGGCTCATAGCATTGCAAAGCAAAAGGGGCGTGAACTCGATGTTTTTTTCCGAGACAAGAGGTCCTGGAGTCAAATGATATTGCCTCTAACTGGGAGCAAACCCGCATCGTCACGGCGACAGCTTCTAGCCCTGCAACTCCGACGACGCAACCAATTGAGCTGACCGGTAGAACCCACAAAACGGTTGATTCGATATCACTGATATACGTTATCATCACCGCACGACATCGGTAACGGGTTATTTTACTGATAACAGTACTGACTATATGTAAGGGGAGACTTTTTACGGCCGCCACACTGCACAAATAGCGCTACTGTGAATTTCAAATGGTATTTCCTCTAACTAGGAGTGAACCCGCACCGTCGCGGCGACAGTGCCTAGCCCTGCAATTCCGACGACGCAACCAATTGAGCTAACCGGGACAATCCCCAACAAAGGTTGATCGGATAACCCTGATATACGTTATCATCACTGCACAACATCGGTAACGGGTTATGTAACTGATACCAGTACTGACTGTATGTACGGGGAGACTTTTTACGGCCGCCACACTGCACAAATAGCAAGAACACGATGACAGAAATAAAAGAAACAAATCGAGCTTCTAAGTTCTTATACAAAACTACCCTAAAAACCTTCATAAACTCTTAAACGCCTGCCACCGTCGTGCAGCCAAAGAGGAAGGCATAATGATCAACTGTAGATGTGTTAATCGCCAGGTCTGCAGAGCGCTGTAATATATCATGTTGGTAGCCGGGGCTAGACGGCGTGGGCAGTAATATGCATTTCCATTACTGCCAATGAACAGGTTCAATCATACCGAGCCTGCAATATTTTCATATTTATCGTGTTCAGTGGCTTTCAAAGTCCCCTTTTCATTAGGGATGTCAACGGATACCTTTTTCGGTATCCGGATATCCGTATATACTATCCGAATACTATCCGGATAACCGTATAGATCGACGACTTTGTCTTTTACGTGAAGACGTTAATATTCCCGCCATTTTCGACGCATAGAATTGAACTTCGGATCTACGAAAACTTGTCAAAAAATAATTGAAAGAATGATTAATTTGATGTGTTTTGTTTCTGCCAAGTGTCGCCGCAGATAATAAGCACTTTGTTACGATTGATCGATAGTCTACTTGATTTAATGTTTAACTCTTGAAATATGTTCACGCGATTTGACCAGGGCGACAGTAATTCACGACGAAAAATGAATGAACTCTTGTTGATTTCTTTTTATGCAATTAAATTATTAAACTAGTTATTCTTCTTATGCATTCGACTGTTGCATTAAATTTTCAAGGTTTTTTCTGTCCATCTGTTTTTCTGCAAACAGTCGTACTTTTAATAATATTTTGTACCGTTCGCACATCTAGAGAGGATTTTGATCTTAGCTGTGACATTGAGATTTATCTGGTACGTTCCAGAGACTATACATGTATTTACCAAATTACACAAATTAAATATTAACAACAAATGCTTAATATTTCATAATTTATTCATTATTATTTCCTTCGCCGTTAACAACTTTGTTTGATCAAAATTACAGCAAATATTCTATCTGAAAAATAACAATCAAGATATTTGACAAGAACGTGACAGCATTACGGGGAATTTGGTAAACTTAATTGACAATAATTGACAGCGCTAATTGTCAGACAATCACATAACCAATAGAACTTGCGGATTATTATAATTGGCAAACAATGGTCCTGACCACCTGGATGATTGCAAAGAGGATGCCGTTTTCGCACCTCTAATCTGTTAAACAAACACCGCGTTACTTGTAGTGGCAGTTTTATGACGATCAATATACGGTTTCAAAAAATCTGATTATGACATCTGAACAGGTGTAAAGAAGCAATAATTGACGCATGTTTTTCTGTTTAAGATGATTTTTTTACTTACTTTTACGAATATTCGGATACGAAATTAGTATCCGAATACTGACTTAGTATCCGGATATCCGGATATTCGTATATTCGTTGACATCCCTACTTTTCATCTATTCATCCTAAAGATATGATCGAAACAATCTCAAAATATCATCTCCAAGACCAGCCGCACTTAATTTCATAAGAAGAGTTTGGTGGTCTACAGCACCGAATGCCTTTTGGAGATCTTACATAACAATTCCAATAAAATAACCTTTATCCATTTGCATTCTTATATAGTCTGTCAAATGAATAAGACCCTTGCGAATAAGCAAAGCGGTCAACTGTCGATAAGTTTATCATCAAGCGTACAGAGCGCTGTAGGTTATCATATAGCACTTTTTTGAATTTACGGTCTTCACGAATAAAGTGAAGAAAATACTACTGTCTCTTATTTATTACTTTAAGTTTTTAACAAAATCTCCATAAAAACTGGGTAAGAAATAAATTGTTGCAGTGGCGATCTCCGTAAAAAAAATTGGGTAAGAAATAAATTGTTGCAGTGGCGATCTCCATAAAAACTGGGTAAGAAAGAAATTGTTGCAATGGCGATCTCCATAAAAACTGGGTAAGAAATAAATTGTTGCAATGGCGATCTCCATAAAAAACTGGGTAAGATATAAATTGTTGCAATGGCGATCTCCATAAAAACTGGGTAAGAAAGAAATTGTTGCAATGGCGATTTTAAACTGCCGCTTTGATTTTGAACTAAGTTTAGGTTTAAGCGGACAAAGCCCCACCCCGTTATTTGGTATCGATCGCCATCCACGTTTTTTTTGTTTATTTACATTGCGGACATAATCCCCATGTAGAATTACAAAAGTCAAAACTGTTCAAATTTTATTGTTGTATTATCTGTCTTCTCTATAAAACATAAGTGTATTGTGTTCACTTATTACATAATTATGTATAAGTGAACACAATAAACTTATGTTTTAACCAATGTTTCTCACTACAACGATCATAAAAAATAATTTCTCCAGAAAGACAGGATTTTTCGTTAACGGATAATATACCCGCTACTGACATCTTTTTTACTTTTTGTTTTTGCACCTACCTTGATTAAATGCCAGTCGTTTCCAAATGCATATATGCAATTTTATAATTATTTCATAAAAAGAAGTAAATATGATTTATCTTATTATGTTTTGAAGAGTACATGTATACTCCGAATTCTATCAGAGAAATTAAAATATTATGATCGGTATAGTTAGTATACTAGTATTTTTAAAAGTGTAGAGTTCCTGTCTTTAAACCATATGAATCATATTTAACACAACGTCCTTAAGCAATATATTAGCATGTTCGAAGGACAACATAACAATACATAACAATGACAATGAAACTACCAACTGAAGAAATGTTAAGGAACTGCAAATTAACATAAATGGTTTGCTAAATAAGAACGTAATTCCTTCATACATATATTTGCAGTTGCAACGCAATTATTTGTGTTTAAGAAGATTTGTATGGTTTCTTGCATAAATTCTAATCTTGCAAGTTAAAGAATTAAAGGTGAGTTCATTCTTTTACAATTTCGACCTAAGAAGTATTTTAATGAAACAGCTAAATTAACAATGTTTAGTGAGAAAGCTTAAGGAATTATCATAAAGGTTTTTGTACTATTTGTACTATTTAAGAAACCTTAGCTTCCCTACGCAACCAAAAATGCAGAGAGGTCCGTAAAAGAGACCATGAGTTTATAATATGGCTAGTTTCAAAAGAGTAACCACAAACAATTTACCTGACTTGTAACTGTCAGTGGAAAACATTTTGCCAAAGGGAATTTCAGCCAACTACTAGGGTGCACCAACCTCACATTTGACCCCAGCTAATTCTCATATAAACAAACAAGTACAAGTATTCTTGGTGAATTAGCAGCAACTCACCAATGAACTCGACACTCTTCCTTGCAAAGCACATAAACATACAAAGTATATTGAAGCAAATGGCGATAAATTAGGGTACTCAATTACCTTGTTGAGACCAGTGCTCCTGGATATAAATCGGTAAGAACATGATGAAAGGAATAAAAGAAACAGATCGAGGTTCTACGTTCTTCAAAACGTCTACATCCCTGCCACCCAAGTGCAAACAATAAGTAAAGCAAAGCGATCGACTGTAGACCGGTTAATCACCAAGTTTGCATAGCGCTACAAAATAGATATTATGCTGTTAGTCGTTTTTATATGTAAGCATTACTTCATAGAAACATTTTATTGATACAAAGAGAGATGGTGTTCGCGTTGAAAGTTTAAATTCCCAATGGCAATCATTCTAAAGCGGCTGATCGTTACCCTGAAATAAGTGGTTTTGTTGGTTTTCCCCCCGAGTTGTCTGTTGTTTTATGGTCGGTTGCAATTGTTTTGATTTTTCTCTTTCCAAATAGCCAAGTGACAAGGTTCGAATAGCAATTATTTTTAACCATTTTTTTTCTGCATATGTAAGCATTTGACCTATAGGTAAGTGGCGAGTTTAGCGAGAAAATAGCCTATATTATAGACTATAGCCTGCGGCTTGTCAAAAGTAGGTAAACGATAGAGCAGCATTATTAAAACGGTACAGATAACATGTTCGAGTTATATTAAATGATAAATATCCAGATGGTATTCTATTTCGTGAGTATCATTACTGGAATCCAATATCCTTATGTTTTTTTTTATGAAGAACAGCTTGACACGAAAAGGAATCCCGATCTAGTGCCCAAGGTTATAAAACTGAGCATGGAAACCAGTCTCAGATCTCAAGCATCTGATTGGCTGAAATGGCGACTGGTCGCCATTTCAGCCAATCAAATGCTTGAGATTTGAGACTGGTTTCCAATCTCAGTTTTATAACCTTCAGCCCAGGTTTGCTTCAATTAAAGGCTTACCTGACATTGACAGTTATACTTTAAAACTGAGATGAGTTAAATGTTACCTTTTTTAAGAACAGAACTATGAGATTAATTATTTTAAAACGTTTTGAATAATGATGATTCTGGCAATTAATTTCTTGAAAGACAAATGGACAAATGGACGAACCGACAGACAGACAGACACACAGACAGACAGACTGAAAGACGGCTAGACAGCCTGCCAGCTAGCCAGCTAGACTAAGTTTGATCGCAAAAATCACCTGGTCACAAAATTCTGGTGAGATAAAAATACACCTAGCACGAAATTTGACTTTATGCGGATGTGGACTTCATGTGACCGTTACTTTTATCCTTGATAGAATTACTTTAGAAACTAAATAGATCATATACTATAGATTTTTCATATGTCATATGAATCAATGAGTTACACCTTATTAAATTGGTTATCGATGCTCACTAAATACAACACCCCTATGTTAAATAATCTGACATTTTTTCGAGGTCATTTATTTGCAAATGTGCCGAGTGTCTAAATACTCATATATAATACCTTTGCATTCTTTCGTTTTCTGCAGAAACCTCTGCTAGATGATGACATAACGTTTATATCTGCCTTTACTTTCGCCTTGCTTTTCACTTTTCTCTGAAGTAAAAGAAGTAATTAGGTTGAAACTAGTTTGAACTGGCTATAAAAACCCACTTTTGAATTTCGTCCCAGTCAGTTATAGATTGCTTTGTCAACCTATGCCTATTGAAATTGATTGTTTTGCCTCAGCCATTGAAGTTGTACCGATATAATCACCTGACTTTAACTTACTAGTTATATCTCACCAATTCTTGAAAATAAATGAAAAGGGAACTTTGAAAGCCATCGAACACGACAACTACGAAAATATTGCAGGCTCGGTTTGATTGAGCCTGTTCATGGGCAGTAATGGAAATGCATCTTACTGCCCACGCCACCTAGCTCCGGGTTGAGCGCAACTCAATATTCACACCTATAAACAGTAAAATTTTGATCCGGAACCAAACAAAATAGAATTTTGACAGGGGATCTGAGAATATAAATCCTGCATATCACAGGTAACGCCAAAGGCAAATTTTAAAAACCAGGAAGTATATCCTTGGGGTGATTGAACAATATCCAAATCTATATTGGCTGGGATATTGATACCACCCATCTATAAACTGGCTGAAACATTTAAACAAAGGTAATTTTAGAAATACTATTAACATAGTACATAAGTATCGTGCTCAACGACTTTCAAAGGACGCAACTGATAACAGCACTGATCAATGTACGGGGAGACTTTTTACGGCCGCAACACGGCACAAACAACGCTACTGTGATATAAGAAATAAGAAATAAAATTAAAAGAATTAAAATAAGAAGTTTATCTCACATCCATCTTCTTGTCTGTCTTCCATTCAATATGGCGTTTTTACGTCTAATTTCTAAGTTCCAAGACCTAAGTTCTAAGATCTAACATATATGTTCGAATAGTTGCCTTCTAACTTCTAATTCAAAACGGGCCTAATGGGCTTCCGTAAAAATACGCATTCGGTGTACCTGGCCGACTATCGACGTCGCCACGTGACATTCCCATGATCGCTATTTATAGAATGTATTTTTGTATAGGGATTTCTTTGAACAGCGGATTGTTTTCAGGTCCGGTAAAATCGTAAAATTAACCGAAACTTCCTCCTGGAGGGTTTGAAATGCAGAGTTTAGTGAAAAGTACACGTAAGTGTTACATCATCGATCTGTTTGCGATTTTACCGAGTACACCTGCTCGACCCTACACATCTCCCTTTAAGTACACCGAGGTAAGAAACTGTTGCTTCTTCGACATTTACAATATAAACGATTGTGTGATTTCTTACCGATTAATTTGCGAAACTGTTGCAATAACTATTTGTGATATTTTGTTTATTTTCAAGATTTATAGTAGGAAATACCATTATGTTGTGAAAGTATTCCCAATGCTTCAAGTAATCTTCGATTTTGAACTTATCGTGTCTGTAAAACTATTCCTGCTACTTGGTAATTTGTTATTGTCAAGGACTAGGAAAGTTGTTGACAAAAGAACACTTAGTATGATGTCTAGAAGAATGTCTAGCGTATTTATATAAATTTTAATCTTTACAAAACAGTGTTCATAATTAGTTAAACTCTAAGCGGAAATGTTGCCGGATTATAGCAAAAGCGGTATTGTACAACCATTCATAAAAATTTAACTATTTTTATTTTATGTTTTCCAGTGAATTATTGAGTTTTCTCAGTGAAATAAAAATGGTATTCCTCTGTTTTGAAACTGTGGAATACCATTTTTTTACTGTTTGTTTTGCCGAATCTACATTTTTTAAAACCTTATTACCTCTTTTTGGTGCGTCGTTGATGGCATGATTTTTCTTTTGATGATGTAAATTTCAATACAATTTACTGATGTTTTACTGTTTTTTCCATAACAGCAATATATAAGCTGTTATACTGGCATTAATTTCAGAACTATTTTCTATTGCTTCATCAATTATGATTGAAAGTTAAGCGGCTATTATTTTGGGGTCCACAGTGAACAAGAAGCTCAAGGTTTCATGTTCTTTACCAATCACTTTGTCAAGAAAACATAAAATAAAAAGAAAATGTGTTTGTTTCAATGAAATATCAAATTTATTTTACTTGTGAACACCGTGAACACCAAAAACTGGTATTTTCACTCGTGGTATGAATTACATGCAATTATATTTTAATGAATTTGTTTAATAGCGGAAATATAAAGCAAAGTGGCGGCGTGGGCAGTAATATGCATTTCCATTACTGTCCATGAACAGGCTCAATCAAACCTTGCCTGCAATATTTTCATATTTGTCGTATTCGATCGCTTTCAAAGCTTCCTTTCCATCTATTTCAATATTTACACCAATAACTAGTACCAGTAATTTCGATCCATACCAAACGATGATATGCATAAAGCGGTGAACATGGAACCCCAGATAAAGAATAGGTTTTCCCTAAACAAGAAAACGTTGGGCGGAATTTAATTTTGACATGGGATAACAGAAATTCTGCATATCACAGACAAAAGCAAAATTTTAATAGCAGAAATTATATCCTTGGGGTGATTGATCTCTATCACGGTATGTATCCCAATAATCAGGGCTCAAGCAAACTTTCTTGATCTAAATCTGTCCATTGAAAATGGTTACGTCACTACTAAAATATATGATAAAAGAGATGATTTTAATTTTAATAACGTAAATTTTCCGTTTTTAGACGGCGATGTTCATCTTAAGTTTATAAATTAAATCTCCATAAAAAACTGGCTGTGAAATACCTTGTTGCAATAGTGATCTTTATTTATGAATTAGATCATGGTATCGGCGATAAAACTTGCAAAAGGTTTTCCATAATTTGTGATACCGATAACCTTGTTTTAATAGTTTTTCTGTAATGCAAAGATTACAATCATTGAAATCATTCACATCGGTGCAAGCTCTTGAAAAGCGAACAAGCTGTGAGATATAAACCCCGTAAGATGTTGCACGAGGAACATCGCCGTCTAAAAACGGAAAATTTACTATATTAAAATTAAAATCATCTCTTTTATAATATATTTTAGTAGTTACGTAACCATTTTCAATGGACAGATTTAGATCAAGAAAGTTTGCTTGCTTTTCTGAAGTGTTCGCTTTATTCAGCTGTAGTTCTTTAGGATAAATCTTATTAACCAGTGATGGAAAGAGGTTATTATCTATATTTAATAAATCATCAAGGTACCTAGAGGTGTTGTTAAAAGCTGTAATAATATCATCTTGATGTTCGGTAGAAAGAGATAACATTAAGTCTCTTTCAAAACAGTATAAAAACAGATCTGCAACAAGGGGTGCACAATTAGTACCCATTGGAATGCCTATCACTTGTTTATGGATAGAGGTACCAACTCTCAAATAAATATTATCCAATAAAAATGTGAGCGCCTGGATAAGGTCTTGACAGGTCCATGAAGTATAATTATCATAAGAACCATCTGTAAAAAATGCTCTATGTTCATTACAAGCGATAAATTTTTAATTTTCTCTAGCAAAAGTTTTTTCAATGAGACTGGTTAGCTTGTCTCTTATTAAATTATGAGGAAGAGAAGTATATAAGGTTGAAAAATCATATGTAGACAAACAGAACGCCTGAAAATTTTTATATTTAAGCTTCTTCAAAACGTCATTTGAATTTTTTATAGACCAAAATAAATTTTTGCCAGTGGTTTCAAAAACTTTTTCGCAATACCTAATTACATGTTCTTTTATAGCTGTGAGACAAGATGTTAAGAGCACGGATAATTTTGTTGTTGTACAAGAACTAAAGTTTGCAATAAATCTTGCTTTGTACGGTGTTTGTGCTTTTAAGGCAACCAATACATAGTTGGTACTTTGTCTTGTTTCGGCTCAACACTGATTCTAAATTTTGTAATTTGTAGAGTGTGTGCAGTAACAATATCACTCTCAGATGAAGAAGTCAGTGTATAAGCATTAGTGCTATTAAGCTCTTCAGTTTGAACATTAATATAGTGTATACGTCACACTATAATTACATTATTAAAAGCCTTATCAGCAGGTGTTAAAACAAATCTGTTGTAAAAATCTTGAATACACTTTTTCCAAATGACGAAAGATAAAACGAAGTCGAGGTGGTAATAAAGCTTTGTTTCTTTTATAGAAGGATATACGAGTGTCAATTATTTTAAATATTTGTTTTTTCCAGTTAGAAAGAGCATTAGGCTCAGCATGTTCTCGTTTACACCATCTATTGCAAAAAGAGTTTAAAGACTCTGCAATTTCTGCACGACAGGTATTAAAGTCGATGTCCGATGGAATTCTATATTTCGGACCTTTTGAAATTAAATTGCGGATTCTAAAGTCTTTGATAACATTTAGATCCCTTATACGATGTGACCGGCAGTTTGATAGCAAAATTTTGAATAGGAACAGTCTCTTGATATTGGTGTATTCTCAACAATTTGTAAATCCGAGGTAATTTTGTTGTAATTGAAAATTGTGTTTCTAATAGGTTTGTTGTATTTATAACAAACGATGGGTGTTTCCGTATTCTTGAAATAATTAGGTACAGCCGATTCAACAGTTTTATCTTTGAATATACTTGGAAGGTCAATAAAATCTATACAGTTTGGCAAATGTATTCTTCGTGGGTACTGGCTGTAGATTACAGTTAAGACTTACTAGTTTGGTGTGTGTCGCCATGAATTGCATTCAAAGTAGCAACACTATAAAAGGAGTTTTTTTCCTTATTGTCACGAATGGCTTGTTCATGCAGATGATATCATATATTCAAAGTATTAGGTTAATCTGATAAGTGCATTTAAAGTTATAGGCAACAGTTCATTTTAAAGTTGCATGTAGAGGGCCATTTAAAGCACGCGAAGGATTTTATATTTAGGCGCTTCATGTAAATTCATTACACATTTTGGATCATAATGATTTATATCTTTTTCAGAGACACTCACCTGCTCTGAACTTCTATACAATTCACGAAATAGAACGGAAGGCAATCTTACTTGCATCGATAACGGGACATTCTTAGCTGAAGACAATTTAATAACAAAGGTAGAAAAGTACGTCATTCCAAGCATATGCTTATTCGGAATAATTGGAAACACGCTTTCGGGGATACTGTTTCTTCGCCAACCTTTACGTAACACCTCCTGTAGTTGGTTTCTTTCAGCAAGATGCTTTTCGGATAGCGGGTTCCTCATATCTTTGATAACAGTATGGACTTCCTTAGTGTTTAGACTAGATTTTAGCCGAAAACCAGGAATATGCCAATCTCTAATATTTGCTACGTTTATGTTCGGTTGCACATCTGTTTGGCTGGTGTTATTCATAACAGTGGAGACTTATGTAAGAATATGCAAGCCTTATATCGCTCTACAAATTTGTACAACAAAGAACGCCAAAATAATTATATTTGCATTAATTTCTCTTGTTTGTTGTATACTCAACTTCCCACTGTGGACCTTTGGACAAGACTGTGTACCGTATCCAAGATTGTTTAATGTAATTGAAGCTATGATCTACGTAGACTACGTTTTATCTCTTATTGTTCCAACTGTAATTATGTTTGTGCTTAAAGTTGCAATATCAGTTACAGCTATTTCGGTGTGGAAAAGGAGGCACTTGAGGATGATGATTTTCGGGCCAAATAGATGTCCGTTGACTCAGATGGTATACATGTTGATCGCTGTAGCACTATCGTTCATAGTTTTTAATTTTCCTACACAGACAGTACGTTTTAGATTGATGTTAAATACTTTCGTTCAGGAAAAGCGGCTGGCAATTACACCGAGAAACCTTACTATGCAGTCCGTTGTCAAAGTTTTATTTTATCTTTCAATGGCATCAAACATTATAATTTATTACTTCTTCAGTACTAACTTTAGAAGAGCTCTGAATGGATTGTTTCTTAAAAGAGAGACACCGACTCAAAGAGACCTAGCTCGAAGCAGCGTGAATGATCCCGAACAGAACCAGCTTATGCTGACTGTACAACCTCGAAACATTAATATCACATAAATTCAGCACATTTAATTTAAAATGATCCGTCAAATTTATTCATTTCATGTTTCATGGCCAGATCATCATCAGATGCTAAGCTTATTGCTTCTTAGGCACATTTGGTATACCAGCTTTTATATGGTCGAGGAAGACCCCAGTCGACCCTTCTGACTATTTTCAGGCCCGAGAGGGCACCTGGGTAGAACCACCGACGTTCCGCAAGCTAGCTGGCAAGCTTCCTCTCATGAAAGATCTTGACCCTGGTAGGTCTCAAACTCACAGCGGTGAAGGGCAAGTGATTCTCAGTCGGAAACTTTAACCACTCGGCCACGAACGCTCCTTAAACAAAGTCAAACCTAGTCATGACCAGATAATAATTATTCTTTTAGAAGAAAAGTTCCTTTTCAATCATGCTGTTTTAAAACTCCCAGGATATTTTCAAACACGAATCACGAACATGAATCAAGAACAAGGAACATGATAAAATTACGTTAATTCTATGAAGGATTGAAAGTTTGTAATGTTAGAATAATCCAGCGCTTTATTTCTATAAAAATTCTGTGATCTTGTCTAACTATCTATATAACCTTAAATGAAAGAAGTAGATATGCACGTTTTATAGCCACAGCCTTTTTCTTACATATTAAGTATGTAATGCCAATTTCTTTTTGAACCTACATATTTCTGTTACTCATACCTGACGCATAACGGTCGAGTTTTAGTAGTTAGTTTTTGAATTAAGTCATGAAATAAGATTCATACTAAAATACTTTAATAATCTAATACATTTTACCCTAGAATTGATTTTTGTATTTTGGTGCTGTTTAAAAATGCCTGGTTTGGGTTTTCCTGTTATAAAAATGTACAACAAACATTTACTTCAATTTTCCTACTTTGCAGAGGTGTCTCATCATGCCCTTTAAAGATTTGTTAGGTTTCATCAAAATAGCATCTGTTAAAAAAATATTCTAAAATAATAGGCCAAAAATATCAGGAGTGTGACAAAAAAGTGTGACACTATTAAAAATCACATTTGTTCAGACCATCATTTTACAAAAAGCTGAAGGTTGTTGAGCACGATACTTATGTACTAATGTAATAGTACTTCTAAAATTACTTTTGTTTTTATATTTCGGCCAGTTTAAATTTAGGTGGTTTCAATATCCCAGCCAATAAGGTTTTGGATATTGTCCAATCACTCGAAGGATATACTTCCTGATTTTTAAATTTTGCCTTTGGCGTTGTCTGTGATACGCAGGATTTATATTCTAAGATCCCCTGTCAAAATTCTATTATGTTTAGTTCCGCCCATTGTTTTCTCGTTTAGGGCAAACCCATTCTTTTATCTGGGGACCATACGCCGCTGAACATGGAATGGTTTTAATCTGAAAATACCTCATTGAAGGTTCCATGTTCACCGCCATATGCATACCATTGTTTGGGATGGATCAAAATTGTACTGTTATTGGAGTAAATATTGAGTTGCCCTCCACCGGGGGTAGGCGGCGTGGGCAGTAATATGCAATCCCATTACTGCCCATGAACAGGCTCAATCAAACCTTGCCTGCAATATTTTCATATTTGTCGTGTTCGGTGGCTTTCAAAGTTCCCTTTTCATCTATTTGAATAATGACAAGTTTTAGTGTTGTTGAAGCAAAAGGTGCATTTATTAGGCATCGACTAATGATAAAATTTAGCATATTCAACTTCAAGTAATCAAAACTTATGCTATTAAGTCAAGCGTGGTAAATAAGAAAAAACCTCAAGAAAATCAATACATCTTTGCTTTATAAATTGTTAGGACTTTAAAGATTAATAGAAGAAACGTTTTGTGTATCATTAAGTTTTATGTTTCTAGATGCAATAATTATAATATTATCACCTCTATTGAAATAAGGTTTGTCTGCAGCTCCCTTCAGAAAATATTTGCTGAATTTGTCAGGAGTGTGACATTATGCACATATTGCAATATTCTGTCAACACATCCTTTACATGAAAACAAGAGCATGTTTTTCCTAGAAGACTATGTCAAATTGTGAAAAACAGGAATGGCCTTAGTGAAACATTTTTGAGTACACTGCACTTATGTGGTTGTCAGGAGTGTGACACACTTTCTTAAAAATATGATTTTTTTATCTTTATGTGATACAACAATTTCTAAAGCACCTGATGCTTCAACATGTTTATTTACAGAAATGTGCATTTAAATAATAAGGAACAGGTACTGTAATAGTTGTATTTAAAGCATATAAATTAAAATTCATGTGATTTATTTAATATTGGTCAATAAAGCTCCATAAAATTTTTATTCTGCTACATATGAGTATTACTTGATTGATTTTGTTCACTGTAAAGACTGTACAAACATATAGAACAACCAGTTTGGACTTTTTATGAACTTAAATTCTTTACATTTTTTCACTTCACTTGACTTTTTTAAATAGCCCAAAGTACAATATCTCAGCAACCAGTTGACCAATTTCAATTTTTTATTCAGTTCTGTAGTCAGTTTCAATAAGTAAAAATACAGAATAACAGGTTTGGAATTTTTATGAATTTTAATTTTTCACTTTTTTTCACTTTTCCAACCATTTTTTTTTGAAATAGCCCAGTTGTGTTTTTAAACTAAGTTTAGGTTACAGTCGGGAAAAAATGCAAAATGTCTTAAATAAAATTATTCGTGTTATACATCTGACGATAGTTGCGTGGATAAGGCGTTTCCAGTTTATCTTGTTATGATTGTATTTTTCAGCCACTCGTTTTTCTCGTGTTGCCTATAAAGACTGCTTCTGTATTAAAGTATTACTCGAGAACTGTTTCCCGCCCACCCGCCCTTCGGCTTTTCTTAGGGCGATAAAAAGTACATCAATATTCGATTTTTCTTTTACATTTTGTATGACGAAGAATCTGTAGCATAATGCAAAAAAGCCTATACTTTTTTAAACTACTTTTTAACTCGGGTTTAATTTTTATTTTTTCTCAATTGAATGTTAGTATTTGTCAGTTTCTGGAGTATCGTTACGGAATAGGACGAGCTTCTGTTGGAAATAAATTGCTTAAAAATGTAAAATCCCCAAAATTACTAGGCGTCTATATTGACAAAATTTAATGTCCTAACTGGAGTACACATAATTTTAATAAACTTGTAAGAAACTTGCATCAACATTATGTTTACTTAAACGAATATCATTTTTTTCTAAAGATGAAAATGAAACAACTCTTCTTTAGTGCATATATTGCATCTACTTTTGAATATGGCGATATTGTTAGGCGTAATCGTAACCGTCGTGACTTAAATAGAAGATACAAAATTCAAAAAAGAGCAGCGAGAATAATTCTCAAAAAACCTATTCGCACACCTACGAAAGATCTTTTTCATAATCTTAAATGGCTTTCTTTTGAATCAAGATTTAAATATCACACTGCACTCTTGATCTACAAAACTATACATAATTTGGTTCCAAAATACAACAATGACCTCGTAAAAGTATCAAATAACCCTCGGTATAACTTGCGATCTTCTTCAAGAACTGATATTGTACACTACTAAGGTAGAACAAACTTAATTACAATATATTTCAGCTATACAGGTATGAGCGCATGAAATGATATCCCTTTTGAGATTAGATCTGTCTCTTTCCATATATTAATTCAAAAAGCATTTGAAAACATACTTGTTTGAAAAACAACCTCTTTAATTCGTTACTACTGTTGTATTTATATATTTCACATAATTTTACATGATGCATTCGAGATGTTCATATATTGCATATGACTGATTGTGTCTGTCTTTAAGTATTGATGTTTTTAAATGTTGTCACTATATATGTTTTTCGTTTATCCGTTTTAGAAGGCCTCATCGAAAATAAGCAATTTCTTCATTTTAACTAATTGTTTATGCTTGCAAATATTGTACTTTTTTGTATTTGTTGTTATAGATTTTGTCTTAATGAGTTAACTTCTTAAAATAAGGAGATTATTATTATTATTATTATTATTATTATTATTATTATTATTATTATTATTTTTATTTTTATTATTATTATTATTATTATTATTATTATCCACATTACAACCCACACGCAGTTTCGATTTAAAAGTCCTGTATATTGAAATGCTGTCAAATAAAAATACTTTGATTTTTTGGAAATTTTCGGTTTTGATTTTTGTTGTTGTTGTGGTTGTTTTTTCATTCACATTCACTCCCAATGCCTTTCACTCATTTCAGCACCATGCATCCTCCTAGTCCCTAGTCCCATCCACCCTCTCATCACTCTTACTAAAAAATCAGCGGGTTAACACTAAGTGTTATACATCAATTGAATGAAAGGCAAAAAGAAAGAGTAATAAATACAGTATTAATTTCTGAAACTTGCTTATTTAAGTTTACAGAGGTTACAAACGAAGCTTCTTCCACATTTACAACATGAACTATTTTGTGGTTTATTGGCTGTTAATTTGAGAAACTGTTTGCAATAAATATTTGTGATATTTCTATTTTTATTTTCAAGATTTATAACAGGAAATACCATTATTGTTGTGAAAGTATTCCCACATAAACTTAGATTTTGAACTTATTCTGTCTGCAAAACTATCCCTGTCACTTGTTAATTTGTTCTTGACAAGGACTAGGAAACTTGATCACATAAGAACACTTAGTGTGAAGTCTAGAGGCAAGTATTGATTTCGCGTAGTTATATATGTTTTAAATTTATACAAAACTGTGTCAATTATTAGTAAAATTCTCAGCGGAAATGTTGTCGGATTATAACAAAAGCGGTATTGTACAACCATTCATAAAAAGTTAACTATTTATTCTTATTTTTAATTAAAAAAATAGTATGTGTTTATGCGTTTACACATTAATTACATGCAATTAGTTTAATAAATTTGTTTGATAGCGGAAATACAAAGCAGAGTGTTTAAGCCGAATGGATAAGTTGTATTGTGGTCAATGTTGAATTGACTGGAAGAAGATACGCATATATACTTGAAGCTTTTTATTTTATGATATGCTGACGATAATGTGATTTTTAGTGATAATGAAAATGATTTTCAAAATGCTCTTAATAATTTTAAAAATTACTGCGACTTGTGGAAATTGAACATCAATGTTTCTAAAACCAAAATTATGGTCTTCTGTAAAGGGCGATCGACATTAAACAAAGCATTTACCATTGGGGAACAGTAAAAGAATATAAATACCTCGGTTTATTCTTTACAAATAGCGGCAGTTTTCTCAAAACTAAAAATCCTATAGCCGAACAAACAAATAAAGCTATGTTTTCATTATTAAGGAAAATTAAAACGTTATCTCTACCGTATGATTTGCAAATCGAACTTTTCGAAAAAACAATTAGACCTATACTTTTGTACTGCAGTGAAATATGGGGGCGTGGAAATGTCGAAATGCTGGAAAGAATTCAGTTAAAGTTCTATAAATATATTTTTAATCTTAAAAAATCCACTCCGTCGTATATGATCTACGGAGAAACTGGAGTTACCCCCGTAATAGTTCATATAAAAAATAGAGTTATATCCTACTGGACGAGAATTATTGAAAATATCAATAGCGATAAAAATACAAAAACTTGTCTCTAAAATTTATATTACGATTCATGAACTACATAATCAACATAAAATCAAATCCCAATGGATAGAAAACGTCAAACAATATCTATGCAGCACTGGTATCTGGTGTATGGTATAGTCAAAATTTTATAAGTGGAAAACGGTTAATAAAAACAACACTTCAAAAACTTAAAGATATCTTCATTCAAACTTGGCAAGCAGAAATTAACCAAACATCAGATACAAATTTGTATAAATATATTAAACCAACATTTCGCCGCAGTTTGTATATCGACAAATTAACAACGTACGACTGCAAATTTCTTATAGCATTCCTAACGAGAAATCATCGTCTCCCAATTGAAACTGGTCGCTGGCAAAATACACCGCCGAATGAACGTATATGCACCAATTGCAGAGATATCGGTGACGAGTTCCATTATTTATTTAAATGTCCTATATTTACTACCCACAGACGAGTTCTTATTGATAATTATACTAGAACAAGACCAAATATGCACAAATTTACGACTTTAATCCAAACAGAAAACGTAACTAAATTAAAAATTCTTGACAAATTCTGCGCGAAATTAATTACATACTTCAAACAAACGCAATAAACATCTACTTAGTCATTTTGTTTTAATTAGAACTTGGAATATATGTTTGTTTATTTAATATTATTATTACTTAAAAAATCAGTCTAAATGTAGCTTTTATGCATTTTATATACTGTTGTACTATAAATCTGACAGCAAACGTAACGCTTTTGTTACGCTTGTGATTCTGTTTTTTATTGTTCATATTAAATAAGATATTTATGTAATATATGACTTCAAGCAATATAAGAAAGGTAAACTTTAACAAACAATTAGTTCGCATCCCCAATTCCATCCTTGCTATCTCGTTTAGAATAAGGAAGAACTAGTGGGATGGGAACTGATTGAATTATGATAGATAACTTGAATTATTGATTAATTGAATGTTTGACTTGATTGTTTGATTGTGTTTTTGTATTTTTGTACGTATGTTTGATTAACTGATTAAGCGAATGATTAATGGATTGATTGATTAATTGATCGGTTGGTTGATTGATTGATTGAATGATTGATTGGTTGACTGATTGACAGATGTCAACTTCATATCTATCATGTTTTCAATATATTTATAAGTATATGTTTATGCCGTCTTCTGTAATAATGATTGTTTTGTAATATATTATGTTTAATCTTGTATATAATGCTGATGTTTCTCACATCTAGTGGGACTTTTGCATATGTAAATAAAAGTTGAAAGTTTAAGGTTGCAAAATTGTTACTTTTGTCGGGTTTCGGGGGTCGCTCTTATATTGAAGTATTAGCGTTTAACATATAACAAGCTGTGTTTAGTTTGAAAGCTTGAAAAGCAAACTAAATTTTTAAAAATAAATGTCATGAAAAAAAAATGTTTTTAATCGTATTTGGTCATCTATGACTCTATGATAAACAAAAGATGACAAGGTAATTTTGAAAGCCGTCGAACACGACAAATATGAAATTTGGAAGCCACCAAACACTCTAAAATATCAAAATATTGCAGGCTCAGTTTAATTGAGCCTGTTCATTGGCAGTAATGTAAATGCATATCACTGTCCACGCCGCCTAGCTCCGGGTTGAGCGAACCTCAATATTTACACCATTAACCAGTACAATTTCGATTCATCCCAAACGATGGTATGCATATGGCGGTGAACTTGGAACACCAGATAAGAATAAGTTTTCCCTAAACGACAACTAAACAGAATATAATTTTGACATGGGATAAGAGAAATTCTGCATATCATAGAGAAAAGCAAAATGAAAATAGCAGAAATTATATCCTTGGGGTGATTGATCTCTATCCAAATCTATATTTGCTGGAATATTGAAACAATCCAACTTTAAACTGTCTGAAAGATTAAAACAAAAGAAAGTTTAGAACAAAGCACATAAGTAACGTGCTCAAAGACGTTCAAAATACATGTAACTCACTGAAAAAAGTGAGCAAAATGCGTTTTGTATTTTAGCTTAAAAGGAAGACATTAAAAACTACTCCATATGGCGAATACTCTTCAATGTTTACCGTCACTTTTCATGTAAACAGCTATTAAATTTAAGACGAATTCGAAGATCGCGCTAAATGTCATGTTAAAATAGTTGAACACTTGAGGCAAGACAAAAAATATGTTAAGTTTGACAAATGTATTCCTCGAGGGGATTGCCTATAGATTACAGTTAAGACTAACTAGAATTTTAATGTTCCTCTGAACACATATGGTGTTCCTCGGAACACATGTGTCGCCTAAAGGGGGTATAACTAAAATAGTGAAAGAGGAGTTATCATTCTTATTGTCACCAAGGTTTTGTTCATGCAGATGATATATTCTAAAAAATGAAATATGCATATCAGGAATGGCCACACCCAGCAGACACAGCCTCCCCACACAGCCAAAACGTAGAGGAAAAGAGAGCATGGTATTACAATAATCAGTTTCAAAATGGACGCCACAAACAATTAACGAAAGTGAGAACCCGAGGTGGTACCGCCTTGGAACGGTCAGTGGCAAAATAATTTGCCACTGGGGGTTTAAACCAGGTGCACCAACCTCAAACTTACTCCAACAGGTTCTCATATCACAAAACAAGTACAAGTTGTCTTGGTGAAATAACTCCAACCTACCCATCGGCTTAACAATGTTGCATGCAAAAGCACACAAACATATAAAATATAAGAAGCTAATTGCATTGCAAAGCCAAAGGGCGGGTACTCAATGATCTTACCGAGCTATTAAGTGAACAGGACAAGAGCTTTTACAGTTATAGGCAACATTTCATGTTACAGTTGCATTAAGAGGGCCATTTAAAGCACGCGAAGAGTTTTATCTTTAGGCGTTTCATGTAAATTCATTACATCTTTTGGATCATCATGGTTTATATCTTTTTCAGAGACACTCACTTGCTCTGAACTTCTATACATTTCACGCAATAGAACGGAAAGGAATCTTACTTGCATCGATAACGGGACATTCCTAGCTGAAGACAGTTTATTGACAAAGGTCGAAAAGTACGTCATTCCAAGTATATGTTTATTTGGTATTACTGGAAACACGCTGTCGGGGATACTGTTTCTTCGCAAACCTTTACGTAACACCTCCTGTAGTTGGTTTCTTTCAGCAAGATGCTTTTCGGATAGCGGGTTCCTCATATCTTTGATAACAGTATGGACGTCCTTAGTGTTTAGACTAGATTTTAGCCGAAAACCAGGAATATGCCAATCTCTAATATTTGCTACGTTTATGTTCGGTTACACATCTGTTTGGTTTGTGGTATTCATAACAGTGGAGACCTATGTGAGAATATGCAAGCCTTATATTGCCTTACAAATTTGTACAACAAAGAACGCCAAATTAATTTTATTAGCATTATTTTCTCTTGTGTGCTGTATCTTCAACTTCCCACTGTGGACCTTTGGACAAGACTGTGTACCGCATCCAAGATTGTTTAATGTAATTGAAGCGATGATATACGTAAACTACGTTATATCTCTTATTGTTCCAACTGTAATTATGTTTGTGCTTAAAGTTGCAATATCAGTAACGGCTATTTCGGTGTGGAAAAGGAGGCACTTGAGGATGTTGATTTTCGGGCCAAATAGGTGTCCGTTGACTCAAATGATATATATGTTAATCGCTGTAGCAGTATCGTTCACAGTTTTTAATTTTCCTACACAGACTATACGTTTTAGATTGATGGTAGACACGTTTGTTGAAGAAAAGCGACTGGCAATTACACCGAGGAACCTCACTATGCAGTCCGTTGCTAAAGTTTTATTTTATCTTTCAATGGCATCAAACATTATAATTTATTACTTCTTCAGTACAAACTTTAGAAGAGCTCTGAATGGATTGTTTCTGAAAATAGAGACACCAATTCAAAGAGACTTGACTCGTCGCAGCATGATCGACCCCGAACAGAACCAGCTTATGCTGACTGCACACCCTCGATCGAACCGATATCCTTCATAATACATAATCATCATCACATACTAATTGACCTTTAAAGGATTCGACATCTGGATTTATGACCGGATTCAAAAAAAAATCGTGGCCACGTACTAACAAATCTGTGCGAGGAAAAGTTCCGCTTCTGCAATTTTACTTCAGTATCAAGCAAACAAGAAACAAAAAAATTCTACTTGTTATATTGTTTGTAAAATGATTAGTGTTCAATGTTATAAAACTGAGTATGGAAACCAGTCGCCATTTCAGCCAATCAGATACTTGATATTTGAGACTGGTTTCCAATCTCAGTTTTATGACCTTCAGCCCAGGTCTTCTTGTTATATGCATCGTATCTTCTTGTGACATTGTCTGATTTTGGAGCTTACGTATTTCATTAGATGCCACATGAGACTTTATTTGAATTAACAAGTTTGCAGTTAGCAAACTCAATAAATGATGGTTAAATCGCGATTATGACAAAACAATCTCACTAATTATTGCAGCCTGATCCAAGCACTAGTACCAGCAATACCCACAAAAGAGACAGGTCAATCAAGAAGAGCGTTAAAGTTATCTGAAAATGAAGAGGACAGAATTTCAAACCTGAGAACAGTTAAAGAGTAAACCCCGTTCGTTGCATTCTTGCCATAACCACCAACCGAGCCTTTCCAAAAATGGTGTTTAAATAGGTCGTATACGACACAGTGTTTGTATAATATGAATATTATGAGGATTGTTTTAATATATGCATTCAATAACATTTTTATTTTTCGTGCTTAATGATCTATTAAATTGCTTTTAAAGATTTAAGCAAACTTTCTTATATTTTAATATTTGTCGTTTTGCTGAAAATTAGTACAAGTGCAACATGCATGCTATGAATAACCACATTCAGTAAACACAGTCTCCAACAAAGCCAAAACAATTAAAAGAAGAGAATTTTGGTCTATATAACGATCAATTTTTCAATAAGACATCGCAAACAATGACGAAAACGAGAGGCGTAGAGGTTTCTGCTTTGGAATGGTCAGTGGCAAAACATAGGATGTTCCATCTCACAATTTTCAACAGCTTCTCATCAACTCTAGATATGTTAGTCATCAGGCATGCAGAGCGCTGTAGAATAACATGTGGGTAGCCTTTATTTTTTATTTTACATATGTTTTTTTACGAATAACGAAGAGAAATACAAAATGCATTTTATTTTATTTTATTTATTTATCAAATCATCATAAACACTTATTGAGAAATTTATACATTTTTGCAGTAGTTATTTTAACATGTTTAAACTGCAGCTGTTTATTTTTTAATTTAATCTTGATATCGACGATAAAGTTTTTTAGTATCGATACCCCAGTTTTAATATGTTTTTGTTATGCAAAGATAACGTTCATTGAAAACTTTTAGGCTACATTTTTAATTTTCACAAGATCTAGCAAAGCTATTATTTAGACCCCACAAGATGTTGCACGTGGGAATCACCATCAATAAATGGAAAACTACAAAGGTTAATCAAAATAATTATTATCATACATTTCAGTAGCTACGGAACCACTTTCAATAGATATATTAAGATAAAGGAAATTTGCTTGCTTTTTTCAATTGTTTGCTTTATTTAGCTTGAACTTATAATTATGATCATTTTATATACTTGTTTATAAATAGAGGTACCAAATCTAGCATATCAAATTGTATCTAGTACCCGATCATTACTTTATATTAGACTGTTTGGAACGTCGTAGATCTATGTCTAATTTAGTCGGATTTTATTTTAAAAGTTTTAAGTGTTTGGGTAATGGCCACCGAATGAACTTTTGGGTAAAAGAATTGACTTGGGTTAATTAACGACAATGGCGTCTGTTGACATGGATTTTCCAGTGGACGGGATTTTGCCAAAAAAGGAGACTGGAGCTGCATCTTTTGTAACAAAGTATCCGGACTTTGATGGAAGAAATATTTTGATTGCTATTTTAGACACCGGTATCGATCCAGGAGCTTCAGGTTTACAGGTAAAAAAAGTCAAAATTTGGGACATTTTGAAGAAAATACTGCTCAAACTGCATACATTTCGGATAGGAGTAGATTAGCCGAAAAGAAGGACCATTCGTAAAATATTATACGAGAAGGCATTAATCTGCAATATCACATATAGCTGAGTATTAGGCACGCTTTGGGGTCTTTTTTCTGGATCCCTACAAATTATATCCTTTAGGACTGTGTTTAGAATCCTGTGTAGTGCCAGCAGCATAAGGTCACTTCCAACAGCCTCGCTATTGAGCTAGCTTTTCAGCGACATGGTTAAAGTGTACCGACTTTCAAAACTAGTTAAGCAACAGTGCTCGGTCTATGGGTGTCCCGCTGGAAGGTGGTAGGTTCGCCCCAGCTGGGAATTACTTCACTGGTGACAGAAGTGTGTGCTTCACAAGCCCATGTGGTTGCTTCGGAGCGGGAGTAGGCTAGAAACTGCAGTCCACGGGTCTGTGCAGTTGATGCCTAAGCTCCAAAAGATAAAGGAGGGGAGAGTGTAGTGCCGGCAGAATAAGGTCACTTCCACAGGGCTTTTTTAGGGGGTTTTGGTACACGGTACACACTGGTTTTACACAGGTTGCATACATAAATTCAAGGAATGTAGGTTTCACAGATCACTGATCAAAAGTTAACAAACTAATTTTGTAATTTGAAAGTCCCTTAATCAGGCTGGTAATTATGCTTGATCGAGCTTATAAGCTAGATCAGGCTTAGTAAGCCTGTTCTAGCTTATACATAATTACATTTCAATAGAAAGTGACAAACAAAGGTACATATTATAATGTCAGTTCGGGCTGTTTACGTCAAAGGCGCAAGCTAAAAGAACCACATTTTGTACAGTTTTGCGGCCCTTTTCGGACCCAATTCACATTTTCTACGTTCATTTAACAGTTTAATGCGCAAATGAAGTTAAATATTACCTTTTTACATATGCAGCGTATAGCAGGTTTTTACATCGGCCAGTATTTTCTTATTTTCAGCGATAATTCTTCTAAACTTCCTCTGTCGGCGCCATTTTGGACATTCAATAGACTAAAACAATAACGAGTAGCCGAAAACACTTTATTGTCAGCATCTTCTTGTTGCAGCAACTTTAGGTACAGGTTGTTTGAAAATATCGTTGAGTGATAAAATACGTTTGAATAGGGATCCACACAGCAAATGAAATGGAAACCAATATTTGTTTCCTTATATAATCTTGTGACAGGAATAGTTATTTTGAACGTTACTTCTTGCTTTTATTTGACACAGTTTATATCATGTTTGGATTATGCTGCTTCAATTGTCATCATTGAACACTGGTTATTTAAAGTAAACATTTGTTAACTTTCCACGATTTCCTAAATTCCTTACAATTGTCATATTTTGGCGGTAAATTTTACCGATATAATATAAACATATGGCTGGGTATTTTGCAAATTCTGATGTTGACACCGGGAACAGTAAAACCTTTGTGACATCCATATCATTCCAAAATGAAAGTAAGTTGTTTTATGTATTTCAATAAATAGCAGCCATACTTTTCCATGTTCCAATGAAGATTATTACATATCGTCATCGCTTTGAATGACCGTATCTGTGAAAAATATGTTTGCATTCAATTATGTTTTTTTACAAAAATTATTAAAAGTTTTACATGAAATATAAATATTTGCAAATCTTATTTATATAATAGGACCAGGTTTATATTGAGGCAATAATAACGATGAATAACAGCCAAACCCAGGTAAAAATTACCAGGGACAACTTTGCCACGCTAAACAACACCACACTGGCAAAATATCTAATTCTTATTTCACAGATGCGAACAAGACTAAAAAGGCAGAAAACCATCAAGAATAGTGTAAAGAAATTTTTCTATTTTCTCCATTTGAAGCTTATTCTAAAGCTTGAACGACCTCTTTATAAAATTTCAGCATATTGTCTTTTGTTCCAACTGAAATAACATTTAGTTTATGTCTAAAACTTACGACCAAAGTTGGTTTAATTTTACTTCATTAGAAGTTTATGAATATTTTCTCTCGCTCTTTCTCTTGAATAAAACAGTTAAATAACATAATCACTTACTTTACTAGACATTTTCAGAAATATTCTTTGTGGAGTCCACTACGTATACGTTACTACACAAATGCCAATTTCACGCTGAACAGTTTGGAACATTACGGATACATTGATAAAAACAGAAACATCTATATAGGGTTATAAGTATATATTTAGAAGTGTATGTTCATTTCAGAAGTAAGTTTGAAACTTGTTACACACGTTAATAGTTACATATATAGAGATATCTTTATATAACACTATAATAAACAACAAAAGCGGTTTTTGAATTTATTTTTATTTGCATATATAGTGTCCAATTCAATAGTTGTGTTCAACAATATAATTTATATATAAAAACTTTTCACACAACCTATACTTTTATTGACGACTGCTTTAAGAGAAGTGATGCTGAAAACAACTTTATACACTGTATTAGGAAATATCTTAGACAACACATCAACCAAAATGGCGGCCGTAGACGAAGAACGGATGAATTAAAACCAAAAATGAGAAAATACTTGTCGATGTGAAAACCTGCTATACGCTACATATGTGAAAAAGGTAATATTTAACTTCATTTGCGCATTAAACTGTTAAATGTAAGTGGAAAATGTGAATTGGGTCCGAAAGTGGCCGCAAAACTGTACACAATGTAGTTCTTTTAGCTTGCGCCGTTGACGTAAACAGCCCGATCTGACATTATATGTACCTTGGTTTGTCACTTTCTATTGGAATGTATAAGCTAGAACAGGCTTACTAAGCCCGATCTAGCTTATAAGCTCGATCAAGCATAATTACCAGCCTGTTAATTATATGTACCGACTGTCAAAACTAGATAAGCAACAGTTTGCTTGGTCAATGCCTGGATGGGTGTCCCGCTGGGGGGTGGTTAGTTCGTCCCCAGTTGGAAATTACTTCACCTGTCAGAGGTGTAGAATTCCACTCGACCGCTCGCCGTGGCGAGTAAATGATCCGTTGGGTCGAGTGAAGCGGCCGAAACACTCGACCAACCGGACGAGTAAATTTTTCAGCAAAGCACATGTTTTCTCTGGAAAAATGAAATATTTTCACTTTGTTTACAAAATACAATTTGATTTCCGGAATTTCGGTCGATTTCCGGTGTATTCCGAACGTTTCTGATGTAAAGGTAGACTCTTTCTCTGTCGTTATCAGAAAACATGCGCAGTAAAACAGTCAAATGTAAAGGAACAGCAGCGATTTATTTTACTCCTCATTGGGTTTCCCAAATCAGAACGAGGCTGCAAGTGCACGTATTTTCCCGCTGTATGTAAAAATGTCGAAACAAATGAAAATAACGTTTTTTACACAAGGTATGGGTGATGATGAAAAGCGAGAGAGGAAGCAAGACAGTAAGAAAGAGATAGAACGAATAGTAAAACGAAAATTGCAACATAAAGAGTATTTTATTTAACATGTAAGGGCGAGTGTACTTTCTGTAAGGGCAAGTGCACTTACTCATTCACTCGACCTGCAGGGCGAGTGGGTCAAAGAAAATTTCTACACCTCTGCCTGTCCAGCGTCACCAGCTTTGCGAGAAAATCAGTGACAAGAACTGATGCATAACATATGTCGGCTCCTCCCACATGTTGGCAACAGTTGATTATGACCGCATATGAAATATATCGTAGCCGAATCTCTTCCGGTATTCAAGCTATCTAATGACAATATGTTACTAAAATCTATCTATATTGACAGAAACTTTGGTGTGTTATTACCGCTTCTAATTCATTCAGTTTTATTTCCCTTACTATGATAATTTAGATCTGCAAAGCAGGGTTGGCAAAATGCCGGCAAATATGAGTATTTTCCATGCTGGAGGTAACTGGTAAATACTGGCATTTACTGGCAAATACAGGCATATAGTGGTCGATTGAACAGACCAACCCGGAATTTATAATTATATAATATCCATAATATTCAGCATTCATATAGACCGAACTACTCATCAGTTAAGGTGATATTATTCTAGAATCAACTAATTCTATAAATAGTTTATTGAAAAACTTAAATTAACTTCTGGAAACTTTTTCCCTATGTCATGGCTTGTTAAGTATCAATGGCCAGTTGCATGGTGGATTAGCATTTATTTCAAATTTCTTATGTAGCTTCTCAGTTAAAATAATAAGTTAATCTTTTAAAAACTTTATGTATCTGTTTTTTAATGCTTGGAGTTTAACCATTTTTGGCAATTTCAACATGCTTAAAATATTTCAGATACATGTGAGTTAATTGCTTAGCAATAACCTTATATTAAAATTAATGAAAATATCAAAGTAATTTAGTTATAATAAGAATTAAACATTATAAAAAATAATTGAAGTTAAGATATCTGCAGTATTTTCTGGCAAAAATTATTTAATTATTTGCCGGTATTTGCCAGTATTTTCCACTTGAGGAGTTTTTTCCGGCAGGGTTGGCAAAATGCCGGCAAATATGAGTATTTTCCATGCCAGCGGTATTTACTGGCAAATACTGGCAAATACTGGTCGATTGAATTGACCAGTCTGGAATTTATACTTTATTACCTATTATCATCATTCATATAGATAATTTCAAGTTTACCCATCAATTGCCATTATATTTATATTTAAGTTTAACACTTTTATCACTTTATCCATAATAAATAAAATATTTAAGTACTGAAAAAGTGGCCATTTGAATTGACCACCCATGGAATTTATACAATACAATGTATCACTTATAGTCAGCATGTGGATAACTTCAAATTTTAATTATTAACAATATTGGAGTCAGCTTTTTAGAGGGTTAATTTTAATTATAAACAAGTTATGTACACAACTTACAATAAATATACATGAATATAATAACACATAAGGTTAGATACAAAGAAGTCTCTGTCTACCAGGCAATCTCTTTCTTTCCCCTTAAAGTATCTGTAACAGAATGCCAGTTTGGCAGCTTTCTGGAGTCACACCAATACACAATCATTTACTTGCACCTAGACAAATTGCATATGTTATTTATGACACTGTTGCCTGTGTTGCCCCTGGCTATTACAGCCCCTTGTATGAAACATGTTGTTTTAATAGTCTAGACCTTATGACCTTGCTTGTTAAGTGTCAATGGCCAGGTGCACAGGTGGACCAGCATTAATTTCTCACCTGCTGTATTGTTAGGTTCTAAGTAAAAAAAAAAGACAGTTCTTTAAGATTTATTTTTACTTTAAGTGCTTGAAGTGGTCACCTGATATGAAATTTAATTAAAATATCTATATAATTAAATTATTTTGATAAAACATTAATAACAGTCAACTAAGTTAAGATTTCTGCAGTAATTTTAAGGCAAAAAAACTTATCTGTGTAGTATTTGCCAGTATTTTCCAGTATTTGCCACTTTGGGGAGTATTTTCCAGGGCGGTAAATGCCACTGGTAAATACCGGGGGTGGTATTTACCGCCCAACCCTGCTGCAAAGTTGTTTGGATATTCTTTAGAGCGCCGACCAATAAAATTAAAAATAACTTTTATACCAGTGAAATGTTAAAAACTTTCCGAGAATGACACGATTTTAACAGTTAATTTACACCAGTGAAGTCTTCCGTGTGTTATTACCGGTTTTAAGTCCATTCAGATTAATTTCCCTTACTATGATAATTTATATATTAATATATTTCTATCTTTCACGGTAAAAACATTTTTCTTTTTATTTTATGCTTTTAGTTCCCCATTTACGTTAATTCAACAGAAAATTGCATAAAATGGCTCCAAAAAAGGCTTGTTTGTTATGTGATAACATGACGCCATATACCCAGAATTAAGCCTCTTTTCTTAATGTTCTTATTCGGAATGTTCTGTACTCTTGGGTACCAACGTGAAAAACAGTGAAAATAAAAACGATGTTCCACTGTTTGAAAACAGTGAAATATCACTTTTATTTCACCGGGAAAATTATATTATTCACAGGAAAGAATAAAATAAAATTGAGATCGACACAATTTTAACAGTTAATATACACTAATGAAGTTTCTATGCTACAAACTAGATTTTTTTCGTATCAAAATTGTCTTTTTCACATGTTTTTGGTTATTTTTGATAGGGAAATTTGGTGGGGAGTTTTTTTATCTTTGAAAGGGGAAAACAGTTACCTAATTTGCCTAGGATGATGCAGTACTTCGGTGTTTATATACCGGTAAGGAAAAAAAAACTTGCCACTGAGAAAAATCATAAATTACTGAAAACTGTTAACTTCATAACATTCAGAGCTCCAGATAACTTGCGTATCCACTAAAAAACGATTTAAAATTTGAAGAAAACGAAATGAAAATTAAAACAGAGCGTACAGATATGCACTAGAATTATCAGGTATGCATTTTTTTTTCAATTAATATGGGCATTGTCTGATTAAATAGCCTATAATGAATTAAGCACAGCCATTTTATTGCCATTCAAAACCAATAAAAATGGCAGTCTATCCCATTGTAGGCTCTAAAACTTGAAAGAAACAAATTCTGACAGCCAACAAGCCAACAATATCTTACAATGTGTTGCAAGGGATGAAACAAAAGACGCAACCCAAGTTGTTACAGTGTTTTTATGTGACTTGATTGTAAGTGTTGCCAATAATGTGGAGAAAAGCAAAAACAATATAATCATCTGGAAGATTTTTTTCAATATTTGGTTACTATTGTGGTAAGTGTTCATTTTATGATTAACCCTTTCCTCCGTAGATACACCTTGGTGGCATGGGCTAACAGTGTAGATCCAGATCAGCTGGCACAGGATCTGCACTGTTGGCTATTTGATTTATTATGCTCCCCGAAGAAATTCGGGGGAGCATATAGTAGCCGGGTTGTCCGTCAGTCCGACCGTCCGTCAGTACATCCCGCATTCATGTCCGGCCCATAACTTTGTTATTTGAAGTTGGATTTTAAAACTATTTCACAGAAATGATCACCATATTGAGATGACGTGTCACGCGCAACATTTGGGTCGCTACCTTGAAGGTCAAGGTCACAGCATGACCTTGCAGCAAAATCGTGTCCGGCCCATAACTTCTTTATTTGAAGTCGGATTTAATAATCATTTCACAGAAATGATCATCATATTGAGATGACATGTTGCGCGCAACAATTTGGTCACTACCTTGAAGGTCAAGGTCACAGCATGACCTTGCAGCAAAATCGTGTCCGGCCCATAACTTTTTTATTTGAATTTGGAATTTAAAACTATTTCACAGAAATGATCACCATATTGAGACGACGTGTCACGCGCAACATTTGGGTCGCTACCTTGAAGGTCAAGGTCACAGCATGACCTTGCAGCAAAATCGTGTCCGGCCCATAACTTCTTTATTTGAAGTTGGATTTTAAAACTTTATCACAGTAATGATCAATATATCACAGTAATGATCATCATGTTGAGACAATGTGTCCTGTACAACATTTGGGTCGCTAACTTGAAGGTCAAGGTCACAGCATGACATTGCATCAAAGTCCTGTCGGGCCCATAACCATTTTATTTGAAATCGGATTTTAAAATTATTTTCCAGAAATGATCACCATATTGAGACGACGTGTCACGCGCAACATTTGGGTCGCTACCACGAAGGTCAAAGCATGACCTTGCAGCAAAATCGTGTCCTGTCTATAACATGTTATTTATAGTTGGATTCGGGGAGCATCACCCATCTTCGACGGTCTCTTGTTAGGTTATTTCTGACCAAAAAGCGACCAGTGCAGATCCTGATCAGATCAAAATGCGTATATAATTATGGAGGAAAGGGTTAATGCAAGCATAGTATTGGTTTCAGTCGAGAGGGAGTATTGCAACAATAAAAAATACCCATTAAAATTGAAAATAAGGAGAAAATACCATCTAAAAATTTGAATTCCGTCTATGCGAAATTGTCAAGGGGTAAAAAGGGTGATGACCCTTTTCCATTAAAAATTATCTGGAGCTCTGGAATTAAAATTTTAAAAATCCTTGAGAAGGTATGCATTATGATAAACACTGAGTCCATCCAGTTCTGTCTGAAGTTAACTTTCTCCATCACTGAGCAGATATTTAGAAACTTTATCTATTTTGCTGTTCAGTTTGTTTGAGAGATGCTTGGAGCTAATGTAAAAGAATCCTAACAGAAAAATAAGTGACACCATCATGTATGCAGGTGTATTTGATTTTATCACGGCACTTGCTGTAATAGGTATATCTCGGTAATAAGTATTGTGCGTATAAACTAAACATTTGTTTTCTCATTGTTAACATTCTGAAGTTCATCTTATGTATATTTTCTTTTGATAGAATTCCACACTAGCTTTATTCAATTAAACATCTTTCAGAAACTATGGTAATTCTAATAGTTATTACTCACAACAGGTGAACATTCAGTTTAGACATTTGAAGTTTAATCAATGATTTGGGCTCTCTTTCACTTTTCAGTACAGTGTAAGATGCAGTATCAATATTTCATATACCAGTATATTAAAAGTGAAAATAGACATAAATTTGATTTAAAGCTTCAAGTGCTTGTGATTCAGTCAGATATAAATAAAATTTAAAACTTTTCAGTGAGGAACGAGACGAAAGCTTTTTGCTTTAATGACATACTTTGAAAAAAAGCATTTTAGCCAATAGTATTTCAATCCAAAATTACCTCCAACTATGGTAATTTTCTATTGTTTAGATGGTGCTATTGAAGCACATTAATTAAATGTTTCATTGACCCTCATAATCCATCTGGATCTACACTATTCGCTTTAACATTTAATTCATTAGAATATTTCTGACGGAATGCAACCAGCATAAATCAAGATCAGATGACAAGAATGTGCTGGCTGATCTGGGTCTTAACTGATCTGGATCTTCACTGGTCTCATATCCTTTCCCAGCCCGTAACGTAATTAAACAGTACAAAAAATCGCGTTTCTAAAAACGGGACCTTTTTTGTGTATGAAAGCCTATAACGTACTAAAACGTCCTGAAATTTCTCACTTTTAAAAACGGGTATCGTTTTGTGGTCGGAAGCCCGACGGATTTTTACTTTTTCCTGTCCAAACTGGTCAGTTTTTAGGTTGATAAAATAGGCATAGTCAATAATTTTAATCATTATCATTTAGGAATTTTTATCTTCTTTAAATTGATTACGTGAGACTTAAAATTAAAAAAAGAGTGATTTGTTAATTAGTTAATTAAAATGTTAATTAGCTTAGTTTTGCAAAACCCCAAATTTATATACCTATTATAAAAAATATAAAAAAATAGATTAGAGAGTGATTTTTTTCGAACGAGAGTAAAACTGTTTTGTTTTTGTATGTAATTAACTTTTGCATCCAGTTATTTGATAAAATAGTTTGCCATCTTAAAAATAATTAAGTTTAATTAAATTAATTACTTTACGTAATTTTACGTTCTGGGTCGATTGTTGTGTTCTTTCAAACCGCTTTTATACGCTACCGGTCGGGTCACTCAAAGTGTTGTACAAACATTGTTTTTAAAAACCCGTATCGCTTTTAAACGTTTTAACCACAATGTAATACGTACTAGGTTTTATTAGACTGCATGTGATGAAATTTACCAGAACGTAAATAAGCGTTCTAATCGTTAGTTAGAAACTATTTCAACTGAGATAAATACAAGCCAACCTTTTGATGATGTTATAAAACGGTTTATTACGTTTAATTACGTTGTAGTCTTCCATAACTCGGATATGTTTGTGGTAAAATTAAAGATTATTTTGGGGGGGGGGGGGGGGGGGGGTAGGGCTGTAAGAAGACAATGTACTCAAGCGTTTATAAACGTTTTATTACGCTCTGGTTTTACAGTATTCACAGACTGAACTCAAACGTAAACATAAAATTTCGTTGATTTTTTTTCTCTAAACGAACTGTCTTTAAATCTATATTTTCTACACGTGTCTTAGACAGACACTTGTTAAGTATATTCTAGTATTTTGGTATTTTCGATGTCAAAGACCAATCTAAATGAATGAAATATTTACGAGTTTAGATATGTATACGATTATTCATTTGGAGAATAAATAAGGTTTGAAAGCTTGATAATTAGCATAGTAAGACCAAACATCCTCTTGTGTTGGATTAATCAAAGAGGTTCCATAGTAACAAATACAGTAAATATTGTTTGTATAACAATACTTTATCACATATTAATTCAATGTCATTTCTAAGGATTTTCCACTCTTTCATGTCTGTTTGTTTTTTTTCTTGGTAGGCATAAATTCACTTTATATTCTTTTTCCTCGGAGATCTTTGCAGTGGTTATAAACGAACTGAAACAGAACCTGCAATAAATTTAAAAAAAGAAGTCTTTAATAATCAGCATTCACTTAAAGCCTCGAAAAGCTTGAAACTTTTGTATGCCTTATTTCATTTTTGATATAAGGTAAAAAAAAGTATGCACTTTAAAACCGATAATCACTTAAAAAACAGCTTTATATTTAAAATTACTTTAAATTAATGTGTAATAACCAGGACCGTGTCAAAACCAGTGTTCTGACATGGTTAGCGTTCAGGTTGGATACATGACGATTGTCTTTTTAAAACTGTCGCTACCAATCTGTCGTCTTTGACGGGTTAAATATTCGCCTCTTTTCATACTCTTTATTCAATCATATTTTTTCTTCTTTGATTTTTACTTCTTCAGTTCGGCAGGCCAATATTTTATATCAGTTATCAACGATCCGCAAATGTATGTATCCCATTCTAGTAGGGATAAGGCAAGAGACACAGGTTTATAGAATTCATCCACAAATACTAGGTGGTTCTGCCTGATATTTCTTCCGTGAGATTTTCTACAACGCGTTGCGTAATCCAACTTATTTATGCTTACGTAGATGCACCACAAATCATAATGGTACCCATTATGGCAATCTGCGAGTACAAAAAATCGTTATACCCTCTCTTAGCATGTTTCTTTGGGGCTCCAACAATTTCACAGTGTTGTGTGTTGCATTTGATCACTGCCTCATCCACGGCTACTTGGTGTTCATTGTATCTCCCTTTACTGTTTTCTCCGATTTTCTCTATCAATGGAGAAATTTCGTATAGTGGATCTTTTCGCTATACTGTTCTGGATCCTTTCTTTTATCCAGCCATGAAGGATCTCATGTGGAATCTTATATACATGAATATATCTCTGAATATTATTAATCTCTCTGGTCATTGTGCTGGCAATATAGATTTGCCTTATAATTTATCAGTTGAAGTAGAAGAACTGCCTACTTTGTGTTCTACTTTTTTAGAAAAAAATTTATGTCACATAGTGGTAGTTTGTCTGGAGTTGAATACGTGTCTTAAAAATAATCTTTTTGGTGACTGTCCGTTGGCAATAAAAGTGGCCTAGATGTTTTCGTTGTTAGCCATTAAGAAATCTTTACTTTCGCATATTATTTCTTTGTTGAGCGAAGTTCTTTGGTGTGTATTGTTTTCTTTCCGGTGGCCAAGTTTTTTAATTATGTGCTTAATGCTTCTCGAATTTCGCTAATATTGCTTGTCTCACTAATTCTTTTAGTTTTGTTCAACAACAACATTTTCTTCAGTTTTAATTGCTGAAGCTGACTCAGCTATTTTGGTATTTTCTACAAGTCCTGAGAGAACGGCTTACAAAAACTCATTTCCTTTGCTGGTTTTCTGGTTAGTAGCTGTGTATTTTAAAGACAAAGACAAAGCGGTCATTAACGCTATCGTCAGCAAAATCCCGTTCCGAAAATAAATCTTCAAGCAATAGACAGAACCTTTTCTGTTGTCAACGTTTCCATCCCTTGCACACATTAAGTCCACATTGTGAATACTGTTTTCCATATTCACACGATTGTGAAGTGGCTAAACATGCTGTGAAACAGGGGATGAATTGACTTGTAACTTAACGAATAAACTGACATGATGTTCTTTTCTAAAACAAATGATACACCTAGCATAAGCATGACCAGATTCCCCTCAATTAAGAGAAAAGACAGGTTGCAATTGTATTATTAAACTTATTCTTTGCTAATGTGACGAAGAATTATTTCAGCTCTTGCTGATTTACGTGGCATTTTAGATATTGATCTCCGAATTGATCGATTTCTCGTTATATAACTGATCATTTGCAGAAGAATGACCTTTTGCAAATTTTTCATGTGTGACGAGCAGAAACTTAACAAATGTTGTTGTTTTTTCATTTAGTCATTAAGAACTAGTTATTTCTTTCCTTACTTACATTTCAATATTATTGACACTGTGTTATACAATAACCATTTCCGGTTGTTGTAATCGGCCTTCTTCCAGTAATGTCTTGCAGAAGTATGCATTTGCCAACTCATCAGTTAGTCAACTACCTGATTTAGGTTGTTCTTGATTTTGTAAGTCACTTAATATCTGCTTAAAAAGATGTTCAATAAGGATCCTGTCATCTAGTTTAATTAGAGTTTTTACCTGGCTCAGTACAGACATCTTCCGACAATTAAGAAAAATTCCAGGTTACACAAAAACTGCCCCAGAGGAGTCCACAATAACGTCAATAGTCATCACATAGTAAATAAAGATAAAATATTTATTTTTACTTAAGCGTTTCTTTACATGTCTTTAATGAAATAGATGCATAACTTACCTTAAATTATTCCATGTTTCCCAGAACTAAAACATTTCTTTCTTCGATTGTTCTATTTGTCAAAGTAGAATGGAATTTCTAACGGTAAAACAACACTGTCCACATAAAACTTGCATCGTGAGATAAGAAATTGTAAAAGGCTTATTTGACAGTTTTGTGTATCGCTTTATTTACAGCTTGTTTAGTTAGTGGCTGAAGTTTAAATTAATTTTTTGTAGCCACTTGAAATGAAGCATACAATGCTAAAATATTGCTGAAACCGTAGCCAAATTAAACGTTTAAAAACGATTTGAAAGTAATAACCAATTCGTAAAAGGGGAAACTACCAAAAGACGGTACGGTATTTAAACATATAAGTTTTTATACATAATAGAAATCTACAGCGTATTTTAACATACAGGTCTTTAAAACTCACTGCCTATTTTCTGTATTATAAACGTTTTCATACATTAAACATGTATTGCTCGATATTCCGAGACAAAAGAAACGAACTAAAACCGAAACGTATTTTACCGTAAAATATTTTTAACATACAAAACCTGTAACGTAATTTTGCGGTACATGTCATTTCGAAGAAAACGACCATAACGTACACAAACGTAAAAATATTTTATATTTACTGCCGTATCATCAGTTTTGCTAAATATCAATACCGTACAAAAACGTTTATAAACGTTTTTATACATAAAACATGTATTGCTCAATGTTCCGAGACAAAAGGAACGAAGTAAGCCCGAAACGTATTTTACCGTATAACATTGTTTTTACATACAAAACCGATATCGTAATTTTGCGGTACATGTGGTTTGAATGAAAACGACCATAACGTACAAATACGGAAACTAAGTAAAAAATACCGCTTTTTTACGTTATTTTTCTGTTGAGACGGGAATATTACGCTATGGGTTTTAAAACTGTTAAATTTCATACTGTTTAAATACGTTACCGGTCTTCAGACACAAATTGGGGTCCGTTTTTAGAACTTCGTTTTTTCACGACGTTTTAGTACGTTATAGGCTTTCGAACACAAAATAGGGTCGGGCTGGGAAAGGATATTGGTTAAAATGTATAAAGATATATATGGAGTGGAGGGTTAGGAGAATGTAACTTAATATTTTACATTTACAGACAACAACAACAGGTGAGCCGAAGATTGTTGATCTTATCGACACAAGTGGATCTGGAGATGTGGACACATCCACTGTTGTGGAAGTCAAGGATGGATGTGTCACTGGGCTATCGGGTAGAACCCTCCAGGTTAGAATTTTTCTGTACTAATTTTACAATTTCTTTCTACTAGTGTTACTAATCTCGTGCTCTAAATCTGCATCCTAATAAATGGTACAAAATCTGTTTATTTGTTTACCTTTAACCCTTTCCTTCATAAAAACACAATTTTACGCATTTGCGACCAATGTAGATCCAGATCAGTTGGCACATCCATGCCATCTGATCAGGATCTGCACTGGTCACCTTTTGGTCAGAAATAACCTAACAAATCAAAAAGCAAACAGTGCAAATCCTGATCAGACAGTATGGATGTTTGCCCACACAATAATGGTGTATCTATAGAGGAAAGGGTTAAATAACAGTGAATAAGCTTTAAGAAGTTTTAGAAGAAACCCTGGCAAAGATTATACATTGTAAAACTGTGTTAGAGACAGTTCTATTTCAGCCATTAAAATGCTTGAGATTGGAGACTAGTCTCTAGTCTCAGTTTATAATCTTGGGTCCAGGTCACAGTGACATTAATGAAAACAGAATGTCTCCATAGTGATTAAGAAGAAAGAGTCTCCCAAGGTGAAGGAGACTAACTGGTGAGAAATAATCTCCTTAGAACAATCAACATATGAGAAACTAGATATCGCATTATGAGACTGGATGGAGACTTTGCTTTTTATGTTTTACCCCCTATATAAACGTTTTATCATGTCTGCAAACATTGTAAATCCAGATCAGCTGGCACATCAGTTCTGTCTGATGAGGATCTACACTGTTAGATATTTTATTAGAAATTACCTAATGAATCAAAAATTGACCAGTTAAGACCCTGATCTAATGGCACCGATGTTCTTGCTGATCTGGATCTATACATGGTCTGTTCGTCTATGGATAGTAGGGTTAAGAGAAAGTAAAACAGTCTCTGCATGGGAGAAAATGTTGTAATTGGACACTTATGAGAAGAGACTGTTTCCAGAGAAACTAACAAGCAGGGATTAAAAAAGATGAAGGTTCTTGCATTTCGTTGCATGCAATTCTTTTCCCTCTTCTTACACCACCTAATTCTGAGCTTTATGTTGATGCAGTAGAATTTTTAAAAAGTGGTCAGATTTAGCAAGAAAAAAGTGATTAAATGTGGTGTCTGTTGCATTTTAAACTTGAAGTAAATATTAAAATTTTATTTGACTCATGAAAGTAAAATGAAACTAAATCAATATTATTCAGTAAATGTTCACTGAATATAGAATTTGACTAATGATGATCAGATTATGACCCTTGAATATTCTTTAGTTTACAGCGGTTAAATGACCCGGACAAGAATGTTTTTGCACAGTTTTTCATTCAGCAAAGATATATTTTAAATAAGATTGGCATGTACTACTGAATGTGTTCAAATTTAATATGTTATATTCTCCAAGTCAAGAATTTGTTGTTATTATTATTATTGTTATTAAGGGATTGCCACACTCCTCCCAATCCTATTCATCGATAAAATAAAAATCATCAAATCAAAGTAATGGCAAAATGCCGTTCAATGAAACTTTGCACAAATGAATGTTACTAATGTATCTTTATTTTGCATACAGTAAGACACGTTAGAAAAGTAAAGAAACAAAGCTAGACCTAAAAATTCCTTGAATTCTATTTACATAAATTCACAAAAACTAAGCGATGCAGAACATAATTTTAAATTCCCTCGTGATGCAGAACATAATTTTAAATTCCCTCGTGAGCGCAATGATACTGACAAGAAAATGTTGATTACTTTGTAAAAAACTTTCAACTATTAAAAGAGAAATCAGTGATTGTCATCCGTTTACGCGACCTGGAAATTGAAGGTCAAACACACTTTTACTAATACCTTGTAAAGTTTACATTTGTAAATCACGAGGACACAATAAATTGTTGTCAGTATCATATTACTCATGTGGGCATCTAAAATGATGTTTTTTGTTCTTTAGTTTTTGTGAATTAATGTAAATAGAAGTTGAGGGAATTTTTAGATCTCGCTATTTTTCTTTACTTTTCTAACGTGTCTTACCATCTGTAAAATAAAGACCCATTAATAACATACATTTCTGCAAAGTTTCATTTAACAGCATTTTGCCGTTATTGAGATTTTGATAATTTTCTTTTTATCGATGAATAGAATTGGGAGGAGTGTGGCAGGCCCTTAATTACCCCCATTTAATCATCAACTTCATGTACTAGTATTTCGTTTCATTTCAGCATATAAGAATAAAAGCTTGCATAACAACTGATAATTATACTGTTTCTAGATACCTGAAGACTGGCATATAGAAGATGGAAAGGTGCATTTAGGCATAAAGAATGTTTATGAACTGTACCCACGTATCCTGCGAGACCGTATTGTGAAGGAAAGGCGGGAAAAGTTGTGGGACCCCAGCAACAGAGAGGCTGTGGCAGTGGCAAGCAAAGCCCTGGATGACTTTGAAGCTGCTCATACCGGTACATTATCACAGGTACTGTCACTTCAGGCCCCAAGAGTATAAAATTGAGATTGGAAACCATTCTCAAATCTCAAGGATCTAATTTGCTGAAATTGCAACCAGTTGCCATTTCAGCCAATCAGATGCTTGAGATTTGAGACTGGTTTCTGTTGTTGCAGAAAGGCAACATAATGTTGCAAATGCTTAAGCTGCAATACACTAGGTGCAGTTGGTACCAGCCATGGCTGTCTTTGGTCACCATGAAATACTCCAAACAAATGGAAGACTGTCAACACAATATGATGGAATAAATAAACTCGGCGGCTGCATCTGTCATTGGGAACTCATTTTATGATTATTCAATCCAGAAAAGCAGCCAATGATCATTGCAATCTGTAAATATTGGTACAACAGGGGTGCCAATGTCACAAATATCACTAATTGTGGTTGCAAATATTAAAACTCTTAATTGCACCTTTTGTTATATGTGGGCATCAAGACGTACATATTGTAACATGCAGGAGCTTATGGAAAAGAATCTTGAGCAAGTTGAAATCTGTTGGTGTGTGTCAAGTCAATTTGTAAAGGAAATAATTATAACATTGAGGTTATATCTGTATGTGTAGGTGTCATTTAGGGTAAAACAGTTATCTCATTACTAACAAATACATATATTGTTGTTATAAGGAGGAAAAGTTGGTGAAGGAAGATCTGCAGGCTCAGGTCGAGATACTGACAGAGGCTGATAAGAAGTTTGATGATTGTGGACCCGTGTATGACTGTATAGTCTTCCATGATGGTGAAACATGGCGGTATGTTGTTTATTTTATCCGGTAAATATTATTGAAGGCTCTTGAACCTTTTAAGTGCTAAGCACAGCATTTGTTAGATTTTTTCCCAGTGTAGACCCAGAGCAGCCTGTGCATCCACACAGTCTGATCAGGGTCTACACTGTTCACTATTTAGCCAATACATTAAGTGAATAATATCTGTAAAACACCACTTATCCCAATGAATGCCTAAATTTATAGACAGATTATTCCATTACATAAATTCAGCAATTAAAAGGTTAAGTTTATGCTGACCAGTTTGTTATATTTCAGAGCATGTGTGGATACAAGTGAGACAGGCAACTTATCGCTGTGTAAAGTGTTAGCTAGCTACAGGGAACACAGGGAGTTTGGAACATTTACTCATGACGGTCAGTTGATTACAGGATAAATTTAACCTTTTACTTCATAGATAGGATTCACCAGTGCCCAAGATCATAAAACTAAGTTTTGAGATCAGTCTCAAATCTCAAGGATCTCATTGGCTGAAATGGCGACTGGTTGCCATTTCAACCAATCAGATGCTTGAGATTTGAGACTGATCTCCAGATTTAGTTTTATGATCTTGGGCACAGGTAGGAAGGTTTAGATCCAAATCAGCTGGCACAGAAGATCAGGATCTACACCAGTCACTTGAAGATTTATTGGGATATTTCTGACCAAGAAGCGAACAGAACAGACCCAGATCAGGCAGCATAAAATGTGTCAGATATTTTTCTTACAGTTCTATTTGAATCTTCATCATTAGAAATCTTAAGAACTTCCAATAAATGTGCATCATTTTCCAGTGAATTTGAAAGAATACAATAGTTGAATACAATGTATACTGAAAAAAACAATTGTACAAATTATTTACCTTGGTATTGTGTACAAGGGCCAAACTTTGTTTATTAGAGTATGAAGGATGCCGAACTCTTCCTCCATAGATATGCATTTTATTGCATGTGC